>OY101444.1:28618664-29214689 GCA_956483585.1 Gymnocheta viridis | reverse complement strand
CGTTCATTAGAGATGGTATTTGGCCAGAAAATTCTCAGTATGCGACGAAGACAGCGGTTGAAGAATACTTGCACAGCTTTAATATCACCTTGGTTTGAGTTCCAAGACTCGCAGCCATAAAGTGCAACTGATTTGACACAGCTATTAAAAATCCTTCTCTTGGTGCGCTTAGAGATAAGGGGCGATTTCCAAACTTGGCCGAGTTGGCCATAAGCTCGTTTGGCCTTCGTTATGCGGTTAACTACATCCTCTCTCGAGCCCCCGTTTGTTGTTATCATGCTGCCCAAGTAGCAGAAGGATTGGACGTCTTCGATCTGTTGTTGTTGTAATGTGAATCGAATCGTATTTGTTGTGTTGAACCTCATAGTCTTGGTCTTAGGGATGTTTATTTTGAGACCACAGGTTGCTGCTTCAGCTTGGATGTTCTCAAGTTTTGACTGCATATCCTCAAATCTATGTGACAGCAAGCAGATGTCATCTGCGTAGTCCAAATCCTCAAGGCGTCCGTTTAGTCGCCATGTGATGCCTCTAGGTGTTGACGTAACCCTTGCCATTATAGCATCGAGTACTACGTTGAATAGCAAAGGTGATAGCGGACATCCCAGTCGCGCACCTACTTTAACATTTATTGGGGAGCTGATTGCACCTTCGTGGAAAATGCAGCACTTAGCATTCTCGTATAGTGCCTTGATAAGTCCTATGAGCCTTTCCGGTATTCCTTTACAACGGAGTGCGTTCCAGATTGCAGTGTGCTGTAGAGTGTCAAATGCCTTCTCGAAGTCGATGAACATTAGGTACAGCGGCGATCGCCATTCGACCGATTGTTCCGTTATTATCCTCAGGCTGTTAATGTGATCGGTACCGGATTTGTTGGGACGGAATCCAGCCTATTCATTGCGAATATCATTGGACAAAGCATCTGATAACCGTCTGTTTATAATATTGGCTACAACCTTGTTCACCATGCTCAGAAGCGTAATGCCCCTCCAGTTTCTGCATTCCGTGAGATCACCTTTTTTCGGAATTTTGACTATCTACCCTCCTTTAGCTCATCACACAGTTGGTTGGTGTGCCAGAACTTCTCTACAATTGGGTATATGAGTTGGGCGCTTGTAACGGTATCTGCCTTCAGTAGCTCGGGGGATATGTTGTCGATTCCGGGAGCCTTATTGTTCCTGAGTGTTCTAATTGCATGCTCAATCTCCAGTATGCTGGGCTTATCCGTTGGTATGTCTTGCCTCTCGGTATGCCGTAGGCAAAGGCATGTATGTTCAGTAGGAGCCAGACTGGTGTCAAGCATCTTCGCATAGTGGTCCACCCATATATCCATCTGTCCTGTTTTTGATGTAATGACTTCACCAAGGCTGTTCTTTAATGGTTTAATAGATGTGAAGCTCTTGCGTCCCAGTTGTTTTGTGATCCTGTACAAATCTCGACACCTGTGAGACTCGGATGCTGTTTGGGCTTCTTGGGCAAGTTCATCAACCCAACGTCATTTATCCCGTCGGGCGCTCTTCTTGACTTCTAAATCGGTTCGAGTGTATATGTCCTGCAGTCCTCTCTTCTCGTCCGGAGATTTAACATTATTGATGTTGGCTTTGCAGGTTCTTCTCTCCATTATCAGGTTCCATGTAACATCTGAAATCCATTCCTTTCTTTCCGATCTTCTGTAAGAAATGTTTTCCCTTGCGGCAGCTGTGAAGCAAGTCTTTATAGTTGGCCAGTCGACATTTACTAAGTTCTGCACCCTCTGCAAGGATGACCGAATATCATTAACATAGCCCCTATGGAGTATGGGCTTCTGCAACTGTCGGGTGTCAAATCCTCTCTGTATTACAGCCTTCTTCGTTACTGCAGCGACTCTTAATTTTATTACGCCAATGATCAAATGGTGGTCGCTAGAGCAGTCTGCTCCTCTCATATTCCGTACATCCAGAAGACAATTGCGCCAAGTCTTGCTGATAGCGATGTGGTCAATCTGATTTTGAGTTGTTTGATCAGGGGATACCCAAGTGACCTTGTGCACATTTCTATGCGGGAATAGTGTTCCGCCAATGACAAGGTTGTTGGACATGCACGTTTCTGCAAACATATGACCATTTTCAGTCATTCTTCCGAGGGCGTGTCGACCCATGATGCTCTCCATGTTTGTATTATCTGGTCCCAGTTGCGCATTAAAGTCGCCCATCAGAATCAGTATGTCACCTCTATGTATCGACAATATCACCCTTGAGAGGTCGCTATAGAAGTCTTCCTTCTGTGTGGTGTCCGATGCCTCTGTAGGAGCATAGCATTGTATGCATGTTAGATTCCTAGCCCTTGTTCGAAACATGGCCGTTATGATCCTATCCGAATGCGGTTTCCAGTCCATGAGGGCATTCTGGGCCTCTGCCGAAAGCAAGAATCCGACACCGCTTGATCGGGGTTGGTTTGATGGTTTTGCAGAATAAATGAGAGTAAAGCCTTCAGATGTTTTGAATTCTGCAGACTCGGGCCATCTGGTTTCACTGAGTCCCATAAAGAGCAGCTTGTAGTTGTTCATCTCTCGACAGAGTTGGGCCAATTTGGCCGGATTCAAAAGCGATCGTACGTTCCATGATCCAAATCGTGTCCGTTGTTTGAAGCCTTATAAGTGCCTTTGGGAGAGTGATAACTGGTCTCTTATCGTGCGAAATTTAAGAGAACAGTTCATTGAAATGAGAGAACTATTAAGTTTTTATATTTTGTTAGTGTTTCAGAACTGTAAAGCCATTTTACCATAAATAAAGAAGAGGAATAGCAAACTAAAAAATAAGTTATTTATTTTAATTATGCAATTGCAATCAGTTTGCAACAAAATTCCGCGTGGTACATACGAGTACCTAACCGATTTTGAAAAAGGCCAAATTTCAGTCTATTCGGAAGACGGCTTAAGTTTCCGGAGAATTTCCAGAAAAATAAACCGTTCACTTACAGTTATAAGAAATGATGTAAAAAATCCGAATGATTATGGTAAAAATATATCTCTCGGCCCAAAATAAAAGCTTTCTGAACGAGACAAGCGCAAAATAACCAAATGAGCCAACAACTCAATGAAGAGTCTCCGCTAAATAATTGATCAGTGTCAGGCAAATGTGTCCAGATCAACCGTGTGTAGAGTTTTAAAAGATTCCCAGGTTATTACTCGACAGAAGATGGTACCGGTTCCGAGATTATTACCTCGCCACAAAAGTGCACGACTCTAATTCGCTAGACGGAACTTGCGAACTAACTGGAGGAAGGTAAGTCTATAATCGATGAAGGTGATTGGGTAGTTTAAGCATAAAAATCTTCTACAGGTGATTTTTTCTGATGAGAAAAAATTCAACCTTGATGGACCTGGAAGAGAAATTAATTCCTTTTTTCGAAAAGAGTGTTGAAGAAGATATAATTTTCCAACAAGAGAATGCATCAGTGCATGTAAGTCGGCAGACAAAGGAATGGTTATCTTCAAAAACTACTACTGCTATGGAATGACCAGCTTGCTCTCTTGTTCTTAACCCTATAGAGAACATATGGGGAATTATAACCCGTAGCGTGTTCCCTAAAAGACGCAGTAATTGATGCGTGCAAAGGGATAAGTGAAGAACTGACAACGAATCTGGTCGATAGTATGCCAGATCGAATTTTTGAATTAATGGTTTTACAAGTTATTAAAACTCATGTCTAGATTTTTTTTATTTAATTTTTTATGATTTTTCCATATTTTTTGATTTTATAGTTATGGAACACTTGCTAATTTTGTTATTCTTATTTCAGCAGTAAAATAAAAAAAAATAATTAATTATTGTTAAATATGTAATATGTGATCAAAAGTCTGAAGACTGATTAACTTAAGTGGAAATTAAGCAAAATCGAAAATATTTTATCATATATTACATCAGGAACAACATGAAATATTTTTGTTTGTTAAATTATAGGCTTTGATGTGCTAATTGAAATATTTATTTATTTTATTTTTATCCACTGAATTTAATTTTTTTTGTTAGCAACAGCTAAACTAAAGTCTAATTAATAAAAAATAAAAAATATTTATTCAAAAAAATATATTTTTGATATCTTTTTTTTGCTGATCTTGTACAGGTATAAATTTTTTACAGGAAATTCATGCCATGCCGATAAATACTATAAAGCACAAGTTTTTGCTTTGAATTAAAAAAACAACTATATAAATAATAACTTCAACTCATAAACAATAAACAAATTGTTCTATTAGTTTTACAAAACGGAACTTTGCAAAACATAAGCCATTGAAGTGGTGTCTTGCAGTCACTCGCAAAGGGTTTATTTTGTTACAAATTTTCCTCATGTCAGTGTACCACAAAAATAGTTTTACTTTTAACTTTTTAATTGAATTATGGCAATTTGACATGCCCCCTTCTATGGTCTTTATTACATCAAATTTTATAATTTAGAGTTTCACCATAATTAATAAATTAACTACAGTAACTTACTCTCGAATATTTATTGCCTTACGTTTTCTATAAAAACTAAAATAATTTAAACAATTATTCAATCGATTCGTTATTACCAAGCTAATATGGACTTTCTACCGATTATTGTAATTGCTATGCAGATACTCTTGTCAGTAGCAAATTACAAAGAAAAGCCACCAGGGGTGTGGGTACAGTGAACAGGCATCCTGTTTTTAGCGGGCGTACAACGGTTTTTTGAGTTCAACACACTCAAAATGTTTATTAAACTTTTTGTATAAAAAATGTTTTTTTATATTCAAATGTAATTTTTTTGGTTTCTTACCAATTAAAAAGGACTTATTTGAAATAAAAGTTATCAAAATTATTGCACTTGATATTATTTTACATGGACACGTAAGACAAATAGCCGTTAGTCTTGATTTTCAAGTTCTTGTATTTCTAAGTAGATTTTGGAAATTAAAAATTTAACATTTTTTATTATATATTTTATTTAGTTGTTTCACTATTAAAACAGTCGATTTGAAATCAGTTAACAAAATTTGTTAAGACTGCACGATTTAGTTCTTCTTTTTAACTGACTCGAAAAGGAGAGAAAGTTATGAACTAGTGTATTTTTTCCTTAAGCTAATGAAACGATTAAAAAAATGCCTGTTTTATTTGGAAGGACTTCCGCTGTTCACAATTTCTTTATTTTAAATGTCAGTTTTTCTGTTTGAAGGTGGATTATTTTTTTAGGAGTAATTTTATTTTGCAATAGTTCTTAGATTTAAATTGTTCTAAAACAATTTTACGCTGTTTCTTTAAAAATTGTTGCTCCAAGGCTGTTTTAGTTTTTTATTATTTTTATACTTATAATCTAAGAGATTTCTAACTTACTCTGGGTATCTTACAATTTTTTTCATTCTTTCGATATAAAAAAGCTTCTTTTTGTAACGTTTTCGAGATTTTTGGCTTCTAATCTAACTATTCATTTGATTATATATTCGTCTCTTTAAGAAACGCTTAAAATTTTAATAAAATATACTAGGAACTTGTTTAAAATTTTATGTTATGATAAAATTTTAGAGCTTAAAAAATCTTAATATTAAAATAAAATAATTTCTTCTAATTCGAATGGATAGTTAGTTATATGCAAGACGTATTTAACCAGGTGACAGCATTACAGCAGCTAACTATTCGTTGCGAATGTCAGCTGCGAACAGATACAGAAAAAACAGACAAAAGTGTATACTCTTTTCTTTTTTCTGAATCTGTTTCCTTTGTTTAATGGGTTGTGTTTCGTCATACGCAATGAAACTACACAAACAAAAATGCCTGTTGTGCTTGTATTGAATGTAATTGTTTTCCTAATGCTGTCACCTAATTTTTATGATGCTATCAAACACTGCATCTTATTTTTTTTAATTCAGATTTCTTTAATTCAGATTTTTTTAATTCAGATTTTGCCTCCGAAAATATGCTATTAATTTTTTATATAAAAAATAGAACGTATGAAAATATATTTGAATACATTCACATATTGCTCATACGCACTGATTTGTACAACCCTCACTAAAATTTTCCGAAAAGTATGCAATATTTTTAATGTAGATTATAACGTATGACTGACATTTCTACAAGTCAGATCAAATATTACTCATACGAAAAATTTAAAAAAATTTAAATTTTGAAAATTAAAAAAAATAATAATCTGTGAGCTTGCTTTGTTTCGATTGCTGGTTTTTGCAAAATAGCTTTGTTTTTAACCACTTCTAGAGAAATCTAAAACAAGAAACTACAACACATTTTAATGCCGTTTCTTTTTCAAAAAAAATTTAATATTTCTTTTACTTTTTTTTAATTTATATTCAATGTTTTCTTTACTCTGCAGCCACATGTTGAAGTTTTTCTGTTAAGTTTTTCACAAATACTGCTTATCACAATTCATTGAAATTGATAGCTGTGACGTAGGCTGTCCGCAGTTTTGTTTTTCAAGATGTCATCGTCAAGAAAACACCTTCAAATGCTCATCGCACAACATCATTACACTTACAATTTTTATTCACAAATATATTTTATTATAATCAGAAGTTTTAAATTGCTGCAGAATATTTTTTAAATATTTGACTGTAATTTGAAGCACTTTATGGAATGAAAATTTGTAAGCAAATTCTAGTCAAATTTTAAAAGTGTGAGTGTATTTGTAAGAGGGTGCTGTTGGCTGAAGTAGTTAGCGCGTTGACTGCAAAGCAAATAATGTCTAAGAACGTGGGTTCGAGCCCAGCTTCAGACAAGTCATAACATCCAGCATTTTTCAGATGTGCATTAGAGTATGCCATTGTATTTGTTGTTGTCGGAGTGTTTAAGTGATGAAGCCATAGCACACTGGTCACTGAACATTTCTGGCAGCAATTGATACTGGTGTATGCTAGCGGACATCACAGCGCCCTCCTTCGTCGGTATTGTAGCAAAATCGCCGGCGAAGTAAAATAATGAATAAAATGGCTACAAAAGCTTAAAAACACATTTAATGCGCCTACTTGACATCAAAGGTGCTGCAACACTGATCTAAAAACTAACAGCGCGCAATATCAGAGTTGCAAAAATTAAGCTTTCTCTCTCTTTCACCATCTGTCCTCTCTCACTATCCCTTTCCCAAAGAAGGTAACACACCTACGGGTTGGTAGGCATACTAATTGCCTGAGTGTTACTTCTCTTTAAAAAAAAAAAAAAAAAAAAAAAAAAAAAAAAATTGAGACAGAATTTAAAATTTGAATGAAAATTTGATCGTTTAACTATCAAGTAAATGAATGGGTGAAATTGAAAGCAATCTAGTTTTCAATTAAAAAAGTTTGATTGTAAAAAAGGGTGAGTGTATTACAAATTGAAAGGAATTGAAAGGCAAAAATTTAACGTGTGTCCCCTAAAGTAAGACAAATATTTTGCCTCGTAAGTGATGATACAATAATTTCTAATAAACTCACTATTTCGAAAATTCATTATATTCCAAAAAAAAATGTATAAAAATAGCACAGTGCAACTTCAGGTAAAAGAATATGGTCGATTGAATATTTTAAGAGCTTCTGATAATTTAAATACTAAAATGCAAATACCAGCTCACAAACGTTCATGTACAATTACATCTGACATTGATCACGTTTATTTGCAACAGCTAATCTGAGCACAAATTTTATTAGAACTTTTTGTTAAAAGTGTTTTATTTTGTGAAATGTATTCGAAAAGTATTAAAATTGCAGTGGGTAGTCTACTTTTAATAATAGTAATACATTTTATCACAATAAAAATAATTGATGTCAGAAGGTTTGTCAGATCCAAATAGAACACGCGCTAAATGAAATTCTGTCAGAAAACTTTGCATGAGTTTTACAGAACTAATTTTTCAGAGGTACCACACGACAAGTATGTACGTATTTTACTGTGCGAAATTAGACAAGTCAGATGTAAAATACATGTCGTTTGCGGGTGTCATAAGTAAATAAAAACCAACACCCCATCAAGACTACATTATTTATCATGATTTTATCTTGAAAAACTAATCTACAAACATAATGGTTGATTCTTTATTATAAAATGTATCTCCAATATCAGCTTAATCAAAAAAAAATGTTCTTCAGAAAACGACCATAAAATTTTTATTTTAATGGCACCTCAATGGATACATAAAGGAATATTCTTCCCTGAAGAGAAAGATGAGCAAGAAAGATATATGAAATTATCACACAAGATGAGGAATGATATTACGATTAATTTTGTATTCTTAAATCAAAAATCTCGCAATTTGAGACATGACTATTTTCTAATAAAGAAGCAATATGTTAAGCTAAAAGCTACTACCAAATTATAATTAAAATACGAAAAATTAATACTTCACATACTAATGGTAAATAAATAATATTTTTAGCAATGCATTTAATAATTTAAGCATTTTTGCTTGTTAATTAATTAAGTATGGCATATCTTTCATGACAAATTCGATTTAGTACTATTTTTCACGCTTCAAATTTGAATTGTTTTCTTTATATAAACAAAACTTGTTGTATATTCTAAAAAAGAAAAATAACGTAGAAAAACATGGAGTTTTTGTCATTAATTGCACTTACCATGCATGTAATATTGTTATCATTGTGGATGAGCACTACAACAAGACGCGCACCTGAGCGTGGATAGCTGTAACAACAAGATGCTTAGAAAGTTTAAATATCTAATTATTTAGCATAAAAAGTTTATTCCAATATAGTTGCAAATGCATTATCAAAATACTATCTAATCAAATATGGCAAATATTATCCAATAAAACTTAGAAATTAAAATTCCTAAGCTTATAACATCTAAAATAATTAATATTGGTTGTTTTATTGAGGGTTTTTTCAGATAGTCTATATACATGCATTTCATCGGTGCTAATGCCAAATCATCAGTAGACTTTAAACCATATTTTTGAAAAGTTTTAAACTTCTTATCTTATACAAAAACTTTTAAAAAACCAATGAGAATTTCAAAAATTACAAAAGTATAAATAAGCATAGTAGGCCTTGAAACTTATTCAAAAATCCCAACAAACAAATTGTATTCGTCATGCAAGGGCATGACGTTGTTGATGGTCGGTAGGCGTGAGTTTGTGTGTAAACTGAAATTTAAGTTTTAAGATCTAAGTCTATATTTGTGCACCACTTAACACCGACTTGTTGAAAATAAACGTCGTCCACATCAATATCTTCCAATTACAGCTTTAAAAATTATTAATCATCGCTCGCTAGTGCAATTCATTCACCGCAAGAGTTGCACAAGCACTTGCAGCTACAACAGCAATTTTCCCAGTTGTTCTTGAACGACGTTCACGAGTTCGATTCACTGCATCACTACCTTCTCCCAACAGATCAAACTGTCTCGTCAGTTTCACAATTGCTGGCCGAGAAGGTGCTTCACGATGACCCAAAAATGCTTTAGTTTTGCTAATTGTGACCGCGAAGTTTTAACCATTTTTATAGTAAATTTTAATAATTTCAATGTCTTGTTGAAACCTAGTTTTGTTCAATTTTAATTAAAGGCAGAGTCTTTATGTATCACCGGCAAGTAGTTACTGGTTGGTTCAAAATTACCCCCTAAATTTGCACCATTTAATTCTGTGGAGTAAAATTTCTCGCAAAGACTCAGAATCATCTCCTAACTACTTAATCGATTCCACAAGGTGATCAACACAGTTAACAGAACAGTGTTAAGCAACAAAGGCTGCAAGTTTTATTTCAGAAACTTTTCTGCAAGTTGGAAACGAAGGGTTAAAATATTTATTAATCAACTTTTTGTTCTTCGGTAGACATTTAAACATTTCCTGTGGGCCACAAGTAAGCATTTACAATACATAACGCTTTTTCTTCATTGTTTAAGCATCGAGCAAACCAACCTTATTAAAACAATATTACAATATAAAATTTTAGAAATAGATATTATAACAAATAATCACCTTGAAATTCTTTTTCCTATTCCATTTTATATTTGTTTGATAAATCTGATCATAAAAAACTGCATTAACATCACATTGTGCAATGTTTCACCATTCGACAGCTTTTGAAAATACAATTGAACACAGAAACTAACTATAAACGTCGTTTCATGCTGGAAATGTTACAAATTATTAATACACCAATAGGACAAAGAATAAACTTTAAAATGGATACAGAAAATCTAACTCAGAATTATAGACATTTAATTTTTGAAAATAGAACAGGAAATTTAACAACTTTTATTATATTGTAATAGATTTAGGTCATTTTGCACTTTTGTGTAGTTCATTTTCCAATTTTGGTAGTTTTCATTTTTAAAAAATGTGTAATAAGTTTTTTTATTGTTTTGTTAAAGCAACAATTGTTATTATTAATTTCATTTACAATTATATATTTATCCCTGAAGAAGCTTTTCATTGAGAAAGCGAAATATTGAATAAAATATATAAATTATATATATATTATCGATCTTAAGCTTGAAGAAACTTTTTAATAAAATATTTTTTAGCAACACTGAGTCATAACAACTATCAAGATGGTAGGCTATTGAAAATTAAACGTCTTATTCTATTATTTATAGTTCTTTTATTAATTATTAAGTAAATTTATTATTGAAAGATATTCTGCCGACTTAATTGAAAAAAGTTTTGCTTTTAGAAGGTTTAACAATTCGTTGGTCCTGAACATAAAACTTTCAAAAATCAAACTAGAATTTCAAAAATTACAAAAGTATAACAGCAGACCTTGAAACTTATTCAAAAACACAACAAACAAACCAGCGAAAGAAAAATGTTACAAGTTCTAATATTATTACCACATCGCACATCAAAAGTATCCTTATTTCTCTCTAAAACATTAACTTTTAAATTTAAGCCGTGAATCTTAGATTGGCGATACAACAACAGAAAATCTTAAAAAACATATCGTCGCGTTTCTTCTTTTTTTTTTTAACTTGGACCAGCACTCAGGGGATGACCCCTACATATGCAATGCATTGTGCCGGAACTAGGAAAATTGGTTATGGGAAGGAGGATAAAGGGAGTAGTGTTTGTGGACGTTCGATTTGAACTTTCCCACACTGAAAGTAACAGGAAAGACCTCTGCAGGAAGTTTATTCCACATGCGAACTGTTCGGCTAAAGAACGAATTTTCTCTGTAATGCGTAGTGCGATCCACTGGCACATCAACCACAAATGGATGCGCTCTTAACGAAGAACGTGTTGTTCGTACAAATGAGCGGGTTTCGGGAACAAGTTCCCTGATTTCATTAGAGCACATTCCATTGTAGTAACGATAAAACAGTAAAATACATCCCACATTGTGTCGATGCTCCAGTGAGTCAATAGAGTTGGCTACCCTACTGTCACCGATGAGCTTCTTTGCCCTCTCCTGTACACGGTCGAGTATCTTCAAAATAGACTTTGAAGCACCGGCCCATACATGAGAGTTGTATTCCATTTTCGGTCGGATATAGGTGGTGTAAATATTAAGGAGATCAGATGGAGTGAAGTATCTCTTACACCGTCTTAGAAAGCCGATGCACTTGAATGCTTCTTTTGAAACCTGAAAAATATGATCAGTCCATCGAACATCACATTTAATTTTCATGCCAAGAACATCAAGAGTTTCTGATTCCTCAATATCTACACCACCCATTATTACAGATGAAGCAGCATGACCCTATTCGCACGTCCCCATTCATGGATTGCTAAAAGATCATTATTTATCGAATCATTCATATTTTGCCTCATTGCCGCGATCTCCGGCAGGCTTGGTCTGTTATTGAATGAATATGAATGGCACATGCTGCTGTCATCTGCAAAAGAGTAGATAGGATTGAAAGTTTGAAGTAGAAGGTCGTTTAAGAAAATAAGAAAAAGTGTGGGAGAAAGAACGGATCCTTGCGGTACCCCTGAATTAATCTTGAACTCGTTTGATGAGATCCCTTCTATAACAACTCGTATAGTGCGATCTCTGAGAAAGCTTGATATAAATCGAGAGAAAACATCACCGTAAGCGACATTTTTTGGGTTTTTATGGTGGCAAATTTATTAAGATATTAATACATTAGCAATGATTGCCAAAAATCAAAAATTCACTACTACACTAAATCTAAGGTTAAGAAAATAAATATGCCTTCAGAACTTTTTGAACATATTCATATGGATATTGTTGGACCGTTTCCAGTATCGAATGGATATAAAAATATTTTGACAATTATTGACCGATTTACTAGGTGGCTAGAAGCATACCCAATTAAAGATATTTCTTCTCAAACAATTACAAGCACTTTTCTTTACGCTTTGACATTCCACTTCAAATTACGGTTGACCAAGGAACACAATTTACTTCGAAATTATTTAGTGATTTAAACAAATTTTTAGGAACACATAAAATTCATACATCTTCTTATCACCCGCAAGTGGTTGAACGTTTCCATCGACAGTTAAAAACGTCTCTTAAGGCTAGTAACAATGTGAAAAGGTGGTCTGAACAGTTACCTATAGTTTTATTAGGAATTCGAGCAATTGTCAAGGAAGTGATATATTTTTTACTCACGATTATATGCTACAAAGTAAAGTGATTCATCATAATAATAAAACACACTACTTTCCTACTTTCCTAAGAATCTGTTGAATTGTGAATATGTTTTTATTAAAGTACTTAGACCGAATGGTCTAGAATGTCCTTACGAAGGGCCATATAAAGTTTTAGAGAGAAATAAGGATACTTTTGATGTGCGATGTGGTAATAATATTAGAACTTGTAACATTGATTTACTTACACCAGCTTATATTGAAAAACTAACAGAACCATACGAAACACTTAGAAACCGAAATATAACTTTTCATATTCAATAACACATCGCTGCATGATTAATTATACAGGTTTTGTTACTGGTGGGGGACTAATGTAGCATCTTGCTACATATGTATTATATGTTTATAGTTTTATTATTTATTTTTAATCGATCAAGTTTGATATTTATGTTGTCTAAATTGTCTTTCAAAAGTTTTCATTCAAAAATATAATATCAATAAAGATAGTTGTTTTAAATATAAAATTAATATTTTAATTATATAAACAACTACACTACCATAAAAACCAAAAAAGTCAATTTCGAAAAAATGGCACTTACGTGTTTTAAGAAGAAACGCGCTGATATTATACCTGAAACCATAACTAATTAAAACAAATACATATATACGTTAGCATAATGCAAGTCACATTGGGTAAAGTTTTATTTACAAACAATAATACATTGTAATAGTTTCAATTATCCTATTGTTTTACGGCGTGGACTTCCTGCAGCACTTGCCAGTGGGAGCAGCAGCTGGATAGCGATTAATATGAATGTTATAACTTTCATTTTCAGTTTGAACTCTTGCTGTAAAATGTTCTAAAATTTCTTTATTCACTTATGTTTATATACAAATTGGCAGATCATATTTATTCGAACGTTTAATGTGTTGCTAATTCTATTAAGTCATGGTCATTAAAATTTAATTGAAATATTTATGGCCAAAGTTACGATAGCTTGTTGCCAGTGTGATGGTGGGTGAGTGGGGGAATTATTCATCATGGTTTTCAGCTACATATGTAAATTCGCTGAGTAAGAATATCAGCAGCCAGATAACATTGGTTTCTTGGGACACGGTGTAACATGGTAACACAACTGGAACTAATTAATGAACTCAAGTGAGCTGTGCTTGATTGCGGCTGTCAAGGGAACCTAACTTGACCTTGTTGGAGTTTTTGTAGCTAGTAATAATATAATTAAAACTACTATTACGAATTTCTGTGGAGATCATTACATAGTTGTGGCAAACATGGGCCTCTAGTTCCCAGAATTTTTTTTTTTGCTTTTAAAAAATTAATTTTTATTATTCTTTTTATTTCATACAATATTTTCAATTTCATTTGCAACAACATATGAACGGGTTTTTCAAGTATTAATGGGCGGCAAAAAATATATATCCAATTTTTTTAAAGCAATTCAAAATTTTTTAATTTTTCACAATTAATTATGTTTGAGAGTTCATTAATTTTATTATTTATATATAAACCAACAAATTTTGCGTAATTTGCGACGAAAAAATATTGATTTTATTTCAAGAAATCAACAAAAACTAAATAAGCATGAAACTCCTGAAAACAGTTTTAGTTGCCATGCAGATAGTTCTATCGTTCACTGGTCCTGAAGGGGAGGAAACTCCGCAGGAACAAAGAAAGCAATCACCTACCAGTGGTGCTAATGGTGCATTTTGGTATTTTTCTTGGCCGATGCATATGTCTTAAACAAAAGCGTGTTTGTGTTTTATTGTGATGGATATTCGAAAGCAAATTGTTCGAATTTTCGGATTTATCTCTTGAAATTTAATATATAATAATATTTGTTTTTTAATATTGCTGAGCTTTCTTTGTTTTTATTTTGAATTTTTTTTAAATTGGGCTTTTAAGGTCATGATATATAAAAATTAAAGATTATTTATTTATTATATTTCATCCTACGTTTCGTTGAAAATTCCCAACTTCCTCAGGGATATTTTTTATTTAATATTTAATCTTAATTTTTACTCATAATTAAATTTCATTTTGTTTTTCACGTTATAATAATAAAATACAAAAATCAAAAACAAAATGACACTACATATATTTATAGTTGTTCAATTCACAAGCTCAGTCATATGGTTTATCGTTTAAAAAAATACGGCATTTGTTTATGGGCTTGTGAACAGACAAATTTGTTGTATCGTCATTTTGTTGTATTTTAAATGTCAATTCATTGTAGTCAATTTATTGTGACTAAATAATTTATGTCGAACAACAAAATTAAACCAGATATGGGAATTCTAATTTACGCGAAGTAGTTAATAACTTTTTCGCGACAAATAATTTCAATTAAAACGGTTTGCAAATAAAATTTAAATAAATTAAGTATATATTTATCATTAAGAAGAATGTGTTTTCTGGGTTTACTTATCAGATATTTAAAAGATTTTTACAAATTAATTTAACAAATTGAATTTTTCCATACCTGGCCTCAATACAACCATTTATAAAATTCAAAAATTCAAACGCATAATTACAACACACTTTTGTATGAAAATTGCCAACAACAAAAATACAATACTGTATAGTTAGACGATTACACATCACATACGACGTTAATACGAGCTTGTGAACTGAACATGTATGTTTTTAAAAAAAATTTGTTTGACTTTGTTTTTCGTTTTTTGTATTTTGGGTTAGAAGACCTGCAGCATGATCTATATTTTCGATTAATAACTTAATATCATTTCAGCCCAAATCATGTGAATGCCACGTTTGGTGGAATAAAAAAAATAAATTAAACAAAAACACATTTCTACTGTAACGATGTTTTTTCATCTAAGATATAACTCGCCGTTGTCCAGGCTTCGTCAAAAAATTTATTTGATTTTTGAGACTTAAGAGAAGAGAAAGACACAGATTAGGATTTAAAATTTAGTTTATTTACTTTACTATTACTCGTTGAGTCAGTTAGCTGTTGTAATACCGTCCACGACTGTTGCTTAGCTAGAGCCCTGCGATTCAATCACCAAACTCAGTATCTATTGCTCAGTAAGGATCCAGCGGTCCAAATACCAAACTCCAATCGCACATTAGTTCACTGGCGGTGCGTTGTCTGTGTGTAAATTACTTAATTCGGATACAGCGGTTCAACCACCATATCTTCCCTTCACAATTGATTACTGCAATGGATTATACACTAAAATTCTACTCACTGTTCAGTTTTCACACAACTTATCTTACTACATTGGGTTGTATTTTAGAGTAATTATGATTACTTTACTACTACTATACGCCCATAGGTGAGGTCTTCATATAAGGCGCTACTTTTGAATTGATCGTTACGACTTATTTGAGTTACTACAATGAGAGGATAAGTTAATTCTTTTACGTAATAACAATTCATGACTTAATAATAACAACAATAATAATTCATTCACTTATAAATGCAATACTAATAAACTGGTGGCAAAAACGAGGCGTTGTCGACTTTTGTCGTTACAGTACTTTATAAGCCCAAACTCACTAAAACTAAAAAATAAACCTTTTTGATCTTAAAATTTAAAATCATTCTCGATTTATTTATTTAATTGATTTCTTTCTATTCATACTAAAATAACGTTCCTACAAAAACAAACGATTCTGATTACCGATCATGTGCAGAAGATATCGTTCCTTTATTGCAACATAGTCATATGAGTTAAGAATGCAAAAATATTCGTCGTATCGCTCTTTATTTTGTGTAAAAAATTTATACAAATATATTGTTTATTCACGTCATGAGGCAAGAATACTTTATTATTTTTCCATTGATGTGTGTGTAAATTACGAACTTTAAACTCGTTTTCTGGCGAAAGAACTTCTTTGAGATATGACAACGATACAATAAAGGACCGATATGGAAGTCGACAATGAACAGATGCAGAAACAATTACAAAATGTAGATAATTTTATTTATTATTTAGTTCCAGGTTTATGTTGTATGAGAAGAGTTAATATAAGCAATGATTGAATGTTTCATGTCCGAACCCAGAGAATTATGGCAATCTTCCCTAACCATTCCATCAGCTTTTTATGTCTTATTGGTGACTTGTCATCTTTACAGTTGATAATGTGCCTCTGGAGGAGGTTAATTCCTTTTGTTACATCGGAGCTGTCATGACAACATCAGACGATTCGGGTGCTGGCATTGCCAATCGAATAAAAAAGATGACTCAAGCCTTTGGCCAACTTAATAAAATATGGAACTCTTCAACACTCTCTCTCTCGACGTGTTAAACTAAACATCTTCAACTCCAATGTCCGATCTACGTTAATATACGGATGCAAGACATGACATGCATGCCCTGCAAGTTATACAAATAAATGCCTTAGAAAAATCCTACGAGTATTCTGGCCACAATACATATCAAACAACGGACTATTTAATCAAAAGAATCAGTCGCCAATAACAATTCAAATACAAAGGCGAAAATGGAAATGGATTGGTCACATCATACGAAAACCGATGGCAGATATTATCAGAACAGCAATCGACTGGAATCCTCAGGGCAACCATAGAAGACCAGCTTACATTATTATATATAAAAATTGGTGACTTGTAAAAATACGACCATACAAATTAAACAAAACTAATAAAAATATATGTATTATTTTTAACAGCTAAATATTTTAATATATCGTCGGTCACAAGTTGACAACTCTTAACTCGCAAAAAAAATCGAATCGTTTTTTTATGCCAAAAGACTGTGTTGGTACTTCTGCATGTTAGTGCGTTTCATTTATATTTTTAAAAAATGTTACAATAAATATCTCTTACTAATTTTGGTTTTTTTATTTACTTCCAACATGGTTTAGTAACGGAGTAATAACGTTTGTTTTGCCTCCTGAAAAGTAAAAAAAAAATTTTGAGAGTTGTCAATCTGTGTCCGAAAATATATTTGTTTTAACTTGAGTCATATCGCATTTTAACTTTAGAAATAATAAAAATAAAAAGCAAGAATTATAGGCTTTGTCAAAATGTATGTTTATTATTATTTTTTATTTAAAGTAGAATCCTATTCTTAGGGATCTAAGTTTATCATTCCTCTAACCGATTGGCTTCCTTGGTGGTAGTCCTGTCATGCTTTTTTCCAAAAGGAATAGTAGTTGAATAGAGATAAATATAACTGTTAAAACTTTCATATTTAATATATAGTTAAACTAGTTTAAATTCTATTTCCACGTATTGGTTGTTCTAAGAGTTTTGCTAACTTGTTTTCGTTTATATATATATTTGTAAATGTATATATGTATGTAAATGAAAGTAATTAAAAAAATTGATTTGAAACACTTTTTAGCACTTGTAACTGTATATAATTAGTTTATTTAATTAAAAATATCAAACGTTGCTTGTAATTTGGTTACCTTAGTGAAATTATTACATATTAAGGCGGACAGTAGTGCGACCGCACAAGTCACACATTCATTGTGCATATGACACGAAACTAATCGCCCCGTTTTTACTTCCCCCATAACTTTGCTTCACTTAATCATAAAATAATAAAACTAAGAAAAAAAGTTTCTCTGTACAGGTCACCACTTAAGTTAAGTTTGAAATATCTAGCATACAAGCTTCCCGAGATATGAAGGTGTAAAAATTACTTATTTTAGTATAACTCAGTCATTAATATTATTGAGCACTTTCACTATAAATCGAGATTTGCAATTTGTTAGGTCTTCAGGTGGGTTTTCAGTCTTCTAAAGCTTCAGCAAGTCTCCTTTCTTTAAGGAACACCTATAGAGATATGCACCCCTTTAAAAAGGAGTTTAAGGAGAAAAGTTTCCGTTTTTTTAATTTATTCACGGCTTGCATGCAATTTCAATGCCAACTTAACAATTTCAGTCTTCTAGCACTTTAGTAAGTCCAAGACCTATACAAAATATATGGTCATAGAATATGTGGAGTAATAAATATGTAAAAGTATAAATATTTATAAAAAAAATATCTTCGTATATATTGAAACGATTAATTTGGCTCAAGTTCAAACCCGAGTTTACCCATTTATTTATTCCAATTTTTTAATTTTAATTTTTATTAGAAAATTTTTTGGATAAATTCATTATTTTTATTAAGAGAGTGCTATATATAGAACAATTTTTATTATTCATCATACTAGCAGAACGGATCAGTACCGATTTCGAGGTCGCTACACCATCTTATCAGCGTTCTTTGTTCAATTTTACCACTTTTGACTTACAAACATTAATTAAAAAATATCTTCGAAAAAGAAGTGAGATCCGCACAAAAAAACATGAATGTAAAAATATGATCAAGTTCCCATCCAAAAATTACGACCTAAAAAAGTATTGATCTCAAATTAAGGACAAAATTCTTAATAGGAACAATAACATCTCATTTCTAGTCAACTTGGAAACTTTTGCTCATCATATTTTCCCATATTAGAAAGCTGGAAAAATATTGTCAACTTACCAGGTTGCCTAGAAATAATCCTTCTTTTAATCACAGTAGTTTCTACATCCGCGATTTATGGATAGTAACTTGGCTATATTTTCACATTTATGTTTTTGTGTGGATTTGTTTTTATCCATGACATGTTTGATAAACTGGGTATGTAAGTTCCACTTATAACAACTCGATAAAATGATCCTTTAGATTTTGAGTGATATTATGAGCTGTTGTAGCGAAATGCTCCCATATTTTTAAGCAATTCATTTAAAAGCTGTAAGTATATGAATGTATGTACATTTATATGAAATATGTCGTCATATAAATTCATAAAAGTCCTAAATTACATTGAAAAATATTTACAGGAGTAATATTCTTTCTTATATGTTTCATATGTTTTTTATGAGAACCCTAATCAAATGTATTCTTATCGTATAATTGAGATATTTAAATAAAGGAAATCAATTTCTTTACATGCATACAGAAAATATTTTCCTAAAGAGCCATATATGGCTAACGCTACACTTAAAGTCTCATTTATGAGTTCATTTACTCTCAAACTCTTTATATATCGACCTGTGCACATATCTATTCAAGCTCAAAAATGTTTCATATATTCACTTCAATGTTGCCAAAAAATCCATTTCCAAAAATGCCAAAATACTAAAAACATGACTAAACAACAAAAATGGAAAATCAGTGAGTATAAAACAAAGAAAAATAAAGTAATTTTAAAATTAGTTTCTTACATTAAATTTCAGATTTGAGTTCATTTTTTAAGCATAAACAATTTTAGTAAGTAATTTAATTTTTAAGTAGATTTTACTTATTTGTTAAAATGGCATTAAAGTAGCTTGTTTCATAAACTAGTCTTAACAACGTTAATTTGTATGCATATACATACTCTCTCATCTGGCGATGGATAATAGGTAGAGCAGCTTTAAAATAAAATTTGAAATTTCTTTAAAGATTTCATTTCCAACAGCTTCTCTGCAAGTTTAATTTTTTTGGATGATACTCCGTTATCTGCATTAAATAAATTTAAATTTATATGTACTCCTTAACACATTAAATTCTGGAAAATTTTTCAGGTTAGTAAAAATTAGTTTCTTTATTTCAAATTTTATAAGAAAATGTCTTAAGCAGTCAAATTAGAAAATATGGATAAAAAACTTGCATTTGTTTCAACTAAATGGAACGAAAAGTGGCTAAATTGACAATTCTGATATTAATATATATTATGGTTTGCGAAACTGGAATAGATGAACTTTATTTTATATTTTCTTTTAAATATTTCACTACTCAACTGTACCAATAACAATTGAAGAAAGTCGATTAGTGATATCCTTTTTCTAGTTGTTCTCTTTAATTAAAAAAAAATTTTATCTAAACAGTGTTCTTAGATTGTGGTCTCAGAAACTTTGAAGTAATTTAAAAAGGAAATCGTATCCCAAATTAAAATTTGTGAAAGTACATTTGCTGTTGCAAGCGTTTGTCATCTAATTTAAATTACCACTCCAAATACAATTAACAAGCAGTGCAATTCATTTCAAACATTTTTCTTGATATGTTAGATTTTTTAAATTAATACTTTGTGAATTTTTTTTAATAGTTTTAATATATATTTTTTCTCTCTATTTTCAATATTGCATGCTTTAAATTTTTTCTTTTATTTAAGATTTTTAGTCTTTAATTAAAAAATGTATGTGAAAATAAATAGCTTTGTTCAATATTTTATTTTGTTTTTTTGCCAAATTTCTCACCAATACTTTAATATAGGATTTGTTCTTGTGGTATTGTATTGACGAAATAAGTAAATAAATAAATAATTAATTAAATATACGTGTGCCAAAATGTAACGAATTTTGTTTACATAATCTGAGTTTACGCACGTCATGTCTTATTGACATGACTGCTCCTTTATAGGTGAGAGTGACAAGGGAAAAAGAAACATGTACTCAGATGCATGTACTGTCATTGTATTTTGCTTTCTCATTCGTAATTTTAAACCTGAAGGCATTTGCAAGCAAATGTCGTCAACATGAAATGACTTGTGTGAACAACAAAGAAGAAGTATTAAGAATTATGTCAATAAGACATGAGCCATCTAAACATATTTCAGATGGTTATTATTCTAATATAAACTATTAAGAAAAACTTTCTTGGATTTATATTAAAAAAAAGATATTTGCATCATATTAGCTATCCAATAAATTTTTTCTACTTGTAGCTTGTAAGCTGTTGTGTCAAAAATAGTGCCGCTATATTTTTTTTACTTTTATGTAACGATCAGCAAGTTGCCAACAGCTACGACATCAAAACTTGCAAAGTTATATATATAAACGATATCAAAACTTGCAAAGTTATATATATATAAACGATATCAAGTAGTGGTACAAGATAAATTAAGAAATGACACTAATTTTCTAACAACTGTCGCATGTAATAGTCTATTAGTCTGAGAGATGTAATGTCAACTTCCATCAAAGACTCAAAGCTCTAGGCTCCTTAAATTAAGCTTCAAATAAATTTGTATTTGAACCATTTACAAAATAGTTTGAGTAAATATTCAGGTAAATTAAAACACATATGTTTTTTAATAAACGAATATTTTTATATTTTATTTTAAAATTTTAATAAAATAAAATGATATGTTGTTATGCATCCTCTAACCTCGACGTAGCGGTCTATTGGCACTTGCCAATGGAAGGAGCAGCTGAATAGCGACGACAATGACTGGTAATATGTTCATTTTAATTTTATTGGTCCACGGGATGTTTTAAATTACTTAATATTTTGTAACTGATTGTACTGGCTTGATATTGGGTTTTCCTGCTATTTATATCAAAAATGTTTCTTTTAAATAGTGACCATAAGAACTGTAGCTAATTTAAATTTATGAGGAAATTTTTGTAATAATAAGCGTTTAAAAAATCAAGCTTTTATAAAAATTAAAGCACGTAAATACTAATAAAGATATGGCCATAAATCAAATGTAACAGAAAGAGATTGGAAAACCACCGGAAGCGGCTTCCTCGGCCATTTTCATCTGCATATATGAAGTTTAATTCAGCCAAGAAATAAGCGCACAAAACTGATTTATAACAATCGACATTGGCGTTGATGACTCTGACCAATAATGCAGATTTTATACATTTTTTTATTTACTTTACAGTTAAACGATTTTCTTTTATTCTTTCTAAAATTTTAATGATTTCACAAAATTATTTGAACACTAGATAATTTTTAATTATTTTATTTTACTTTCAATATTTTGCTACCACACTGGGTAGCATATTCAGGAAGTAATATGAAATTAGTAGTTACATAAAAGATTTCAATTAACTAATTATTACTCCAAGATTCTACTGGAAAATTACCAGCCAGGAATTCCCTGAAAAATAAACATTCATGTTCCCGGGAAAACTTTGCAGAAGGGAAATTAAAACTAAAAATTAATAGTTAAAACTTTATCTATTAATGGAGTTAGTAATATTATTTTTTTCATTTCTAAAAGTTTTATTAAGGAAACTTGTGTAATAAAACTTTAATAAATCATTATAAATCACGAGGTAGATATCTTAAAATTAAATAAAATGTTAAAAGACATTAAACAAAGTGCAAGTGAGCCGCATGGAATTATTTAAATCGATCGAGTTTTCAATATTTATTCAAAACATTACAAATGTGCATTTGGTTGTACAAGAAAGATTTTAAATACAATATATGAAAGAGGAATACGATAGAAATCGTTAAGTATGATTAAACTGCTTTAGGCATTTCTTAAAGGAAAGCACATGAAAGTAAATTTAAAAAATTTTAAAATACAAAAATTATTATTTTAGTAATTTTTTATGATTTTTATTTTGACCGATTTTATTATTCTCTACGAATTATGAGTATCTTCACTTTAGTTATAGATAACTTATTTTCTTCGCCATGGGTCTTATTTACGGGCTTAAAGCGCCTAGTGCGTGGTATGCTGGGCCATTATTCTGTTAGTCTGTAAGTCGCAGGTTTGATTCCTGCTTATACCCTCGGTATTCCTGCAGAGAACTAAAAAGTCTTAAACGGTTTGTTTTTGCTGTTCACAAATTGTTATTGATTATATATATATATATATATATATATATATATATATATATATATATATATATATTTGTTGCTTATTTCCATAAAGAAACTTTTAAAGTTTTTGCCATCTTTTCAACTTTAGAGTTTTTTGCTAATTTATAAGATTTTTGTCCTCGAAAATATCGAAAAAATTTAGGTTGTGGTTACTTCTTTGTCCATTTATTTTTCATTTATAACATAATATTTTTAATTATATATGACACAAATATATAATTTCGGACCAAAATAAAGGAAAGCTATAATTGATGGGTATTTTTTTTGTAAAACAGGTTATTCCAATTTAAGGGGTAAGTTTTTTATTTAAAAAACTGGTATTTTAGTGAAATCATATTCTTTTCATGAAATTTTCGAATCCGTTCTGTGTCATTAGCATTGAACTTATTTTTCACGTAGCCTCAAAAAAAATCCAAAAGTGTTAAACCGCAAGATCTTGGTGGCCAATTAACTGAACTTTAAAAGTTGTAAGACCTGCAAAAGATCGATGAGAAATAGCCAAACTTAAGATTTCCTCAACGCTATGGTCTACAATAGCATATTCTCTGTAATTATATTATTTTGCAGCACTAACTTGTACCAAAATCTAAAATTTTTCCATTACAGTCACAATTACTGGGCAGCAAGGTTCTTGACGACGACCAAAAATACTTTAGTTTTGCGAACTGTGACCGCGAAATTATCACAATTTTTATAGTGAACTTTAAACATTTCAAATCGTTATAAGCGTATACCGTTCCATTTTTGCTAATAGCGCAGTCATGCGGGCTAATGAATATGAAACGTTTTATTGGAAAAATCTGTATGTATGTATTCATTTTGAAATTTAAGTTTTTATTAAATTTCGTTGAATAATATATTTATGAATGAATGAATAAATATTTATAATGATGTTGCTTATAGAGGTGTATTCTGTAAAAAGCAGCCGGTCACAAAAGATAGAGAAGATTCTATAAATTCTCGAGTTGATTTAATTTTCGTAATGTATGAAGACTTGCTTCTTTTCCAGAATAACCACCATTAACCATTTATAAGAGGCGTATCTAACTTTGAAAACAAATATGTCGAAGGAAAAAGCATGCTAATATAAAAATTATAGATTTTTAATTTTTAACTTAAAATTTCAATATTTATTGTGCGTGATGAAATAGAAGAATATCAATCACGTAAACCAGAAGGAAACGGGTCTGATTGAGAGCTAAAAACATTCATGTCGACGAAGTATTTCCTAAAATAATATATATTTTAAAATGTACTTTTTACACTGCACAGAGGTGTATAGGAGCCGAAAATCTGGCCCAAAAGGTACAAATGAACTTAAGAAAAAAAAATCTTAGGAACTAAGTACGCAGCTTGATACACAATAACATATTATAAATATTGAAGACTTTACATTGCGATTTGCAGCTCTGAGACACACCTAAATTTAAGAACATGCGTTCTTAATATTTTTCGGATGTAAGATTTTCATATAAATTTTTTGTTGTTTTTTTTTTTGCTGAAAGATTTGATCAAAAGCTACATTCAATATTTAAAAAAAAAATTTCTTAAATATTAGTGTTGAAGCAATTCGAATAAAATTTAAAAAAATAACCAACACGAACCCAGCAGAAATCTGTCACTAGATTTGTATATGAAATTGCACCTAAAACTATAAAAAAAAATCACTCTTTTAATTCAAAAATCACGTTTAATGATTTTGGTCACCTTTTCGGGCCAAATGATACTCCGTGCACCATCACTACTACTATGATGGCACGACCGCAAGCACATCCTTAAGGACCTGCATTCTAATGCCTTAAATTTTATTTAATAACTAATTAAAACACATAATATATATTTATAATAAAAGCAATTTATTAATATTATATTTAAAACATTTAATAATGAAATATATGCATGTATTTAACCCTGGCGCATATAAGGTGGTCTAGCAGCATTTTCCATATCGAGCAGCAGCTGCATAGCAATAACAATCATTGGTAAGATGTACATATTTATTTTTATCCGTTGAATATCTTAAACTTAGCAATATTTCAAACTGATTGTGATGGTTTGATGTTCTTTTCACCCACTATTTATGGCAAATAATTTTGCAATAACATTTGTTATACAAGAGACTGTAGCGAATTTGAATTTATGATTGAAATTTTAAAATATCATACGTGAATTTTGAATTAATGGCGTTTAGATCAATTAACGGAAACAAATGTTAATTGGCATATCAAAATCAAACAGGTGTTTCTATTAGTAGTAACCTTAAATAAAATTTCCCAACAAAGTGTTTCTTAAAATGTAAAGCAGTAATAACTTCTAGGGAAGTATTGTTCTTTAATAGTGCCAAATTAATAACGTTGGCAAACTTGAAAAAATATGCTGTTTATATTTTGGCTAAAGTTCGCAACATTTTTAGTCACAAAGAATTGGACATGAGACAATATTCCAAAGGAACAACGGATCATTTAACATCAATTAATTTCAGAATTGACGTTAAAAAATCTTACGAACTTTAGTCAAAATAATAATCACTGTGGATTAAAAAACCATTAAAAAACAATTTGTTCGAAAAATAATCACATTAAATATATATAAAAAATTTTGTGTAGTTCTTTTATTAAGTTTTTGGTCTAATACGTTAATATTTTATATATATTTGATAAGGCAGACTGGGGCAGCTAGCTTCGCTACACCTCACAGTAGGCAATTTGACCCGAAATCTTGGCCAAAAATAATTTTTTCCCTAACAATAATAAATCAATTTACTGCATATCTGGTTTTAGTAAAAAAAATTATATCAGCTGATTTCTGTGCAGCATAAAAAGGATAAATTTGACATAAATTAAAACGAGTCGATCTGTCTGATGGTGAGAACACTCTTGCTTTGCATTGCTACCAGTGTTGGTATCTCTAGGAGTAAAAAAAGAGCAAAAAATTTCAAAAAAGAGTAAAAAAGCACCATAAAAAATATTTAAAAATTTTAGTTATGCCAAGAAATACTAAGCAATTTATAAAAAAGTTAAATTAAAAACCCAAAATACAATTCAAAGTTTTTGCTTCAAAATAAATAAAGGACTTAAGATCAAGTAGCAGAATTTATTAGCATATCAATTAAAATAAAATCATTCAATAAAAGTAAAAAAAAGTAAGAAAACAAAAACAGGAGTAAAAGAATATATATACATGGTACATTATGTACATATATAAAAATAAAATAAATAATATATATTGAAATTAAATTTTTATGGCTTGAGTTCAAATCTGAGTTTACCCATATCTTCTTAATTTAAGAAATTATTTCAAATTTTAAAAAGTATTTTATTTAATATGCAGTAACGCATTTTAATTTTTTGACTAATTTTTGTTTTATATCAAACTGAATGTTCTTTCAACCCCAGCTAAAAAATAAATACTTGCGCTTAAAAAAGTAGCCAATTTTCGTAACTAAAAACATTTTCAAGTTTTACCAAAAAGCACAAAAGGCACTGTGAGAAATTGTGAAAAGCACAGTAAATACCCGCTTTTTAAAAACGAATATTTAACAAAATTTCGCGCATATGAAAAGGCAAAAAGCACCAAAAAAAACATTAGTGATTCATACAGTTAAAACAAAGCAACTCTTCGGGTTTTCAAGAAAACAACTGCGGTTCCTTGTGGCTACACCCACAGGGCACTGCACCATTGGAACCCATGCTAAAATAATGGGTATCCCTCACAACGACTATTTATTCGGTTGACAGGAGGAGGAGGAGGAGGAAGAGATCATAACTCACCTACTCTGCCTCTGCCCTGCACTGGAGCACCAACGTCTTCGTTTGCTAGGCAAACGACGCTTTAATAGCCTTTCGGAGCTGTCGGGCTCGAATCTCAAAAACATCAGTTCCTTCATTGGGAGCAGCAGTTGGTTTCTCGCTGACTCCCCTTGGTCGTAGACTACACGATCTTTCTTACACGCAATCTACATCTCTATTTTTCCCTCTTCCTTCTAGCTTTCACACTCTCCACATCTTCACTGACTTCCCGACTCTGCTCTCCTCTACACCACTTCTAAAACTTATACTCGATTTCTTTCACTATCTTATGTCTTATTTTTCCATCTTTCCTCAGGTAAACACAAAGGGATCATAATTACTTTGGACTTAAGGGGGCTGGTACTCTTTCTCTTATATTTCTCACTGGCAACCTGTTGGCTGAAGTAGTTAGCGCGTTGACTACAAAGCAAATAATGTCTAAGAACGTGGGTTCGAGCCTAGCTTCAGACAAGTCATAAACTCCAGCATTTTTCCGATGTGCATTAGTATGATATTGTATTTGTTGTTGTCGGAATGTTTAAGTGATGAAGCCATAGCACACTGGTCACTGAACAGTACTGGCAGCAATTGATACTGGTGTATGCTAGCGGACATCACAGCGCCCTCCTTCGTCGGTATTGTAGCAAAATCGCCGGCGAAGTAAAAATAATTAATAAAATGGCTACAACAGCTTAAAACACATTTAATGCGCCTACTTGACATCAGAGGCGCTGCAACACTGATCTAAAAACTAACACAGCGCGCAATATCAGAGTTGTAAAAATTAAGCTTTCTCTCTTTCACCATCTGTCCTCTCTCACTATCCCTTTCCCAAGGAAGGTAACACACCTACGGGTTGGTAGGCATACTAATTGCCTGAGTGTTACTTCTGTTTAAAAAAAAAAAAAAAAAAAAAAACCTAAACAAGAAGAAGCAAATCGTGCACAATATGGTGAAGAGACGGTATACAACAAAATATTTTGGTAGACGTTATTGCTTCTGTTGACAAAACGTGTAATTTTAACTTAATCTCAAATAAATGAGTTTTTCTATAAATATAAACTTCGCATGAGCTTTTGGTAATGTTGGCCGTGATTTGTAGAATTTATTCTTGATAAAAAGTTTTAAAAAAAGAATTCTGAATTATTTTTTTTTATTTTTGTTTCGGGATTTTTTTTTGCTTTATATCATTTTCTTTCTCACATTAATATAAGGCGAACTTTATAATGTTTGGTATTGTGAAAAGACTAAAAGTAATAAAACTCATGCTGTTTACAATTTTATTATCAGTGAAATTGATTTAAATAATGTTTCAAAACAAGATTTGGCTTCGTTGAAGCAAAGGTACAAGCTTTTTGTAAAAATTTATCGTTAAGTTGACCCACGGAAGAATTAATTGTATTTATATAAGATTTTTCGTACATGGCTTACACGCCATTTTTTAGCCCGCTTGCGTATATTTATCGTGGCAAATTTCAAAAAAATGTATCCGTTCATTTTCGATATATATATTTTTTTAATTTTTTTCGTATCGTGGCAGTCCTAAAAATGTCTACTAATACAAAAATCAAAAAACCCAGCTATGCGTGCTCATGAAAAACTCTTGAATTACAAATTTCAGTCATATCGGTCCAAAATTTTGGCTGATATCAGTTTTGGCCTAAAAAGTAGCTCAAATTACCCAGTGTGCATCTATTTTAGTACTTCTGCAAGTGTTTTCATAATTTGATTCCATTTTGTAAGTATTTTGTGTTTGAAATATTTCGATAATGTAAAAAAAAACTTTATAAAAAATTATTAATAAATGTGCTATTTTCATTAAAAAAAATAAGTTAAATCAAAATCTTTGTTGAAGATTAGAATAAAAAAATCGGCAATGAAGATATTTCACTTGTTCTGAGGAATGAAATAGAGAGACCAACTCCCTCGAAACTGACTTCAACGTCCTTCACGCGATTACACTAATTGCCTTATTCACAAATGCTTAATAAAGTTAATGTGTACATTAAAACCGGTTTTCCCATATAAAAGTCCGACATTAAATCTACAATAACTTTATTAATCTTTTATGAATAAGGCCATAAATGTTTATAATTATCTAATACGCAATATTTTTTGTTAAACGTTTTAATTGTAAAATAAATAAATCAGTTTCTTTTTCATTTATTTTATACAGTTATTAAATAAATACTTAATAGCCTTATAGCCAATTCTTCTTAAGAGATTTTTAGAAACCAATTTCCTTTAAGAATGTGGGCTACAAATTTGACCCGTCAAATGCTGCAGCTTCCCTGGCCAGGGCACATTCTACTAATTCTGAAAAATAAGCAACCAGCACTAAGTTTCATGAAATTTTTTACCAATATCTTATTATTCAATGTCCAAAGGCAACAACGAGTGATAAGACGAAGGACTTTTTTAATTCAGAGCTTTTAAAAAGGTTGCTGGATTTAAATTCGGGTTTTGAAATATTAGTTTTATTATAATAAATTATTACAACCCGGAACCAAAAACCTATTCAGCAGTTTTTGCTCTTCGAAAAATTTTCCCTAAACGAATAATTTTTAATAATTTGATATGATGGTTTTTTCACCGACAATAATTTTTTATTAATTTTTTTTTTATTTATTTATTTATTTGTTTAACCGAGCCCTTCTGCACCATATATTAATAGTAATAGTAGTTAATAGTATTAAAATGTACAAGCTCGTTATTACAATATACTTACATATATAAAACAAAAATTTATTTATTTGTTATTAGAATAAAATAAATATAAAAAAAATTATTTAATAATAATAATTATATTCTGAGTATACAAATAAATAATTAGTGAAATCTAGTTTAAACCACAAAAGCTGTACATATATGCGTGTGGGATTCTAGGTCAGGGCTAATATGAGAGGGTGATCTCTTGGGGCCATTCCAACTTATCTGAGAGTTGACATAAAATCAAGGTTAATGGCCGACCGTCGGTAACCCAAACTGCAGCGCCTTTTGGATCGAGCGGCTCGCTTTACAAATGTGACACGTGTCTTTGAACTGATCACCCATCGACTCAGTACTTTGATGTTTTAAGCATGAAAAGAAACAATAACAATGAATCATACCACAAATCTCCCTGATACGGCAGCAGCTGGCGCAGCGATTTTGGAGGTGCCTAATGTATGCGAAAACATTCTGACGAATGAAATTTTCTATTACTCAAAGTTAACTTTTGCAAAAATTAATAATATACTTGGCTTTGCACAAAGTCATTTCGCTCAAATTCCAATTCTGTTTTAAAAAATGGTATCTACAACTGCCGAAAAGCTTGAAAAATTAACGCTTATTTAATCATAATAATTTCTATTAATTTGAAATTATTACGATTTAATCATATTTTCTACAGATAGACTATTCATCTAAAAAGTGTATATAAAGAAAAATAAATCAACAAGAATCGAAACCTTTTCATTAAGTGCTCGAACTGAAAATGAAGGCGCAAACATTCGTATTAATTGCTATTCAGTTGCTGATTCCGCTGGCAGTTGCCGCAGGGGGGCCACCAAAGTGGTACGCTCCTTAGAAAAATATAAACTAACAAATTAAAATTTTTGTAAATAAAAATTCACTTTGTATGCTATTCAAGTTTGTTTTTAATTATTCATGAAATTGGCACAGTGATTGATACACGGAAGGGGGACGATTTTTCTATTTAACGATCAATGTGGAAGTTTACAATTTTACCTCAAGGCAATAGTTCTGAAAACAAGCCAATTTATCTGATAAATAATGTAAATTATTTATAAGAAGTAGAATTAGTGCATCTTTTTATTTCTATGCAGGAGTATTTTCTTTTAAAAATTTTTACGAAAGCTTCCCGTGAATGATTGTGTTGGAGTAGAATAGTCAAAATGATAAGAAAGTAACTGGAATTCCAGAATCCTTTCCAAAATTAAATCTTGGTATAAGAACAAAATTGACCGTTAGACACATTTTAAGTGTAGACTTATTTCTGGCGTTCAAATTGAAGTTTCAGCTTTGGTGTCTTTGAAAGCTGTTTTGTTGTGCATTTTACCCCGCTAAGGGAAGTTTTTTAAACTTTTTCTTGAAAAGGCGTAAAAAATTACCCATACAGGATAAAGTTGGAGGGTTAAAATGCCAAACAAAAATACTTAAAATTAAATTCTAACAACTAGAACGCCAGCAATAAGTAAAAACTTAAATATCTGCATAAGCACGAAATTGACCCTTAAACACATTTTAAAATTAAAATTGGGTATTTTTTACCAAACTTTAAACTGATAAGGAAAAAACTGAAAAAAGTTTACTTCTACAAAAATCCTTGAGGTCTAACGACGATATACTAGAACGCAATATAGTCAAAAGAAAGGTTATTTGGTATAGAACATATCGCACTTGATCAACAAGATTTTAATTTTTCACTTTTCCTTCAAATATGCAATCTAATTTACCTGCTGGAAAAATTTCTCATTGTTTTGTCTACGTTTTACTAATGAAACGCAAGATTTAAAAAATATTTTTCTTATACCTTTAATGTATAATCGAAAAGTATTTTGCTTCTGTTGAAATTTTTTTAAATTTCGACTTAATGCCCTCTTTTTGATCAAGTGCGAAATGTATCTTTGTTGTCATTTTTATGAGTGAATAAAAAAAAGGCAGCACACAAATTGTTATTATTATTTAATGCATCATAGTAATAGATTTATTTGTGTGGTGGCTGGCAACAACAGCAAGTTGGGGTCTTTGTTTCACACGTCTGCACTGTACTTTTGTGTGAAATAAGAAATGCAGGCAGCTTTTGTACTAGCGTCCTAGGTAGGTGATGATGATTCATGTAGCAGGACATAATTCATGTAGTGCTAATTCATAGCTCATTGAGGTGAACTTTTGCAAAAATGCAATGGCCGTATTGTACTCGAACCACAAGCCCACCAAAAATATGTTTATTAACAACGAATTAGATATGTACTAGAGCATAAATTTATTTGACTTTTGATTCTGTTCGAGTAAAGAATTAATCGATTTTGTGATTTTTAAATTGCTCGATTAATCGAGTAGTTTTAAATTATCCGAATAACTCGAATAATTCAAATAATTAAAAAAATCAAATAATTCTATCCAATGGAAGAAATACACATGAGTGTCAAAAACGCAGTTAAAAATAAACAATAAAAGAACTACACATGAAGTTTTAAAACTTTTAAAAATTAATAGAATATCAAAAATAATGTTTAAAGAAAAATTGTACTTTTGACGAGATTTGAATCACATTATTTTAAGTAGTCTTTTAAAAATAGTATACAGCTTAGATGTTTGCTTCTTAAACAGTGTTTTTGTTTTGTTTTAATAAAACTTGACGTTGGAAACATCCTCTCACTTAAAGTGGATTTTGGCGATAGCGATGTGATTGAATTTTCTAACTTTCGGATCTTTTCTTTGTCTTATCTAAATACAAGAAATCATCTCTTATTCTAATACAGTTTGTGCTAGATTTTTTGTTGAAAAAATTACTCATAAAATAAATTAAAACTACTTTGACGGAAATTAATTATGTATAAAACTGATAAACGTCAAAATAATTATAAAAAATTTGCGTTTGTTACGTATGGAATTTGACGTTTATTATCATTTATATCATTTATCATACTTACAATTCTAAAATGGGACAAACATGTATTTAAAAGTATGTGTAATGAAGATAAGTACAGAAACTAAAAATACGTTATTTAGTTTTAAAGCATTTAATCAGTTAAGGCCGAGGCACATAGAATCCATCGTACGTTATACGTTGCTTTTCTCAACTGACATTGAAGTATCGGCGGAGGAGGTTGACACAATGAGTACTTTGTTGACGGACATTAAATCAGCTTGATTTGATTAAAGTACACATTTTCAATGGAATTCGAGGATATTCTGGATTTTCTTTTAATTGTAATTTTTATTTAGTTTTGTAGCCACACAACAAAAAAGGTAAAAAAAAACGCAGCAAAGAGCTGATAGTTATCAAACTGCTCAACTTTAGAACTTTGCGTTGACGGAGACGTACGGAATACAACTACAGCAACAACTTATAACGTACGATGGATTCTATGTGCCTCGGTCTTTAGAAATTAAAAAAAACATTTTTCTATTAAAAAAAGACGAATTTACTAAGATATTCATTTTACTCGATTAATTGACATCAATTGTTTGAGTTATTCGTTAATCGAAATTAACTATTTTCATTATTCGATCAAATAATGGAAAAACTTTACTCGATTAATCGAACATATATTAATCTAGTGGATACTCCAATATGTGCCCAGCAAAACTTTGATGACAAAGTAATGACTTAAAATGTAAATAAACATATGAAATACATACTCTTCATTTCTTCTACTTTACTATTTTAGCTCATTGCTTTAACAACGATTTATCATTGGAGCCAAGTATTTAGCACTTTAGCTTGCAAGTCATTGAATACATTAAAACAATAAAAATTGAATGTCTGTTTGAAGTATTAACTTCTTCTTTTTAATTTATTATTGTGTTTGATGTCAAGTGTTTTTTACTCGCTGGCAAAATAATTTGATAATGCGCTAAAATTTGTTTTATTAAATAATAAATCTACTTTGTTTCGCGAGGGGTTGAACCATTTATCTTATGTATTATAAGAGCAAACTCGATTTGCGCTCCATTCAGAGATTAATACCCTATTTCTAATATAAGAAAGAACACCTTCATTCGCATTCTATGAGAAAGAACATTGTTTTTGATTTCTCTATATTATTTCTATACGAACAGTGACTGGATAGACAACTCGAATGAAAACGTAAAAGTTTTCATATAAACTCCGATTTCTGTGCTACGAATATGTCATTAACATTAAGAATGAAATGTTAAAATCAGTCACTTGTGGTTTTGCTTTCACAACAAAACATTAGAGTTTAATAAAAATAAAGATCATTCAAAAATTAGCTGGAAAAAGCTGTCCAACAATTTAAAATCGCTTGGGCCTCCCACTTGTACTATTTGTGAATGAAAAAGGTTATCACGTTTGTTTGTATGCTATAGAAGAATCCTATTGAGCATTTTATCTAAAGAATAAGTTCGGGTATTGTGGTGTGGAACTAGAAGCTGACAAACCCAAGCTTGATGAATTCTAGATCTCAAAATAGTAATAAATCATAATTCAATGGAAACAGAAAAAAGGAAAAATAAAACTACATGTTTAGATAAAACAAGTATTTCATTGGCCAGAAAATCCTTATGATGTACTCTAAGCATTTAAGCCAGCCCAGTTTAATTTCAGAAGCAAATTTGAGACATTTTTTTAACTACCCGAAGATCACTTGTTACGGCCATATTTACATTAAAAATCACCATCGCCCACACACGCTAATGTACCACATAAACGGAACAAAGTGTTTCCCGGCAATTTTTTCAATGGCTGGCTTATGGGTTTTTTCACTTTCTCTCAAACATCTGTAAGGCTTGGGCTCCAATCGAATTAAGCTCCGAAGCATTAGAGTCAAATAAAAAATATGTATTCCACATTACCCGAAGTAACTTACTTTCCTTTCTATCATCAGCAGTTGCACCCGGGGTAAAGTATTTGGTGTAAAGCCCCACTTAATTGATGATTATTTTGCTGCACTAGGTGCATTAAAGCAGTTGCAGTGGTTACACCAAATACAAACCCAGAAACTTGCCAGCATCAAAATGAACTATGTAACAATGAATGCTTTTCACCCCAAAATGGCCAGCACATATCCAAAAAACAACAAAAAAATGCCACTGCGACAAAACATAGGCGGAATTGATTAAGTGACAGTGAACAACCAATAACCCGTTCGACGAAATCCGTAGACAGCTAAGAGTAACGAAGAAAAATGCGGCGACAGCTACAGAAAAAGCTAATTCTTTAAAAGCAAAGAGGATACCTAACGCCTTTGAAACAACAGCAGCAGGTTTAAATGTATTGGTTAAATCCACAATAAGGAAGAAAATATAAAAAAAAATTATTAAATTTCTTTATTATTTTATTGGCAGACGAGTATGTACATACGTAAGCTAATGAGAATGAAAGTGACTGCCAATGAGAAATCCAAATTGGTTCGAAATCGAGCGAGTGCATTTCATTCGTTTAAGTTTACTTTCTTAAATCAGAAATAGGCTATAAATCATATGTTTATTTAATATTAATTACTCTTATATATTTTTTCGACCTTTTGTTTTTTAAATGAATCTAGTTTATCTCAAGCTTTAGGTAAATTTTTTATAAAAAACGTTTACAAAATTTTATTAGTTAACTGATATTTCGCCACTTCTTTGTGTGGCTTCTTTAAGGAAATATCCCTAACTAATAAAATTTTGTAAACGTTTTTTATAAAACATTGACCTATAGCTCGCGATAAATAAGATTCATTTAATAGTAATTACTTTAGTAAATAATGTAAAATAGAGTTGAAGGTACAAAAGTTATTTGTGTGGAAAAAACAGTCGCTTTTAGTGGAGGTAATTTTATCAAGCTTTCAGAGGATACTTTTTATAAAAATTAGTTAGCTTTTTTTATAATTCTTAAAAAAGTCATTTATTTGAATACTCTAATCAACATATTTCAAGCTTTGAAATTTAAAAGTATGACTAGAATTGAAATTGTTTTACACTTGTTTTCAAAAGAAATTGCTTATTAAGTTGTATATTTGATAAATGAAATTATAAATATGATGTTTGAAAATATCTTTAATTTTTCTAATGATATTTTAAAAATTGATGTAAAAAAAACATAACATTTAAATCCAAACAGAGTTTACTTGCAAAAAATAAAGTTACCAAAAATTTACTTTTTTCTGTGTATAATTATATATTATAATTTGATTTAACTCGTATAACCAGCTCTTCTAATATGATCATATATTTATTTGTGCGTTAATAGTACTATATTGGCATCAAATTAATGAATATGCCCTGAGAAAAATTAATTCAAGTGTAATTTAATTTCTGAATATTGTTGATCTTATAGGTAAGGTAAGAAGTAATTAAAACACAAATTATTTTGCATAAATGAATATTTTAGTATCTTATTTTATACATTTTTGCAACTTAAATTATATGTAATAATATGCATTATTTAACCCCGGCGGATAAGCGGTCTATTTGCACTTGCCAGTGGAAGAAGCAGCTGAATAACCAGGACAATGACCGGTAATATGTTCATACTTATTTAATTAGTCTACGGAATATTTTAAATTATATGATATTTTAAACAGGTTGTAAAGGTTTAATATTGATTTCGTCTCCTATTTATACCAAGAATTTCGCAATTCAATTTTGAATATAAAAACTGTAGCTAATTTAAATTTATGGGGAAATTTTTATAATAATAAGCGTTAATTTGAAACTCATTATATTTTAGTGTTTACTAAAATTAAAACATACATACATATTTGAAAATGTAAATTAATATATGGCAATGTATGAGTATTTTTTTCAATTTTTCATAGAATTTATCAATTAAGGAGAGATTAGCTGTCGAAGTGGATGTACCTTATAATTAATATACCTTGATGATACCTAATAAACACATATTCGTTAACTAATTTAAGAACAATAAAAATACAATCATTGAATTTTCTCCTACATTTTTCTTCTAGTTCCCGAGTTATAACGTTCTTGAATTCTAAAAAAAAACTCATGCGATTCTTTTTAGGAAATATTCAAAGAAAACAGCTTGCAGCATCTCCAAAAAATCATATTAATCTTTTAGACTCCAAATCCTTTGATGGTTTTCGAAATCTTTAAAAAAATTGGCTTACAAAATCTAAAAAAAAATAATGTCGCTTCAACACGTTTCCAACACATGTAGTAGGTAGCCCTAAAAGCTATTACTCCAAAACTAGTGTTAAATAATATCTGAGGAGATTCAAAGGAATTTATTTTATATTTTTTATTTCTTCTTGGCATGTAATGGAGTAATATAAATATATAATCATTAAGAACGTGCACAGAGAAAGAAAAACGCCATACTAAATTTCTATTTACTTTGAGTATGAATCGTACTCAAAATTTTAACTACAAACAACAATAAAATATACTTTATTCAAGTCGAAAACAAGATTACTTGAGATAACCAATCCTGGCGTTTTTTAAAAGGAGTACAAAATTCTTCAATCACGTGAAAAATCTTGAATCAACTAAAAAAAATTCTTAAAAGAAATTGAGCATTTAAAACCGTCCGAACTTAAATCCATCTTTTTATACTTGATTTTAGTAATTCTGGGATTACCGTACTTTTAATGCCACTCGAGAGGTTAGCGAGCGAAAGCGGGTCAATCAGAGCTTTGTTCCGATATAGAAAAATAGCAATATTATATAAAAGAAAGTATCATAAACTAACAAATTTTGATGAATTGCTTATAAATTGAAATAGTTATGGAAATGTGCATTAATTTAAAGAAATCATTCCAAGAACTCTTATACAGAGTATTCAATTTCATTTTCATTTTCAATAGTACACCATTTTAACAGTCGTTATGACTCAAACTGTAACTTCTTGACAGATGACAAGTAAAGCCTACGCCATCAATTAAAATGGAACAATATACGCTTCGACAACGCATTGAATTTATTAAAATTTATTGTTTTAAATGATGCAAATTTGGAGGTCGCAAAGCACTTTTCGATGTGTGGCACATTCACGGTCAGCAATTGTAAAACTGGTGAAAAAGTTTGAGCTGTTGGTATAAGTACGTGATGTAGAGAAACGAATTCGTGCATGTCGCTTATATGAAGAACTGATAATATTGTTGATGTAGCCCATAGTGTTAAGGAAAACCCACGTGTATCGATTTCTTCCCGATCTTTGGGATTGGGCATTCCACAAACGACATTACACCGTCTTTTACATAAAAATTTCGGTCTTAGGGCCTCAAAAGTTCAGTTAACATAAAAACTCACGTTTAGTGTCCATCAACAACGGGTTGCCTCTGCTGATTGTGTCCCTAAAATGCATGAGAAAATTTCATAAAAAGAATATAGTCCTGGCAGCCATTTTGCTAATATTGTTTGCCATTGTTAATGAAATGCTTTACAATTAATAAATATCCGATGATTTTGCTTAAAATACTCTTTTCTTACGTAATCAAATAAAATCTATTTTTAAAATTATTTATGAAATTATGCATTACAGTCACTTATTGAATCCATTTACAATCATTCTTTGTATTAGAATTAAAATTATTATTATTTATAATAATCCGTACTTCTATTGCAGCAAGGACTCATTCTGTCTTAAAAATGCTATAATTTTTGTTTATATTATTGAAACAAAAAAAATAAAATAAAAATTGTAAAAGCATAGAGATGTAGATATGTAAATTTACTTTAAAACTTGTGAAGCAATAAAAATAAATTGTATAATTATGAACAGCCTATAAACTAAATAGATAATGTATTCTTATTAATTTTACAGTGCGTTTGGGATCGCGATAATTTCAATAGTTGTCGTCCGTAGTGAAATTTATCAGTTAATGATCCTGCGTGTCGTTATAAAATCGATTACGTAGAGCATAATCAAACAGGTTTGGTTTTTAGCTAAAAAGCACTCATGCAGGTAAAATATTTCCTGAACTAATATATCAACACATCCTTCAGAACCTGCATTCTAAATAAATAAAGTTGTTCTAACAATTAACTCATAGTAGATGTATTTGGAATTAAAACACGTAATATTTATAATAAAACCAATATATTTATAATATATTTAAGACATTTAATAATTAAATATGTGTATTTATTATTTAACCCTGGCTTTGTTTAAGTATATATGGTGGTGGTACACTTTCCATATCGAGCAGCAGCTGCATAGCAATAAAAACCATTGTTAAGATGTGCATATTTATTTATATCTTAAACTTTGCAATATATGAAATTGATTGATGTGATGCTTTGATGTTCTATTCGCCTGCTATTTATGACAACAATTTTTGCAATAAAATTTTTAACACAAGAAACCGTAGCGAATTTCAATTTATGCTTGCAATTTTTAAATATCAAGCGTGATTACAAAATAATAGCGTTAATGAAAATTAAGGGAAGCAAATTGTTAATTTGCATATCAAAATCGCACAATTATTTCTTATTGTAGTAACCTTGAATAAAATTGTGCAGCAAAATTTTCCTTAACATGTAAAACATTCCTCGTATCTTGGTAAGCATATATTTCGATTAAACCGAACTAAATTATTCAAGTTTTGCCTATTTTCATGACTAAATTTGTATTTGTTTTCCACTTACAGTTTTCTTTTATGTTAGTTTGCAAAAAAAAAAAATCATGTAGCAAACTACAACTCATTTGCATTTTAAACATTTTTTATGTATTTTTTCTTATCATAAACTATTTATTAATTAAATCTTAAAGGCGTTAGCTAAAAATTATTTTTACTTATGATCTCCTTAAAGTTTCAAAAACAAACAGAACACTTAACAATCTGTCAACTAATCAGCAACTTTAACCTCAACTGTCATTCACTATAAAACACTATAATGTATCAATTCGATTTTTTATTTCAAAAATAAAAATCTATGATTAAACTTTATACCATTGAGTAAAATAGTTAAAAGCCGTTTAACAGCTGTATGCCTTTTTTCTAATACCAGACACTTGCAACATGTCAACAACATAACAAATGCCACAGTTGCATTCAAACCTACGGGCGCATATTGTATATTTGAAAAGCTCAAAATGCCCCGTAAGGCGCAATTGTTGCACACCATTTGAAAATGTCACTTAAAAGAAATACCATAATATTTCATTTATACATTAAGCATGGAGGGAAAGAGCAATAAAAGGCACAACACAAAGTAATGACTACATTGTGGAAGTAGACGATTAATGGATGGAGTGGGACAGGAAACAAGAACAAGTAGTTTGTATGGTTGAATTTTAAAGGTGGAGTTTTATTTACAAGTAATTTAATCAAAATATAAATGCCTTTATTTAAAGCAATTGCTCTGAAAACAGTTCTAACATAATCAACAGCATAAAGCTTAGTGCAGACGAGGCAAACAATGAAGTCCGTTATTGGGTTAACCTGTGTTGTTTTTTTTTCTTAAGTAAAGACGGCATAGCAATTGAAGCAACCCCAGTGCCTCAGTACTCAGTTCACTCATATTTACTTCAGTAAAAATAATATTTACATAATGATACTTACCCAGAATCAAAGGACACATTGCAAAGGAGCTTTCCTAGAGTTAGAAAAATTGCTACACATTTTTAGATTGGCTCAACCAAGAAAAAATACAATTTTAAAAACTTTTGGAGCTTCTTGAAATTTTAAATTATTCTATGGTATTTTTCATAATCAAAGCCAAGTTTTTATTCCTTGCATTAAATTTAATTTATTTTATTTATATTTAGCAACCGTATTTTTTTTTAAATGAAATGAAACCAAAAAAACTTTGTTTTGATTTGAATATAACTTTTGAAAAAAATAATTAAGGTATACAAAAATACTCTAAAAATATCAGACATAAAATTTTGTTTCTCAAATATACCAAACTTGTCATTACAGGAAATTAGAAAATTTTTTTTATTGAAAATATATGAAAATTATATGAAAATTGACATACAACACTAGAGTTGTTATCGCAGAAAATGTTCACAATTTTTTGATCTGCATAAATGCATCATTAGTTTTTACTTTTTGTTGCCGTTCTTTTCTGTAGAAAATATTTTTTACGTACTGGTTCTATGACTGAACTTTCGAATATGTACGATGTAATTATAGGAATGATTTTTTAAATGTTTTCAAAATGTTTTTTGTTTGACAAAAATATATGAATCTTTAAAAATCTTGGATTAAAATAAAATTGTCTGACTTTTAATAAGCAATTTTTAATATTTAAGACCACAAAAAATTAATACATACAAACTCTTCGCTGTCACTTAACGTTGTGTTTATTTTTACTTGTTCTGTGTCTGAACTTGTGAATGTGGACGATGTAATTATAGGAAGACATCTTTTAAATGTTTGCAAAATGTCTTTTATTTGAGAAAAAAAAAATAAATTTTTAAAAATTTTAATTAAAATTATTTTTTCTGACTTTTAAAACAAAATTTTTAATATTTCACACCACAAAATTCTAATACATACACAGTCTTGGCTGTCACTTAACGTTGTATTTATTTTTACTTGTTCTGTGTCTGAACTTGTGAATGTGGACGATGTAATTATAGGAATACATCTTTTAAATGTTTGCAAAATGTCTTTTATTTGAGAAAAAAAAAAAAATTTTAAAAATTTTAATTAAAATTATTTTTTCTGACTTTTAAAACAAAATTTTTAATATTTCACACCACAAAATTCTAATACATACACAGTCTTGGCTGTCACTTAATGTTGTATTCTATTTTCTACAGAATAGTCCGCAACAAGACAGAACGAAAAAGTGACAACTTTTAACTCAGCCAAATGGAGTAACAAATGAGAAAAAATCAATTTAAAGTTGTAACGAAACCACAATTCCTCGGGCCATAAACCTGGGTCGTCACGAATTCAAATGAAACACCTTTTGTTGATTTTTGTTGGCCTTAGTCAGATTTATAATTTTTATTTGTTTATAACAATTCTGTATTTCTTTTAACGGGGTGCCAGTGGCGATACTTGACTGTCCCTACATTCCTTCCTTTATCTCTTTTCTGGATAACAAGCCGGTACCTCTGCTAAATCATGATAACAATCACATCCTAAAACTTCGGGTAACAACCTCTCAGAATCATCTACCCCTTTATTCTTAGACAGTGCCGTATCGTCTTTCTTGAATAGATGAAATTCTAGTTCAAGGAAGTCAGATAAAAATCCCCTTGTTCTAGCTGATTCTCACCGCCTGGGGTTGGTGTTACCAAAACCCCTAGTTAAATAATTGGTTACACTGCTCGCTTGATTCTGCAGTCACTTGCGCTACCGACACCACTGACACTTTTCGTATATTATATACGCTTACTTCATTTTCACACTTGTCTTATTTCACTTTGTCTTATCGTCTTTATCTTCATCTGCTTATTGGCCGGCTACAATTCTGTTGCTTTGCCACTTGAACCGCTGCTACAGTTCTCTCTCGTGTTCGATGGCCGATGAGATCATGTTGTTGTAGTTTATCCATACGTGTGTTTGTGTTGTCTTCCTATTGGTTGTCCTGCCTTACTACCTATTGCCTGCCGATCTGCTCGCGTTTCTGCTAATGATCACACCTGTCGGTTACTTACAACTTAACTCCCCGGCAAGCCATTTTGACGGAGCCACACATTTGCTGCTGACCTAAAATATATTTAAGCTCGTGGATATAAATCAAATTTATTATGCCGTGTGCAGCAAAAATTTCTCGAATTTTTAGTCCTTAAAAAATCATATTTCGCAATATAATAAAAACAAGTGATTGTCAATAAGTGAAGATAACAAACAAAGTATTGTATGTATTTTCTGAAAGTGAGTTTTTTAATTTTTTTCCACATTTGTTTTCGAGCCATATTTTGTTATTTTTATAAAAATAGCGCTTTCAAAAAAACATATTTTGAAAATAAATAAAAATAATACAACAGTACTAATTGGACATAATTATTGAAGTATATATTTATTTTCTGAAAATACCAAACTTTTATTGTCATCCTCATATGGGTTTTTGAAAGCTAAAGTTGGGATTTTTTTTAAGTTATAAATTTCCACACATTTTTTTCAAAGAATATAATATTTTAGGGCAATGAAAATTTTACCATGTTACCAATTGAAGCCTTTAATTACATACCTGCTTTGATAAATCTTAAAACATTTTAGTTGCCTTTGAAATCTTTCGACAATTAAGGATATATGTAGCTGCGCCTCATGTTTAGTTTCAAAGGCAGACTTACATAATAAGAATCAGAAACAATATTTTGTATAGAATGGAAACTTTGTAAACATATTTTTTATCACAATAAAACAATTTTCTTTACACACTTGTTTTATTATTTTAATTTAATATCCATGCAAATGTTATTTAGTTATGCTTGAAAATTTATTCGATAACATTCTGTATATAAACCCAAGAACCGAAAGTAATTCCAACAGAAAGTCACAACAACTGTAGAAGACAAAATATGGAATTCCTACCGATAATCGTGATTGCTATACAAGTGCTATTTGCAGCTTCAGCTTTAGCTCAGCAAGATCACCCTCCTTATGATTTTGGAATGGGAAAATAAAAAAATATTCAAATATTTTCGATAATGTAATAAAAATAAAAAAAACGTAATTGCATCTTATATTGTTGTGTTTTATTTTTGTTTTTTTATGCTGGCATAAAGTCTAACAAGTGGGAGGAGTTCGCGTAAATATTCATGTTCCGTATGTCAACTGGAAGAGAAATTTTCGTTGTTGCATTTTTGTTACAAAATAAAGAATACTGAGATAATTCCGGTTGATCTGATTCCACTAGTAATCAAAAACAGGAAAGATAATATGAAAAATATTTCATAAACGTATTTGTGAAGCTGAAGGGAAAGGTTTGTTGAACTAATTTTTATATGAGCTTTTGTGCCGCATTTGAAATATAATTAAAAATAAAATTGTATGATAAATTTGTGTCAAAAAAACATTTCAAATCATAATTGTTTTTAGCAGATTTCCTTTGTTTCTTAAGTTTTCTATTCAGGCGAATAACAAAAGACCAATATTTTATATTTCAGAGACCGTTTCCTATAATTTGATAGAAATATTAGCATAAAATATCAGGTATGCTTAGTCTAACTACATTTCAAAATATAAAAATAGTATAAGCTACCCTACAAGAAATGGATGAACGCAACTAATACGTACACAATTTTCATACTAATACATTTATTGGAATCTAACATATGAACAAATATATGACTGTCATTGCTGATAGAAAAATCCGTCAACGTTGACCAATTATTGCTAGGAACACAACTGAGACGAACGACGAATTTTTGGCCGCGAATATCCGTCGTCAAAATTAAAATACATTAGTTTATATGAAAATACATACAATCATGGCGACGGCGAAATTCGTCATAGACGGCGAAAACGACGAAAAACTCAGTACCATGTGACCATTTCCGTTTGCAGTTTTTAAGTTTTTTAGTAAATAAAGTTTCTTATTACTTTAATAATTATTTTATCGTTATTTTCTATCATTTACAATAAATATATAAAAAATTGACTTAAAAAATTGGTTTTAGTTGTGTTTTTATTAATGTTTAATTTTTAAGTATGAATTATTTTCTCTAGTACGGTCACACTATCAGCTGTTATACAAAACAAGCAAACGAAATAAAAGTTTAATAAAAATTATTTGCTTAGTTTCATTTCTTCAAAAAGCTACTCCATTTTATATAAATATATTATGTACGGATCCTCCAAGCGACTCCATGCAAGAATATCAAGAAAGTGTGCGCTCAATTTGGTATTGCGGATTATTTTTCTCATTTCGGTTCCAATGATGTTTGACTGTTTGGTAGCTGTGCGGAATGACAATTATGATAATACTACAATATTACATAGAATATTTAAAACATTTTTGAACATTGATCTTAATTATTAAAATTATCTAATTACTGCATTAAACTTCTTTCTGCGGCATTTCGTTCCATTCACACACAAACGGAGAATGATGGTTCTGAAGGAGCTGGCGGTGGTTTGCTTGATGATAATTGCGAAACACCTGTCATTCCAATGAATTTGTTTTATTTTTAAAAGAAGGTATAAACGTAAACATCCGATACAATTGAAACTATGTATACTGTTTACTTTTCGAAAAGTCGTGATTTGTTTCATTGTATTATATAGCATATAGGGAAAAACGTGATATTTATTATTTCAAAAAATTTGAAGTTATTTGATTCATGTTTTTTATAATTTCCTTTAACAATACCTATCAATTACAATAGCTGTTACTTTTTTCGTCATTATTGTGCTTCATACGACGAATTTACACACCGAATTTTCATCGACGAATTCGTCGCATTAGGCGAAATTCGTCGTTCGTCTCAGTTGTGTTCCTAGCATATGTTGCATTTTTTTAATATTTTGGTATTATGTCAGTAAATGTTTAAAATCCTCGAAATTTTTATAAAAAATTGCCGAAGCTACAATTTTGTGACATATTTATTTTCACCAAAAAGATAAATACATATTTAATTAAATAGTATTTAATCACACCGCAGCACTTTAAATACCACTTATTATTAATTTTTCAGTGGAAAATGGCGACGTGATAGAGTATAATATGAGGAATGATCAGCCGGACGAAAGTGAAGATAGCTCTGATTGCAAGGATATCAATATGAATGCTGTTTCAGATGACATTCTGGTAAGAAAATTGGAGTGCATCTTCAATATGTACTGTCGCTACTTACTGCAACTACTACTTCAACTATACAAATGAGTTTTTTAGCTATAAACAAAATTAATCTTATCCTAAATTTAATACACTTTCAGTTCCTTCTCTCTAGGCCCTTGACGAGTGAGAAGCAAAGCAAGCAAGTTGCTGAAAAAATTTTGGAGCTTTTAAGAAACCCCCACCGCTAAAGAACATTCAGTGGGGACTTAGCTGTAAAACGCTTAATATATTAATTTAATTTTACTTCTTGATTTTATTTCGTTTTATCGGGCATGTTCTGAAAATCACATTTTTCAAATCACATGCGATTTTAAAAGTAATAATGGTCATGCAGATAATTTTCACTCTTTTTTTTAATTTTCCTATTGCACAGAGCATCAAATATCATTTATGAAAGAAATTTATCGTATATGATTTTGAAAACGTCTGCAGGGCAATTAATGCTTTTGAAATCACATGTGATTTGAAAAATGTGATTTTCAGAACATGCCTGTATATATTTAAATTTGAATTGTTATAAGCTTATATAATTATAATATAACAACTGAATGCTGAAGAGTAAAAAAACATAAGAGTGCGCAGTGCAGACATATGTTCTGTGTTCGATAAAATTTCGAAGTTAGATAGGGATGCAAGATCATACGTACACAAAAGATTACATAATTTTTTTCATATTGGCCTTAAGAAAATTATAGAATTTTTGTTCTACGTGATGATGAATATTTCTATCAGCAATGCCAGTAATATTACCGGTCAAACGACCGTCACTGTTCTTGTAGGGTGCATAAAGCAGTAATTAGGAAAGAATTCTAAGAATATCACCTAAAAAAATTATATTTCGCAATATAATAAAAATAAAAGATTGGCGGCAATAAGTGGAAATAACGAAGAAAGTATTGGAAATATTTTCTGAAAATGAAGCATTTTTAATTCTTCCCCCATCATGTACTTTTGGATCATATTTTATTATTTTTTTAAAAATTGCATTTAAATCGTATATCATAAACAAGTCATAACAACAGAACGGCACTAAGAGGGCATGATCAACGAAGTAAAAATATCAAATTTTTATTGTTTAAAACTCAAAGTTGGGAATTTTTACAAATTGTCAATTTTCATTTTTTGGCAGAAGATATTATTTTGAAACAATCATAAGTATATCATGGTACCAAAAGTGTTCGTTCTTCTCTCAAAAATAAAAACATTGCTTTATAAATAACAGAGTCCGGCCAGAGAGCAATTAAAAATCTAAAATACGAGATAAAAGTATTATCGTATCAATCAATATCTTTTCTACCTAAAAAGCCAGAGCAATTACAAAAAAAGTATGAAATTTGTGAAATTGTTTACTTCGAATGGCTACTAATCAGAAATAATTCATTAAAAAATTAAATGATGGCGGATTCGCGTTTCTGGTACCCGGTAGATTATCCAATTTTTTTTATTAAAATTAAAAACCATGTGGGTCACCTTGTTTGTTGAATAACTCCTGCATTAAAACTAAGGATAGTGAAACGGAAAAAAGCATACAAGTAATATACACAGTTAGTTTATTTATATATCATAAATTATAAATATTATTTTAAGAATACCAAAATAGCATTTTTGTCGAAATTTTTGAGTACAGGGCGAACATTCGAGCGTGTTAGTTATTTCATTTATGCTTAATTGTGCATTTTTCGTTATTTGTTTTGTTCTGAAAATAAAAACTAGGCAGCAGTTACGAATTTTTATTTTTTTCTAAGGACAACACTTACATGACATTTTTTTCTTTTTGCATTTAATTTGCTTTATTATGTGCATCACAAAATTCCTGCGAAGTTCCCTCTACACAGCACTTAAAAGGTCGACGATTTCCTCTTTAGAATACTCAATTAAAGTATTTCTGTTGTCATCTCGATCAAGTAGTTCTCTTAATCCTGAGTTCCCTTTACTGCGAGTTTCCTGTAGTTTATTTTTTGGAATTTTTAAGTTACAATTTTTCTTTTGTTGAGTTTCGAGAATTTTGCGTTATAAGTTTTTTCAAAATCGGGGACTTCAACCACCTACCGACCGCATTATTTAAATTTTAGTATTTTTTCAAATCTGCTTAAATTTTTAATTTCTTTATTTTAGTTTTTGTTCATCAAATAATTATTATTGTCTTGTAAAGGTAGATTTCCTTTTTAACTACGAGCATGCACTCATAGAGTTTACTTTCCTTAAACTAAAAAACCTTAAATCTTTAATAATAAAACTAGAAAACATGTTAAAAAAAATTTTTAATTGAAATAGGTTTTTGTAAAGAATTCTTTTTTGTTTAAAATATTTAAATAAAACTTTTTCTATGACTATGAGAGACTGAATTCAGCAAATGATATTTTTTCTTTAACACATCTTACCCTTTAATTAGGCATCACTATTGCCATAGAATATTAGATATTCGTATTAAAAGAAATATATTTTGTTTTGTATTCTTGAGAAATATAAAGTCTTATGGCGTTTTCTTTTATAGAAAAAAGTGCAACATTTCTTGCCCTTTTTATTGAAAATTTGCAATATAATGATTTTTTGAAATAGTAAGTTTATTAGAAATTTTTGTGTCTTTACTTACCAGGCAACATTTTTGTCTTACGAAAACTTTGAATGGCAATTTTTTGATAAAAAGTAAAAGAAATGTAAAATTAGATTAGTAGATTGATGGGTATAAAGAATTATTCATGGTGAATAAGAAAATTTTATTTTCTTCACACAGAATGAGAAAGCACAACCTAAATATTCAGTTGCTAAAACATAATTAGCATTGTTAGTTTTTACCTGCAATGTATTCTAATTTTTTCGAGCTATAAATTGCCTGTGGTTCTTGATTAGAATTTTCAATACTTGCATTATTCTTTTTCTTATACCTGTTAAATTGTTCAACCTCATGAACTGTCTGATTTGATTATAAAGTTTTTCACATTTTTCACATCGTTGTATCATTTTTTATTTGCACCAGTTTCGATTATTTATATGAGGAAATGGGATTGCAATCCGTCGCACAAGTTTCCTGTAAAAGCTAGAGCATGTTTGAAAAGGCAAAAATACATACAATTGATTACAAGTCGGCTTTTTAATGTATTAATAAAAAGTAATTAATATTGGGCTACAGTTTTTTTAATTAGTGGCGTTCCAACACGCCAAGACCATAAGTCGGTCTTATTTTGCAGTGAAGAACTGAGTATAAAAAAATTTACAAATCAATATTTGAACTAATTTTGAAAGTAAAAATTATAGAAACAATAGTAAATAATTAAAAAAATACATATTAAATGAAGAAGTTCATAACGTTTTTATTTAGAAAGAATTGAACACGTGGTGACATGCCAAGAAACAAAGGAAGAGTTAAAGGCTCTCGTTAATTATCCGTTTCGATACATCTTAAAATATTTGAGTGGCCGTTCAAATTTTTCTACAATTCAAGATATAGCTGCGCCTCATATTTAGTTTCAAAGGCAGACTTACATAATAAGAATCAGAAACAATATTTTGTATAGAATGAAAACTTTGTAACCATATTTTTTTATCACAATAAAACAATTTTCTTTACACACTTTGTTTTATTATTTTAATTTAATATCCATGCAAATGTTATTTAGTTATGCTTGAAAATTTATTCAATAACATTCTGTATATAAACCCAAGAACCGAAAGTAATTCCAACAGAAAGTCACAACAGCTGTAGAAGACAAAATATGGAATTCCTACCGATAATCATGATTGCTATACAAGTGGTATTTGCAGCTTCAGCTTTAGCTCAGCAAGATCACCCTCCTTATGATTTTGGAATGGGAAAATAGAAAAATATTCAAATATTTTCGATATTATTTTAAATGTATGACTAATACACGATAAAAATAAAAAAAACATAATTGCATCTTATATTGTTGTGTTTAATTTTTTTGTTTTGTTTTTAATGACGGCATAAGGTCTAATAAGTAGGAGGAGTTCGAGCAAATATATGTACATGTTGCGTATGTCAAGTGGAAGAGAAATTTTCGAAATCATTAATGCGTTTTTGTTACAAAATAAACAATACTGTGATAATTCCGATTGGTCTGATTCTACACGGAATCGAAAATAGGAAAGATAAAATGAGAAATATTTGATAAACATATTTATAAAGCTGGAGGGTGAAGCTTCTTGAACTGATTTTTGTCAGAGCTTTTGTGCCGCATTCATAAAAAAATGTTTTGCATGTGAAATATAATTAAAAATATATGATAAATTTGACTTTAAAAATATTTCATTTCATAATTGTTTTAGCAGATATTTTTTTATATTTTTTTACATTATAACTCCGCCATTCATAAACCGATTTCGATTTGTTTGCTCTATTTGAAAGATGTTGTTCCAGATTGGTTTCTTTATAAAATGCCACGTTTATGTAAATTAACTACATATTTTTATTTAGCACCAACTCTTATGACATTTTCATTAACATTAAGTCTAATTACAATACTAAATAATGATTATAAAAGTGGGTAGTGCCACGCCCATACAAAAAGAATACAATTTTCAACAATTTCTATTATACCAGCTCTTATAAAACTTTGCACACACATGTAGTTATCGTAACAATACAACTTTATGCTAAGTAAAGAAGGAAGAGCCACGCCCCAATGAAGTTAATATTATTTTTTGACAACTTTTGCGTGAGCGATTCTTATGCAATTTTGCACACACATTGAGCTCACCCCCCATAATACAACATTTAACCTCGATACATTTAGTCCACGGTTTTCCCAATTTTTTTATTCGCTCAAAATAATGAGATTTCTCTAGACCCTCAAAATAGGTGTTTGTTTCAATGGTAACAACTTCGTTTGATCCAAATATTGTACTACCCAGCCATTTCATCAAATTTTTAAACAGGAAACAGTATAAATCTAGAGAGTTTGCTGGAAGCGGCAGCAGTTTAGAGCACAATTCATGGCTTTTCGCCATACTGACTATACAAGTGTGCACCCGTACATTGTCCTGATGGAACCATATATTTTCCTTCACTAGATGAGGTCGCCTTTGGTTTATATCAGTATTGAAGCTGTCCATTAACTCTGAGTAATATTCGCTAGTATATTTTCTATCCTTTTCCAAGTAATCGGTGTGAATGACAACTCGCACATCATAATAAAAACGGTAGCCATAATCCTGATGGACGACAGACAAACCATAGCTTTCTTTAGTGCACATTCACCAGAATAAATCCACTGCTTTGATTACTCTCTTGTCTCTGGAATCCATGCTTTGTCCGTAGTCACAAAACAGCACATAAACACTCATTTGAAATGGTCACACGGTTGCGTTTATGGTCCAGTTTGAGCAATAGCGGCACACATCGCGCAAACAGCATTTTCATATCCAAATATTCATGCAAAATGTGTTGTACTGGCTCGGTTGAGACATCTCACATACTTTCGTTATCCGATTGTCCAATGCTGTATCGACTATCTCTTGTAAAAATACCCTTTTTTTGAGCGACGTGAACTTTTGATGTCATTTGTACTGGTTCGATCAACACCAAAATAAGTTTACCATTTTTTAACCGCTGAAATTGATAGTGCCGACTTGGCATAGTATTTACCAAGCCTTTCTTAGATTTCGTTGATGTTTTTTACGTAAAAAATAATGTTCAATCAATAAATGATATCCACTTTTTTAAAATCTTGTCAAACCCAAGTTAAAATATATAACTTCCTCAAAATTCGACAGTATTCTAGTCATAGCAAACATTTAAGGGGACATGAGTTGGATTTAAGGTTTAGTTTAAGTGCTTTGTAAAAATAAAAAGTCGCGGAATTATGAAACTGCCCTCGTACTAATATTTTTAATGACACAATGTGAACAACTAAGCGATTTTCGGGAGTTGGATTCATATGAAAACTGGGACCAATCCATAAAAATTGTATTTAATTATGCTTAAAATGTTCTTCATTCGAATTTCGTATATAAACATAAAAGCTCATAGCAATTGCAACAGAAATCCACAACAGCTGCAGAAGAAAAAATGGAATTCCTACCGATAATCGTAATTGCTATACAAGTGCTATTTGCAGTAACAACTTTAGCTCAGAAGGAGCCACCGTATGATTTTTGAATTGGAAAGTAGAACAAAATTTTTATTTAAATATTTTTGATAAAATACAAAATGTGTATGAATGGTACATACTAGTAGTAATAAAAAATATATACTTGCATTCTTAACTAGGGGTGTTTGTATTGTTTAATGCAGCTATGAGTACAAGATAAGGTCCAAAATAATAAGAGAACTTTGCACTCATGAGATTGAAAACATTTCATTGCACTCGTAATATAGAACAGTGGGGATAAAAAAATTTTACAAAGCTCCAGGAAAAACTTGTATACAAAATGTCTTAGCAGATTTTATTCTTTTTTTTCAAATAATGAGTATTTTTAAAATCCTCCGTGGATTTTTAGGTAAAGATTACTTTGAAACTTTTACTTATTTTTAGTTTTCCCTCGAATTTAAATACTCTTTGTTGTTGTGTTCACTTATTTTATTTCTAATCGAGTTGAGTTACTTCTGCTTAAAGACCTTTTGCAAAATTTTAAAAAATTTCACGATTCTTAGTATATTTTTCGAACTTTGATCATTCTATCAATAACATATTTTCAGTAATTTCTGTTACACAATTTTTATAATTATTTGTTTACTTGTTTGGCAGAATATAAATTTTTGTTTATTTTTTCTATTTTGTTTTTTTGCACGAATAAAATTTTTTGTAAATAAAGGCTCGTACGTAGTTCTTACGGAAATTCAAGCTCCCTTGAGAATTGTGTGTAAAAAAAAACTTACGCAAATTCAAGTTGATAAATTTCTTAAAGAAATTTCCATTTTTTTTTTTTTATATATCTTTTATTCAATATAATATTTATACAATAATAAGTTTATAGTATAGAGTTCCAAAAGACAAGTACACAGAATTTTTTAAAGGGATATTAAAGCAATATGTCGGGACTTGTATCCATAAGCTGAAGCAAAACTTTATGTACAGACAATTGTTTAGTTATGGCATTTTTGTCATTTCGTTTTCATGTGGCTTGTAATTAATTTTAAATTGTTGATTATTATATTTCACGAAAATAAATAAATTTTTGCTAATAAATGTAAACTTCTAAAGGTGAATTTCCGTAAGAACTCCGAAAAATAATAATATACATCGTCAGCTCATTATGGGTTTGGCGCACCGACCAATTTTTTAAAAAAATAGTATTTTTAACACAAAAACATGCTTCGTCTTATTGCGGCATGCAATTTTATCGGAGTGAAATTTTGATATTGCTTATGTGAAATCATTAAAAAACAAAACAAATCAAATCTTTTGCATTTCTTTAAATCTATTCCATAATTGAGCGAATAAATTAAGTTTTTCTCGAAAAAATAAGTTAGAGATCTCTGACTTGTTTTCCCGTATCCTCAAAGGTGCCTCAAAATAGTGTATTTGGAAAGCAAAATTTTTACTGCTTCCAAGTTTCTAATATTATTTGGCTGGACACTTTCTTGATGCAAAAGTTTTAGTCATTAATTTATATTTTACTTGTAAAAGTTACAATTTTTTCCTTTCCACATCGCTGGTAATAAATAAAAGCACATTAACTTTAAAATGCAGTATGCGTTTGTATCTTTACTTAATTTTATATTTTGTGACATAGTTTCTACATTAAAATTATTTTAGTTTTATTATTTTCCAACTCCAAAGTCATATGGAGGTCCTTCGTTAACATAACAAGCCAATGAGAAAAGTACGAGTATCTGTATAGCAGTTACAAATATTAGTTGAAGCTCCATCTTTATCGAAATATATTGATGCCTTTAACGCTATGAGTTTATTTTTGAGATTTGTATGGATTTTTTCAATTTGTTAAAATAATGCTTACAACTCGGTAACTTCTTAAGTGCAATTTTGCCAATGACACCGTCTGCACTTTTTAAGAATACTGAAGACAATATTTATATGATTCTTATAATTTATTTTATACAATTTTGACAAAGAGAAAAGTATGTACATATATGATAACATTTGTACATATTTATAACTTTATAGCGTCGACATTTTTATGACAATCGTTAATATTTTTCCTCCCGACGGCTTTGCATTTAGAGATAGAAATAGAGATTTAACTAAAATAAAAGAAAAACAAACATTTGCTTAATTTTAAAAGAATACACTTGGGCACATATTCTCAGTCTTTAGTTAACTAATGACATTGGTTTAACTAATGACTTTTCATATCATGAGTTGAACGGCCATCATTAGTTAATTAAAGATTGTAAATTTAGGCCTTAGTGAAGCAAACAAAGAATTATACACAGTGGAGCCGATTCCAAAAAAAAATTTTATAAGTATATAATTTCTAAACTATTCGTCAGGCTCCTGACACTTCTGTGGTTTTCATGACTAATCGCATTTGTCTTAAAACTACTGTTTTCGGAAAAGTCAAAATATATTTCAACTGAAACTATTGAATTGGTTTGACATTTTTTAGACTTTATCTTTAACAGATACTTGAATAATAGTGATAAAACCATTTATTTAGTAGTGACAATCCCTGATAGAACCTACTATACAACGCAGGCATAACCAATAAGGTATATTTAATGTGAATTCCCTCCATACAATAAAGCAATTTTTAACCGGCGCTTAATGCCAAAAGAATAACTAAGAGAAAATATTTTGAAAATCAGAAGAACGAATAAAGTGCAAGTGAACAAAGTTCACGATTGTCTGTGCCGTTGTTTAGCTTTTTCGATCGTAGAAAAATCTTCCGCGAGCGAAGCAGGCAATTAAATAAATTGTCCGCGATGTCGTGTTCCGGTCGCGCAATTTCAGTACAACGGAAGAAACTGTGTCAAGACCGCGATTCCTTCATATGAGTCGTCTGCGATTCGCCTAATGGAATCGTGTAAGACCCTTTTATTCTTACTGCAAATGAGCCTCGAATAAATCGCCGTAATGAGTCTTCTGCGATGCACGGAAAAGGATCGTGTAATACTCTTTTAAATAAAAAGTTTTTTAAGTTTTTATTTTTTAATAACAAATAATAATAAAACAAATATGTATGTATTTCAATTAAAAAATCATTTTAATTTAAAAACACCTCAATTTAAAAGAAAACACTTTTATCAAACGAACACGCCTAACTATCGCCAGAAGGCGTAATCGGCGATTTTGAAGTAACAAAAACAACAAAAAGATTCGCAAAAACATCATTTACAAAAGTAATATACGATTACGGTGAAATGGCAATCGTTCAGTGGTCGGCAGAATACTTAAACGACGATTGTGGAACAACATAAAAAAGCACTCGTTCAACAATCATCAAATTCATCGTCAAAATGCGCAAACGACGATTAACTCGTCCAACAATCGTCAAAATGAATCGCAAAAGCATAATTTGGGAGAGTAAAAAGTTATTTTACTTCAACAAAAGTCTGGACGACTAAAAAACAAGTTGCGAGATGATGGCATTGATCAAATAATCTTACAAATGTTAGCTGGGAAGCTGTGCACAATGTGTTTTTTTAACTACAGCACTGGAGAAACCAAATACGAAAAAATAAAAACTTTTAATCGAGTATCTATATATAAATCAAAGACAAATTTTTAGATCCCTTTTACTCCTTTCTTTTCCAACCGATTTTCTTCATTCTTTTACCAAATGGTAGACATTATTGAGCTTTAGTAACCCGACTAAATATGTTTTGAATCGGTTTAGTATTGAAGGCATAAAAGGCTCATAAAGTTGATACCACTACAAAGGCTAAAAATACACACGTACGCACATTTACTTATGTAAGTATTGGTTCAAGTAAAAACATAAGCAAAGCAATGAGAGTGGTAAAGAGTACTTACATACATATGTACATGAGTAATAAAATTTTATGTAAATGTGCGTGTTTGTACGCAATTTTATTTCTTATATTGTTTTTCTCATGGAGAAGGGAATAAGTCATTAGGTAGTTTTTTCTCTTCAAATGCATGCAACTAAAATAGGTATACGTTTAAACTGGCGGTCGAATTTCGACCACTACGTGTACTCTAGTATATTTTTAATAGGCAAACACCTTTTTTTATATCCTTTTTACGGCGGTGCAGTATTAAAACCGATTTTGGAAAGATTTATATGTTATTAAACGGGGTTTTACATAGATGTGCAGAATCTTAATTTTATTTTAATTTCGGAAGCTATAAGTGTTTAAAATTGCTTCTAACACAGTCACACTTATTACACATACATGTATCAGCTTCAACTTCAAAAATAAACAAAGTGTGTTAGTCCAATTTGCTTTTGCATAGAAATGAGACAGAGTTTTAAGTCGTTTATTTATAATGTTTTTTGTTTTTGTATTTTATCGTATGTATTTATGTAAATATTTAATATTAATTTCTAGAAATTAAAAATTATAAGGTGATAAAGGACTATTCTATAATAGCCCTTATCAACCGTATATATTTTCTACCTATATTTGACCTTAACATTTTTTTCTATATGTAAAGATATTTCCCTATTTTCCTTTAAAAATCATTAAATAATATACTTGTAAATAAATTCGTTTGATACCATATTTTTCATTATTGTAATATCTAATCGATAAAATCTCAAATGTTTATATCATTTATATTTAAAAATTGCTATTAATAAAGGATGATTGATAAAAACAAGAATATTTAAAAAAAATGTACTAAATAAATTGCGAAAAATAAAATGCGATTACTAAGAACCAAGATAGTATTGCTTTCATTTCGGCGAATACGGATGAAAACAGAAACCTTATTGACTATGACAAGCCTATGTAAAAGACATCGAATATGCAGAACCTCTGATGTCGAAGTTCTGCAATTTATAAAAAATTTTTTAATTGCTATGTCCTCTCCATGTAAGTGTAGGGATACAATATGCAACAGCAAAGGGACGGCGTCCAACCGCTATGAAAAAGAAATAAACAAAAGCGACATCACATTTCTTTTCACATTTTCTTGTTGTCCTTTTTTCAAATAATTGTTTACTCATATTCAAGGCGAATTCACCTTTCTTTATTTTTATTTTTTTTAATCTATATTTTATTAAAAAATTCCATAGTTTTCACAAATTTTTTTAATTTAACTTTTTAGTTTTACAATTTATTGCATCTCTATTTGAATGTATTGTATAGTGTTTCTGCTTTGAGAGAGAGAGAGACAAAAAAAGAGAAAATAATTAAAGATGCCAAGAAAATAGAATAAATTTTATTGGATGTCAAATTTTTATCAAAACCCCGTGCCGTTAGTTGTTGCTGTTTGGAAACAGGTGACTTGACGAATTTGTTATCAATTCAGTTAGATCAGAACACTTATAAAAAGAAAGAATAAAGATTAAGATTAAGAGCGAAAACAAATCTTTGTAAAAGATTTGAATGGTAAAAAAACTCTTATCTAAATCAAAAAAATGTTTAACAGTTTAAGAATCTCATTAAAATAAAAACACAATAACCATAAAAACAAAGAACCTCTTTACCTTTGACTAGACTTTACTGTTTTCTTTAAGACTATTTAGCTTTGATCTGCAAATCGAGTGAACTCCTCTGAAAATCTAATTTATTCGCCCGTATTCCCTTTTCCCTGATCTGCCAATCGTGAATAATTCCCGCGAAAAATGTTCGCATGATCAAATAAATTCCCCTTATAATGAATAATATTTTTCAGGGCGATTTTTCCACTTCTCCCAAAGTTTTGTTCACTTAATTTTTCCAGATGAAATGAATAAAAACATCATGTAATTTCAACATTTTCGTGCTTAATAATAATTCACCACAAAACCAATTTGGACAGAGTATGCATCCTTTTGGTATATAACCATTGATATAGAACCATTCACACATCTTCATTTACATTTAAAAACATTTAATTTATAACCAAAAATGTGTATTTCTCTATAATTAAACTTTAATTTGTAAGCTTTGCAAATCTTCTTCCATTTTATAATAAGGGAAATAAAAATTTCATGGGAAAAAAATTCCGCTTGTTATTCACGATAAGTTTTATTGTTTTCATTTGTGTAATTACTTTTTATGTTTAAGATATTTTATTCGAACTGAAGTTCTAAAACACTGATATGTTCAAATCACTGCAAACAATTTTTTTATTTTTGAAAATCGCACGATTTAAGATCACTCGCATTACAGTGCAAGGAGTTTGAGTCAACCGACCAATTTTGCAGATTCGATTACCTTACAACAGCAACAATAATCATAAAAACTTTTATACAAGAATAAAAGCTACTTTATTTTTAATAACTTAAAAATGTGTGATTGAATATTTTCTATTTTCCCAATCCAAAACTATACGGTGGTAGTTCTTCGTAACCACTGTCCAATGAGAATAGTGTCTGCATAGCCATTGCAATTATTGATACGAGTAGAAGTTCCATATTTATAAAAGCTGCAATTATTTTAATATAGAATTACATATACCGAAGTTTATATACAAAATAAAAACGCATTTAAGTTTCAAGCATAGTTAAAGGTGTGTAAATTTAATTTATAAGAAAGTTTTTTAAACATTTATTTTTCATAAGAAACATGTCAAATTATTAACAAACCCGAAGAAAGTACGAGGGCGGATCAATAAGTCCGCGTAAAACACAGTTTTTTTGCAAAACCAAAATTTATTTTTTAACATAATCTCCTTTTAACTCAATATACTTTGTCCAACGTTTCTCCAGTTTTTGTATCCCTTCCAAAAAATAGGATTTTTCGAGATCCTTAAAATAGGCATTTGTTTGGTCGATAATTTCATCGTTGGAGCTAAATCTCTTTCCACCGAGCCATTTCTTTAGGTTTGAAAATACAAAGTAGTCACTAGGGCCTAAATCCGGAGAATATGGCGGATGAGGTACCAATTCGGATTGCGGTTAAACAACTCCAAGCGATCCTTTGAAGTTGTCACACGTTTACGTTTATGGTCAATTGAGAGCAAACACGGCACCCATCTTGCAGGCAAATTTCTTAAACAAAGCTGATTACTTAAAATCGAAACCACACTGTCATATGAAATGGCTATGTCATCAACAATCTTATGCACTTTTACTCTTCGATCGGCCAACACCATATCGTGGATTTTTTCGACATTTTCGGGTGTACTGACCTCAATTGGCCGTCCAGAACGTTCGGCGTCATTTGTACTTGTGCGACCACAACGAAAGTCACTAAACCACTTTTTTACCATTGAAATCGATGGTGCAGAGTCCCCATAGTATTTATCGAACTTTCCTTTTGATTCAAGGTTATTTTTTCCCCAAAAATTATGTTTAATGAGCACTCGAATTTCACATTTTTCCATTTTTAGAAAAATGCAGAAGGTTGTATGTTTTGAAAAGCTGTTAAACGCAAAGTAAATGATGACACTTGCTCAAAACTTGACAGTAGTCTATTAACAGGTGGTACTTGATGGGAACAGTGTTGCATTTCACATAACTACGAGAGAAGTTCGAAAAGTCACAGACTTATTGATCCGCCCCCGTAATTCACTACCCAAAATTAGCTTATTAGTAATGCATCCAGTATAGTAAAAAATCTAAAGACGGTAGCGGTAAGCCAGGATCCTTGCAGCTATAATGGCAGCAAGATTACTGAGCTCGGCGCCAAACACAAAAAAGTATTATATCTTGCATTTTTGCAAAAGTTCACCTCAATGAGGTATGAATTAGCACTACATGAATTATGTCCAGCTTCATGAATCATCATCACCTACCTAGGACGCTAGTACAAAAGCTGCCTGCATTTCTTATTTCACACAAAAGTACAGTGCAGACGTGTGAAACAAAGCCCCACGACTTGCTGTTGCTGCCACCCAGCACACATAAATATATTACTATAATGCATTAAATAATAATAACAATTTGTGTGCTGCCTTTTTTTATTCACTCATAAAAATGACAACAAATATACATTTCGCACTTGATCAACAAGAGGGCATTAAGCCGAAATTTTAAAATTTTCAACAGAAGCAAAATACTTTTCGAGTATACATTAAAGTATAAGAAAAATATTTTTTTAATCTTGCGTTTCATTAGTAAAACGTAGACAAAACAATGAGAAATTTTTACAGCAGGTAAATTAGATTGCATATTTGAAGGAAAAGTGAAAAATTAAAATCTTGTTGATCAAGTGCGATATGTTCTATACCAAATAACCTTTCTCTTGACTATATATTGCGTTCTAGCATATCGTCGTTAGACCTCAAGGATTTTGGTAGTAAACTTTTTTCAGTTTTTTTCTTATCAGTTTAAAGTTTGGTAAAAACTACCCAATTTAAATTTTAAAATGTGTTTAAGGGTCAATTACGTGCTTATTCAGATATTTAAGTTTTTACTTATTTCTGGCGTTCTAGTTGTTAGAATTTAATTTTAAGTATTTTTGTTTGGCATTTTAACCCTCCAACTTTATCCTGTATGGGTAATTTTTTACGCCTTTTCAAGAAAAAGTTTAAAAAACTTCCCTTAGCGGGGTAAAATAATGCACAACAAAACAGCTATGTTAGAGTCTTTTAAAGACACCAAAGCTGAAACTTCAATTTGAACGCCAGAAATAAGTCTACACTTAAAATGTGTCTAACGGTCAATTTTGTTCTTATACCAAGATTTAATTTTGGAAAGGATTCTGGAATTCCAGTTAATTTCTTATCATTTTGACTATTCTACTCCAGCACAATCCTTCACGGGAAGCTTTCGTAAAAATTTTTAAAAGAAAATACTCCTGCATAGAAATAAAAAGATGCACTAATTCTACTTCTTATAAATAATTTACATTATTTATCAGATAAATTGGCTTGTTTTCAGAACTATTGCCTTGAGGTAAAATTGTAAACTTCCACATTGATCGTTAAAGAGAAAAATCGTATTTTCTCCCCCTTCCGTGAATCAATCAATGTGCCAATTTCATGAATAATTAAAAACAAACTTGAATAGCAAGCATACAAAGTGAATTTTTATTTACAAAAATTTTAATTTGTTAGTTTATATTTTTCTAAGGAGCGTACCACTTTGGTGGCCCCCCTGCAACAACTGCCAGCGGAATCAGCAACTGAATAGCAATTAATACGAATGTTTGCGCCTTCATTTTCAGTTCGAGCACTTAATGAAAAGGTTTCGATTCTTGTTGATTTATTTTTCTTTATATACACTTTTTAGATGAATAGTCTATCTGTAGAAAATATGATTAAATCGTAATAATTTCAAATTAATAGAAATTATTATGATTTAATAAGCGTTAATTTTTCAAGCTTTTCGGCAGTTGTAACGCCTGGTGGTTTTCTATTAAATACATTTTTTAATACAAAATTGGAACCTGAGCGAAATGACTTTGTGCAACGCCAAGTTTATCACTAATTTTTTCAAAATTAAACTTTGAGTAATAGAAAATTTCATTCATCAAAATGTTTACGCATACATTAGGCAACTCCAAAATTCTTATGCCAGCTGCTGTCGGATCAGGGAGATTCCTGGTATGATTCTTTTTTAATGCTTAAAACATCAAAGTACTGAGTCGATGGGTGATGGGTTCAAAGACACGTGTCACATTTATAAAGCAAGCTGCTCAATCCAAAAGACGCTGCAGTTTTTACTTTGGATTACCGACGCTCGCCCATTAACCTTGTTTTTATGTCAACTCTCCCTCCTTGCCAAGCGCACTCCTTTGGGCCCTTACAGCAGATAAGTTGGAATGGTCCCAAGAGATCACCCTCTCATATTAGCCCTGACCTAGAATCCTATACGCATATACAGCTTTTGTACTTTAAACTATATTTCATAAATTTTTTTCTTTGTATACTCAGAATGTAATTATTATTATTAAATAAATTTTTTTATATTTATTTTATTCTAATAACAATTTTTTGCCGTCAAACAACATTGATTAAATAGCTTATTCGATCTTTCACTACTTTATAATAGTGTTATTCAAACAGATAATTACATGTCGTTTAATGGACATTTACATTTCGTTGTAATATTCTCACATATTTTATGGAAGTCAATGTGATTTACAACATCCATAATAAAAATGTCATAAATCGTAGGAATTTCAATAAAAAAATAGATTTATATTTCCCGTATTAAATTCAATATTTGCAGTCATGGAATTCAATTTAATTATAGAAAAGCAAAAACATTTATAGTTTTTAACGACCGCATTCAGACGTTGTTAAGCTAACTTAGGTGCGAATGTGTGAGCATTTGCACTGTAATTTACCGCCTTACATGGCAGTTGCGGCTTGAAGCGAATGTTGGTCTTATAAAAGTTTTTTGTACCAGCAATTGAGTTTTTTTATTCATTTATTCTGATATGCAGTAAAGTAGATCAAATTAAAGTTATGACTGTCATTGATATTACCAACAAACTAGAGATGGTATAGTGAGTAACGTTTCATACGAGATCATTCGCAGTCAAAAGCAACACCACAAGCAAAAAATGTTCGTATACTCACTTATGAGTGATCTTGTATTTTTTTTCTCATATTATGGGAACTTATGCTCATGAAATTCTCACAATGAAAATTAATATAAATTAATTATAGATAATTCCCCTTATTCTCTAACTTCTTGACGACGTCAATTTAGCCCAACATCGAAAAAAGGAACTTGTCTATTCGTTATCGAGAATAATTTACTACCATTGACATGTTCTTACTATTGTCTAAAGCAAGATATATTAAAAACAGGTATACTCGATAATACAACAACAATAACATTACAAAAACCACACGTACATATTTTGATTTTGGTATGAAAATAGAAAGTAGTTTCATTCTCTCATTTTTTTCTTGACATTAACATTTTCCACAATAATTATTGTAAGATGTTTCGTTAAAATCGTACTCTCTTCAACATATCGGCGGTATCTCACGAATAAATTCTTCAATATTGGCTTCCAGTGCGTCAACCGTTGAGGGCTTGTCCCTATAAAAATAGTCTAAAGGCGTTAAATCACACGATCTAAGCGGCCAATTTACCGGCCTCAAACGTGAAGTAAACAATTCACCGAACTCGCTTATCAATTAGGCTATTGTTTCGCGGGGTGTGTGGCATGTGGCACCGTCTTGTTGAAATCATATGTCAGTAGGGATGCAAACGATACATCGATGTTTAAAAAACATCAATGTTATCATCGATGTTTTGGGCGACGAGTGTGTTCGAGTACTTTTACAGTAAAATGCAGTAAATGAGTAATTACTGAGTAAACTGAAAAATTTACTCTCAAAAAAAGCTGTTGGCCAAAAAAGTACTCGAACGGAAAAATTGCAAAAATTAGTAAGATTACGCAAACAGCTGCTTGAAAATCAATGTAATGCTGACATATATATACACTTTGGACTACTCAACTCTTTTTCTTGTTAGTACTCGATGCAATATTTATTATAAAACGAATATTTTAAGAGAATAGAAACAAATTATTTTCTATAATCGTTTCAATGTGTTTATTTTCACTTTATTTGATTTTCCTAAATTGTATCTACAGGTTAGCCCAAAATTAACGAAGGGGTTCGAATTTCTTATAACTTTTTTATTATAATTTTTACGAGACATCTTTGGTTAACGAATTATTCCGCGTACAAATGATTTTAATTGGCCTCCGCATTCACCGGATTTAACCGCTCTTTGGAGTTATTTGAAAGGAAAAGTCTACATTAATAAGCCCAGAACCATCCAGCAATTAAAAAGCAATATACGCGACGAAATAAACAACATAACACCTGTAGTTTTGCGAAAGCTGATGGAGAATGTGTTGAAAAGAGCACGAATATGCGAAGCAGCAAATGACCACCACTTGCGAGATATTATTTTTCATAACTAAACTTAAAATATTCCCCATTTATATTCTGTATAAAAAAAATTTTATAATTATGTCTTAAAAAAAAAGTTATAAGGAATTCAAACCCCTTCGTTCATTTTGGGCCACCCTGTAATTAAATTTATTCAAAAGTATGTGATTATTTGTTGTTGCTGTTGACTACCTTTAAAGCAAGTGCAGTACTAAGTAACCATATACTTAGCATTTTCACAGCTCCAACGAAATAACAAAATAACAAAATAACAACGAAAATGGCTGTAAATGGTTTTTACAACATTTATTTCCTTTTAAAAGGCATATACGTCATGTTTAACGAATTTTAAGTAATTTTTTCACAGATTGTATACTTTTTGTTTTCTTACTTTTGTTTGTTTACCTTTGAATCATATTTTTTTGGTTTTACTAAATTTTACTACAAGAAATTTCTGCAGTAAAACTTAGTAAATTTTCGGTCAATAACTGTCACTTTACGCTCTCAATTTGTGTTCTCATTTACTTGAGTAAACGAACACAATTGTGTAAAATGCAGTAAAATTCAATAAAAAGTCAGCACATTAGAAGAGATAATCAATTGTACATCTATTTTTGTCAAACTTCATATGACAATTAAAAGAGATGCTATTGAGATTTGGGAGGATAAGGAATCTCTGTATACCAAACTTTGAAAGATTGCAATGCTGTATTTACCCATCGGTGCAACGTCTGATCCAAGCGAGCGTTTGTTTTCGGAAGCTGGGGCAACCATCACTCAGGAAAGAAATAGACTTCTGGGGAGTAAGTTACCAAAGCTTATTTTCCTTAACTCTATTTCAAAATTACTAGATTGTAATTAAAACAAATAAAATTTTGATAAATAAATCTTGAATGTGAAATATTAAAGTATGCCTATTAAAGTAATGATTCTAGTTTTGTATACGTTGTAAAATGTTTCTGACTACATATTAAATTATTTAATAATGAGAAAATCAAAACATCGGAAAAACATCGATGTATCGTTTCTATTAACGATGTCAATATTTTCAAATATCGATATTTTTATGAACGATTTTGTATCCCTACATGTCAGTTAAGTCCAGCTCTTCCATGTTCGGCGAAAAAAAAAAACATTGGAATCATCGCACAGTAAAGCTCGCCATTAACTGTAACGTTCTTGCCTTCATCATCTTTGAAAAATTCGGTCCATTAATGTCACTGGCCCATAATCCACACCAGACAGTGCGTTTTTCGGGACGCATTGGCAGTTCTTGCAATACTTCTGGTTGCTCTTCACTTGCTATTCAATCAGAAATGAGCTTCGTCGCTGATCACAATTTTCTGTTTGCACTTTCTTAACCGAGCATGAATTTTGATTAAAAAATTCAATAATCTGCAAGCGTTGTTCGTTTGTAAGTCAGTTCAAGGTTAAATTATAGACCAAACTGAACACGTTTAACAGTAACATGTTTCACGAAAACAGCTGAGCTGCCAAAAACAGCTAAAAAATCACCCTTTATATCTCTCCTCTTTTTAGGGCTGCCTACAGAGAGTTTAAAAACTGAACCCAATTGTTTTTGCCAAGATGTCTGTCTGTGTTTAATTTGATTTAATATGCTATTTCTTTCCAATTAAATAAAACAACCATAATACTCCATGTAGCGGGCTAACGCTATTATCGATATCTATATATAAATAGGCAAAGGTAAAACAGCTCAGAAGTATTTTCATCTGCTTGTTAACTTCTTTCTGTATTTCATTGTTTGCCAGCTGTTGACAGGATAAGCGTTTAAAAGGAACATCACATAGCCAGTAACCGTGCTGGTATTGGAAATCCTCATAGGGTGCTTATTGCCGCTTTACTAACAAATATGCAAAATAGAATTCAGTTAAACATTGATTCTATTTTATTTTTATTTGAAATAAAATAAGCACGCCTTACATATAAACAGGGCAATATTTTATATAACATTTTTTTAATTTAACATTTATCTCTAACATTCAAAATTAAATTGTTTTCCTTGAAAAATGTGCTTGCTTGCTTTTAATGTTTGTTCTTCCAAAATTTTATTTATCACGCTTTTATTTATTTCTCTAAAGTAGAGAAAAAAAATTTCAACACATTCTTAGTTTATTTAACACACAAACAAAACAGATTTATAACCAAACAATGCAATTGTGTGGCACAAATAAAAACTAAAGAAATAAAAAATATATTTTTACAAAACAACTTGCAAAAAAATTAAGAGAAGGCGAAACGTATTATTCTTCCGTTTCCTCTTTCTCTTCCTCTCGTGGCAAAATGGAAAAATTTACGTTTTGTTCAAGTTGAATTGATTGTTGAAAAGTGTCAAAGATTTCCGCTATATAATTTTGTTTGTATGACTGTGTATGTAGTATATATCCTTCTTCTGTTATTTTGCTAAACTTTAGCTTTATTATTGCTGAGTTTTTTTTCCACCTCCCTGTCAACCAGTGCATACATACGTTTGTATGTATGGGTGTGTCTGTGTAATTGTCGGTCGTGGTTGTATGAACGTAACAAATGGTGTTAGTTTCAAATGTTGTTTATGGTGTTATTTGTTACAAATTGTTTGCTGCTGTTGTTGTTGCTTTTCTTGCTACTGAGCTGCCATTGTTTTATTATATATATTTTCGTTATTGTTGTTGCAGTTTTAGTGTTGTTTGCTGTTGACATTTAACAAATTGTGGGTCTTTATTTTATGTCAATAAAATACAATTTTTATAAAGTTGGTAATTTATTTTTTTTTTGTTAACTTATGTTTTTTCATACATACATATATACTTATGTATAAATGTATGTATTTTGAGAAATGCAATTTTTGATATGAAATAGTTAATGTTTTTATTTAAGCATTTTACTCTAAAAGTTTTAATACACTTATTTGAAGTTATTTGCATGCTGTATTTACTGCAGTAAAAAAATATTTGTTGACTTATTTATCACATACATACATACTACATATACGTATGTTTATCTGCATTTCATTATTGCTTCTGTCATATCAACAAGAACATGATTTAAGGTCTACTGAGGATTTACCATAAGCACCCATGAAATGCACAACCCTCAATATATAATTTTTTTAATTAATTTTACTACAGCAGAGGCACGAAAAAGTTAATTTGGAGGTACTGAAATTTTTCGAATTCTTAAGTTTTCGTGATATGAAAAATCCATATGAAGTACAGGAAGGTGCAAAAAAATTAATCACCCTATCGGAATATGCTATAATTTTTGTGTCGTACGTCTATAATATTTGACAAGCAATAGAGTAGTGCTGGCAAAGTATTGAGTACTGGGTACCGATTATCGGGTATTTCATTTTTTTGCTTACTCAGTACTCAAGAGTAGTTACTCGATACTTTTAGAGTTGTATTTTTAAGCAAATTGAGTGGCTAAAATAGTGCATAAAAATACATCACTGTATAAAAAGACAACTAGGTGTAAGATTTCTTACTCAAATTAAAAATAAATATTTTTTTTTGAATAATTAAACTATTTCTTAAATTGTTGTTAACTTTAAATTAAAAGTTATGTTTACATTTATTTTTTATTTAATAATAAAAGACATACAAAACCAATAATAGTTGAATAAACTACTTCAATAAAAAATAAAAACTATACATTACAAATTCAAAAAATCCGTTAAAGGTATCGAGTAGTATTGAGTACCCAAATGAAAAGTATTGAATATTATTGAGTAATGAAAAGTAGTAGAATTTGCCAACACTGCAATAGAGAGCTATACTCCGCAAGAAGAGCGTTAAGTAATTGGGTTGGTTTTTTACCAACAATCCTTCGGTGGTGTTAGCGAAGAGTCAATTTCCACAAAGGTCTTTGCAGGACGTAACCGTCACAGGACCTTTCGTTCTGTCGAAAATATCGTAGCTTTGGCTATGGCTTTCGATGTCCCTGAAAACGAAGAAACATCCCCGAGACGGTACAGAACCTTGATAAACGGCTTCTTACTGCCGGAATTAAATGAGCGGGCTTGTTGAATATGTTGTTTCAACAGACAGAGTGCAAACGAACAAAAAACAGGAGCCACAATTATATTATATAATTAATTTTGCGTCACCCTGCATTTACACTAATAAGTATTTACACTTCATATTTAGTCCCGTATTCATAAAAAATAATTTTGATTTGAAATGTATTTTAAGACAAATTTTTTATAAAAATTTTCTTTAAAATACATTTCAACCCCAAATTATTTTTTTATGAATACGGCAGATAGTTTTTAATGTCTATTTAAGTATTATACATGTGTATTACATTTTTCAAATGTCGCAACATTTTATATGCATAGAGTCGTGCTCATATAACTAAGTTACTCATTTTGTTAAGCACTAAGGTTTGTTGAAAATTAAAATTCGATTAACAGTAACAAAGATTGTGGCAACAAAATTAAATGAGCTCGAGTTCAATTCAAACTAACAGGTTACTTTTTTAGATTTAAATAAATAAAAATATTATTGGTTTTTATATGTTTTTATTTCAATATGTTTGTATCATATAACCCTAGAGCATAACCTCGAATAATGGTTGATCTTTTATTTTTCTGTACCACATAAGAGTTTTCCCCCCAGATTTGCGTTTAAAATAATAGGCTACGTAAACAAATATACTTTTAATAGATATCGTCACCTCAAATATTTTACTTGTTATAATACATTTATAATATAAAATAAATATGTAAACAAAGAAAAATTATACACAATGGAAATTGAAAAAACTTTAATATGTATGCTTTCCTCATATAATTAAGTCACTTGAGAGAAGAGAAAATTATCACAAGGATATGAATCTTTAATTAATTCTACCTTATATTGGGCTAGTGGACGAGCTCTATTTTTTATATTCTTCTTGGATTATTTGTCATAAAAGGATCTCTTTTTTTTGTTATTTATTTTGTGCTGGCCTATATTATTATCTGTAATCCAGTTCTTGACTACGCTCAAACAGTTCTTAGAATAAATGTCGTGCTGATATGTCCACGATTAGAGCAAATTAAACCCATAATCACTATCCAAATGATTCTCCAATAAACCTGGTATATTTCGCCCGTAAAGCAACCTTACACTATCACCGATGAGCTAAGTTTTGAAAAAGTTTGATTTGTGATTGTTTATGACACTAAATCATAAACAGTTACAAATCAAAATTTTTCAAAATCAGTTTTATTACACAAATCAATTCACAGAACAAATCTCTAACGACCACAAAAATTTTCGATGGCATCACTGTCTTCTTTAATTAGAAAAATTCAGTTACGTCTGCTTTCATGTTACTTATTTCGCCTGTACATCATTAACTAAAGAGTACTAATTTTTAAGTATTTTTTTCACCTAAATGGTATTATTTCGAATTGTGACGTTATTAATGAAAAAAGTGTTAAATTTTATTGTGCCTATTTAATTGAAAAAATTGAATAAAATCGCGTGTATTATTTAAAACAATACACACTACTCAATGAAAAAATTGCAACTAAAGAGTCACAACTCAAAATTAATCCTTATTTCCAAAAACACAGCACAAAATTAAAAATAAAAATTTAGTAAACTTTCTTCTAAAGGTATGACCACACGATTTATTGTCCCCTACGGCAATCTAAAACAACATTGTGCTGATTTTCCGCAATCAAATGCAACTCTGGTCCAGCAATGTAAATGATAAAAATGTACCAATATTTATTGTGTTCCCGTGCGGCAATCAAAGTAGCCAATTCGCGGCAATTTATTTAATTAGTTTAATTTTTCGTGTTTGTCCAATTGTTTTGTGTACGGTAAATTAATTTATATCAGTGATGGAAATCGTTGTCATGGACGATTCGATAGACAATGAAAATGATTACAATGTATACTGCACAACTGCTTTAAAGTTAAAAAAAGGAAAGGAAAGTCGAGTGTTACTTCATCGTGCACCCCATGTTGGCTGTAGGAGGCACCCATGTGTTTGGGTAATACTCATGCTCTGATTACAATGATAGGTACAAACGAGCGAGCGTGGCATGAAATTCAAGAGATGTGTCCTACACCTTCATTGGAAGATAACAAAGTCAAAGAGAACAATTTGCATGTAAAACAAAACAAGCTAAAAAAACTGCCATAACAGCTGTTGTTGGTGTTGCCGCAAGTTAGAACAATCGTATGGTTTGCGGCAATTATTGTCTCAAATACATTCTTCGCCAATCTGCGGCAATCAATTTTTTTATAAAACAGTGCAATCATGTGACTGCAGTGTATTTTAGTGGGACATTTTTTTATATTGTGCATCAACTTGGCATAATAAAAATTGGGCCTGATTGGTATATTTGCGGCAATCGTGTGATTCCACCTTAGGACGGTTGTTTTTACTGTGGAATTCAATTTGATTATAAAATTAAAACTGTGTTTTTAAAAACAGTTTTTGACTCTCCTGAATATTTGTGAATTTTGAGTTGTGACTGTTTATGATTTAGTATGCGATATGTACTCGTACATTCATTCATATCTGTGAACAAAACTGACTGAGACGAATGGTTGAAGTATTTCGCATATTGTTTTAATACAACACCATCGATATTCCATAATAATTGTCCTTATTAATTAGTATTTTAAAAATTGGCAGCCAATCTTCAGCAATATAATAAGTAACACCGCTATACAAAGTGGATAACTACTCAAAAGAAGCACATAGGAGATCACAACAATCATTAGATAAGAATAAATTAATACAAAATATTAGATCACGATTATAATTTTTCACTTTGATTCGTAGCTTGGAGAATATCGATACAAATTCTGAATGATCACGTCTTACAAACGATTAATAAAGTTAATATATGCATTAAAGATCCAGCCTACTATAACTTTGTTAATAAAGTCCTTCGACACAAATATTTATTCCATTAACTTCCTTTTAATGACATTTAGAAGTCGTTATTTGTAAGCGAGAGATGTAAGTAAATACCGGCCGCTAATCAAATCGCCATGTTAGAGTAATTAGCTTAAATGCCAACGTAGATGGTTTGTTAATTAGAATTTTGACTAATTAGTTTGCAATAATTGTGTTTAAAACGTAATCTAATCGCTTTACACTTAAGTAAAATGCATTGAAATTTACGCACCCTTTCTTTTACAGTGTAAGTATTTTCTGTTATTTATAAAAAAATATATATTCTTTATAAAAGGTTTATTAAACTATTTTTTTATGAAAATCTAATAAATCTAATAATCTCAAAAATCAAAAAAATAATAATAATAATGATTAATAAGGCCGCAAATGATTAATTTCAAACATTCATCAGTGGAATATTAATCATACGCCTTGTATCGCTCTCACTTTTAAATATTTTCGACAACTATTCAACCTAAATTTTAAAATAATTTTAAAAAAAAGTTTTAAATTCCTTTAAAAAAAAATTAAAAAAGTTTAAATGATTAATATTTCATACATCAATGTAGTCGCATTTTACATTTTACCGCCTATTATCTTTTCAAACACATTAATTTATCTAAATTATACAACATTTTACAAATGAAAAATAACAGACTCGTTATCATTCTATATGATCTTATTATTAAGAGATTTAAGATTATTGACTAAAAGAGATAATGTCAATCTACACAAAAGTTTCTACATTATTACTCTGTCAGTCTGAATGTCCATTCACAATTTAACGAGTATTGGACACTAAATATATGTAAAGCAGTCAGTTACACTGAACGAAAATGTTTGGTTGAAAGGCATTCAACGAATCGAATTATTTATTTAAGGAAATGATTTAACTGAAAAACATTAGCGAATTTTGTTAAAGTGTATACAAAATACTACCGAACGAAAAAAGCCAAAGAATATGCAAACTATGTTTGAAGTGTACTTCACTTCATACACTCAAAGAAAAAGTCAATCCATCCGCACTTAAAACAATCCCAAGCGGTGTCAAAAATACGGTAATCCCAGATGAACTAAAATCAAGTACAGAACGATTGATTTAAGTACGGGCGGATTCAAACGCTCAATTTAATTTAAGAAATTTTAGTTGATTCAAGATTTTTCACGTGATCAAAGAATTTTGTAGTCATTTTAAGGAACTCCAGGATTGGTTATCTAAATTTATACCGTTTTCGACTTGATTAAAGTGCATTCTATTGCTTTTTGCACGCAAAATTTTGAGTACGACTCGTACCCAAACTAGGTAAAAAATACTTGAACTTAGTTCGTCGTTTTTCTTTCTGTGTACGTTGCTGACTGGGTTAGCATCGAAAAATAAGAAAGAAAAAAAACGAATACATCGTTGGTCGCAGCACCTTCGACATGAACATTTTATATTAGTTTGCATGCATGCAAATTAATCTTGGCAACGTTTGTATACTAAGCAGACATACAAACACAGAAAACATACTGAATGCAAACATATTATTTTTACACTTTCAAAAGCCCAGTTGTTGATAAACTAGCGAGGGATGATCTTAATCATGGGAACTCAAAGTGTTAATAACCTTGCGGGAGATTTTGTCATTTGTCCTGCATATGCCCGTCCTATAACCGATGAAAATAGATATCATACGGAAACTTTAGTATTGTTTCTTAGCATTGAATAGAAGAATTCCTCTTAGAGCCGGAGCAATATCGGGTTTTTCCACATCACAAAACTAATTATTATAAAATTCTACTATTAAGCTAAAATTCCGTACCACGGGATCTATGCGTTAACGCGTTCAAAGCGTCAGTTAAAAAAAGTAGAATCCATGCAGTTATATGTGACGAGTTTCACAACTCAAAGGGTAGAATGCTGAAGCGCTTAAAACGCCTGAAGTAGGTTAATTTTCTTTTGTACGCATCGTAACCGTCATTAAAAAATTTTAATTGTTTCATGGTGAAATAAACAGGTGGCATTACTACGCCATATGATAATTTTTTGCTCTATCATTGTTTTTCCAATCTTATGTCAGTTTTGTTTATATTAGAGATGGGTACCGCTCACGTGATTAGCGTGAGTCATCGTAATTAATTTTTTGTTTCAATTACGTGAGCGTGCATGAACGCGAATACAAAGAAATTGAGCGTGCATAAGTAGATTTTTGGCGTGATTGCTTCGTGATTTTTTTGCTATATTGTTATTTTTTCGTATACTTTTGTAATTACTTAAATTGCTTTAAGTTTATGTTGAAAGGAATTGCTTGGCTCAAGTTCAAATCTTACGTTACTCATTTGCTTATTATTTTAGAAATTTTTTTGATAAACTAAAATTATTTTTATTAAGAAAGTATTATTGGAACAGTCTATTTATCAGACTAGCAGAATGGATCAGTGATAATAATAATATTTTTTTAATTATTTAAAATTTTTTTTCGTGATTATTTCGTGAGTGTGAGTTTTCGTGATTGTGCGTACCTTTTTTGCCTACTGACGTTAGCATGCATGAACGGGAGCCAAAAATATAAATATCTAGTTTATATTTACAAAATATCCAATCTTATGTTTGTTCAATTTGTGTTTCTTTTTTTATTAAAATTTTCAATAATTTTTTATAGGTCCTTATACATTTGTGCTTGTTTTGAGAGTGGCACTACCTTCTATATGGACCGCAAATACTTTCAAAGTAATCCACACTTCCTTGTCTTGCTCATTTGTAGCGTCCAAAAAATTCTGTTAACTTATTTTATTTAATTTTTGTTTACAATAATTTTTGACAAGGGCTTAGACTTTACCTAAACAAAAATGTCTTTTTTTTGTTGTTTTGTTGTAGTTGTATCCCTGATAATGCCACCTGTTTATTATATCATGAATTGTTTTTGATAGCCAAGGATGGTAAATTATATTCCATTTTCAATGTTATCGATAAATATTTTTAAATCGTAAATTTCTTTTATCTATTTTTTGTACAAAAAAATTCGATTTTAACAAAAAAAAACCTTTTGTCTCGGTTCGCACTATGAAATTTTATTTCATGAAACTGGCAGTTTGTCGGTGAGAGGGGAGAGAAGAATGGTGTCGGGTACACACTTTCATCTTCACTGAAATTCTGTTTTGTATTGTAATTCGTAATTGTCAACATGAAGTTGGCTGTACTATTATTTTTGATTTTACTTTATTTTTATATTCTTTTAATGGTAGTGACAGCAAAAATTTGTTTTAGAGTGCAAAATAGAAAAAAATAATGTGAAAGTAAACAAACAAAAATATTAAGTTTCATGAAATTAACTTTCAGTGTGCAGACACGAGTGAAATTTTAAAAGAGAATTTCAGAAATTTCATGAAAGAAACTTTCATAGTGCGAACCGAGACTTAGTAATAAAATTTTCAAAAATAAAATGCATTAAAATTAATTTTTTAAAACAATTTTGTCACCAACAAAATTTACATTTTAGTTGTCGATTACTTTTACGTACTGAGTCGCATCTCTGTTATGTTTATTAATTTTATAAATTTATTACGGAAGTGCAATGGAGATATTAGAGGGCGAAGTGTTGCGAATACAACCCTGTTCATTTTTGAAGTCTCTTTTACTGATGCTTCTCAAAAGTATTGTACTATTCATTTTTATCTTCTACTTTCATTCACTTATTGTTCGTCAAACTGAATGTAATAAAAGACGCCATTTTATTTAAAAACCAACGTTTAAATTCTTATAGGTTATGGGCCCAGAACGAGCTGAAAGCGTGTGAAAATTTATTTATTAGAAAATAAAACATCCAGAAAATATTGTTTACTTGAACACTATGGCAGGAGCAGTGGTACGCATTGAACCATTAAATGCAGAAAATTACGACACATGGAAACTTCAAATGAAGGCAGTTTTAATTAAAAACGATCTGTGGCCATATGTCGATGGAACAATTACCTGTCCTGCAACAGCATCAGAAGCTGCTAAGTGGAAACAATTTGATCAAAAGGCATGTGCGGACATTATGTTGTCGATAACTCCCTCGGAGCTAAATCAGATTACTGAATGCCAGACTTCTAATGCGATGTGGTTAAAATTGAAGGAAACGTTTGAGTCTAAGGGGCCTGCAAGAAAAGCTACGCTTTTAAAACAGATTGCATTGGCTCGAATGTCTGACGACCAAAATGTAAGGGATCATCTAAATAATTTCTTTGATGCCGTAAAGAAATTACGAGAGATCAATGTCACAGTGGGCAATGATTTGCTTGCTATTTTGTTACTGTACAGTCTTCCTGCTTCATATGAGACATTTCGTTGCGCTCTCGAGACAAGAGATGAGTTACCAACTCCAGAAATGCTAAGAGTTAAAATTTTAGAGGAAAGCCAATCACGCAAGGCAACGGAAGAGAGGACAGAGCAAAACGCTTTATTTGTAAAGATGAACAAAGGTAGCAAAAATCATCTAAGGTCAAACAAAGATCAAAAACGTAGTGGCAACAAAAAACAATCGCTAAATTGTTACAAGTGTGGCAAGCCGGGCCATTTTGCAAGAAATTGCAGAACAAAAAATACAGACAGACAAAACGGCAGCGTTGGTGAACAACAATCAATGTTTAACACAGTAGAAGCTGCATTATTTTGTGGAAATATTGACAACAATTTTTGGTGCTTGGACAGCGGTTGCACAACACACATGAGCGCGGGCAAAAACAATTTTAGTGAATTTAAGCCCATACACAAAACGTTAAGTTTGGCGAATCACAATGAAACCAACATAACAGGTGTCGGCAGCGTAAACATTAACATGCAAGAAAAAGGCTCCGTATCCAAAATAAGCCTTGATGAGGTAATGTATGTTTCAGATTTAAGAACAAATTTGCTGTCGGTTTCTAAAATTACAGACAAGGGTTTTGATGTGCTATTTCGTCGTGACAGTGCGGTGATAATGAAAAATGGTCGTCATTTATACACAGCAAAAAGAATTGGGAACTTGTTCTATTTAAAATGTCAACAAGATCGAGCAGCCGTGGCTTTTAAGAAATATAAAAATGCTGCTGAAAATTTTACTGGCAGGAAAATAAAATATCTTCAAACTGATAACGGTACGGAATACATTAACGCCGATTTCAATGAATACCTTGAGACATGTGGTATAAGAAGACGTCTGACATCTCCCCATACCCCACAACAGAACGGCATATCCGAGCGGAAAAACAGAACCTTGATTGAAATGGCAAGATGTATGCTGAAACATGCAGAGATGCCTCCTGAATTTTGGGCCGAGGCTGTTAATACAGCGTGCTACACCAGAAACAGATGTCCGACCAAATCTTTGAACGGCGAAGTGCCATTGAAAATATGGACACAAAAGACGCCAAGTGTATCACATATGAGACCTTTTGGAACAAAGGCATACGTTTTAATAAAAGACAAGTCAAATGGAAAATTTGACTCAAAGTCAGAAGAATGTGTTTTGGTTGGGTATTCGGCTGAAGCCAAGGCTTATCGCCTATGGTCTCCCAGTAAACAGCACGTCATTATCAGTCGTGACGTTAATTTTTTAGAAGAAATGTTCTTCAACAGTGAACTTGATGAAACTCGTAAAAATAAACAAGGTTGTTCAACATCAATAGAATACCTTTTTCCTGCAGAAACAACTGTAAGGGATGATGACGTCATGGTAAAAGTTCCTAAAGATGAAAGCAAACATGAAGATCCTAAAACAATGACCAGTAAGTCTGAAAGAGAGACACATATTAAGAGACCTGGTCTGCGTCCCAGAAAAAATCGCAAGTACATCAACGAGATTAACAGTGACCAAGACAGCCAGTCAGATGAGAATATGTATTTCGAGGATTGTGAGACTGCAAGTTTTGCTATATCGGATGACCCAATTAGTATAACTGAGGCTTTTGACGGAGAAAACTGCGGAGCATGGGTTCGCGCTCTTGAAGATGAATATTTAGCGCAAATAATAAACAAAACTTGGGATATTGTCGAGCGTCCAGAAGAGAGAAAAGTTATTGGTAATCGTTTTGTCCTTCGTACTAAAGAAGATGGTAGAAAGAAAGTACGATTGGTAGCCAAAGGTTGCTCTCAACGTCCAGGAGAGGATTTTGACTCAACGTATTCCCCAGTGGTCAGATCGTCCTCAATAAGGCTATTGTCAGCAATAGCAGCAGAAATGGACTTAAAGATACATCAAGTTGATGTGGTCACCGCCTACCTCAATGGTGAACTCAACCAAGACGTTTTTATGGAAATCCCAGATCATTTAATGAAGGTATTGAACAAATTAAAAAGTGGTGCTACAGTAGGGACATCAATTGGAAAGATAGACAAGGCAAAAGAGACCGCCATAGAGTGGTTAGAGAAAATTCAAAATTGCAAGAAACCGGTATGCAATTTAAAGAAAGCGTTGTATGGTTTACGGCAATCGGGCCTTGAGTGGTACCAAAAATTAACAGCTAAACTAAAGGAAATTTCACTTATACCTTCCAAACATGACCCCTGCCTTTTTACAGCACGTAAAACAGGACATATTTTAATTCTGGCAATTTATGTAGATGACTTGCTGTTGGCATCCGATGACGAAGATTGGGTGACTGAAATTAAAAGGTATCTGGCAAAATGTTTTGAAATGAGAGATTTAGGTCATGTGAAATCTTGTCTTGGTATACGGTTTAAACAAGATTTGAACAAACATCAAATACATTTAAGTCAATCAAATTATACGATTGAATTGTTGCGTAGGTTCTCAATGGAAAATTGTAAACCAGTTCGAACTCCAATGGAAGTGAATCTCAAGCAAGGAAAACCCATTGCCACTGAACAAAAGGTGAAAAGTAATTACCCATATCAAAGTCTAATTGGCGCGCTCATGTATCTTTCAGTCATGACACGCCCTGATATTGCGTACGCTGTCAATTATTTAAGTCAGTTCAATTCGTGTTACGATTTGGAACACTGGAAAGCAGCAAAGCGAATTTTAAGATACCTGAAAGGCACTTCAGATTATGGCCTTTTATACCAGAGAAACGGCTCAAAAATGTATGGTGTAGTTGATGCAGATTGGGGCGCAAACCAAATAGATAGACGTTCCTACACTGGATATGCATTTATGTTTTCTGGAGCGGCCATTAGCTGGCAAGCACGAAAGCAAAGAACTGTGGCATTGTCTAGCACTGAGTCCGAGTATTTAGCCTTATCAGAAGCCACCAAGGAGGCACTATACCTAAGCGGTATTTTGAAAGAAATTGGTCTGAAACAAAGTTCAACAAAAATGTACAACGATAGTCAAAGTGCCCAAAGTCTTGCAAAATCTTTTGGCTATCACCCACGCACTAAGCATATCGACATCAGACACCATTTCATCAGAGAAAAACTTAATTCTGGCGAAATTGAAATTTTATATCTGCAAACAGAAGACATGCCAGCAGATATGTTAACTAAAGCTCTTCCTGCACAAAAACATCTCAATTGTACTGAAGACCTTGGCATCGCTCTACCCAGCTAAGCTATTCTACTCACTTCGAGGGGAGGTATTAGAGGGCGAAGTGTTGCGAATACAACCCTGTTCATTTTTGAAGTCTCTTTTACTGATGCTTCTCAAAAGTATTGTACTATTCATTTTTATCTTCTACTTTCATTCACTTATTGTTCGTCAAACTGAATGCAATAAAAGACGCCATTTTATTTAAAAACCAACGTTTAAATTCTTATAGGAGAAGAAGGTTATTAATGTTGTGAAAAATCACAAACTTTTAATCAATAAAAACTTTTTGTTAAGTGTCACAAAATATTATGTGCACAAATAAATAATAAACTCAATAACTTCTTTTAAAGTCTCAATTTCACATTCCATTTTGGAATAGTTATTTTTATATGATAAAAATATTTACAATAAAGCTGATCAAAACAAAAAACTTGGCGCATAAAAGACGTTGCATGTAACTTGAATTTAGAAAATTATAGAACGTATAGAAAGTATGAAAAGCATAAAACGTGACAACGCATACAACGCGTGTTATGGACTTTCAGCTTTAAGCACCCCATACACGTATCAATTCAATTGTCAATTGAGTCTTTCACTTGAATTGATTCTTGGCCGCACTTTTCATAAACTGAATTGAAAGATTTTCATTAAACTGTCAAATGTTTATTTTTTTACAACCACAAAATTTAAAAATTAAAAACTTTTATTGCAATGGCTGAATGGCTTTTGTCTTTTTCATTTTATTTTTGTAATCCGGGCTTTTTATTTTCCAAAGTGCTGGATTTTCTTCGAGCAATTGGAAAATTTACATTTCATTTTTATATTTTTTATTTGAAATTCAATAAAATTCAAGACAATTTTGAAAATTTAAATTTTACCAATTGGATTGAAACGTGTTTTAGTGCTTTAGTCTTCGAGAACACCAAAGCTTGAAATGCAACTTTAACGCTAGAAATAACTCGGAACTTCAATTGTGCTTAAACTTTAAAGACTGATAGTCCGTACTTAATTTCACATTTTAAATTTAGACTAATTTCTGAAATGCAAGTTGAATTTTGAGCTTTTGCGTCGTTAAGACTGATAGTGGAATTTTATGACAAATAGTTTTGCAGCACATTTTAGCCAACTATATCGCTGTTTAAGGAGAGTTTTTGTCCATTTTTCAATAAATGCTTAAAAAAAGACTCACTCATACCGCGAAGAGTTAGAAGGGTAAAATATTTTGCAAACATATTTCTCGTAGTGTTTTACATAAATCTGGTGAGCTCACCATATTCCTTAAGTGTAAGGATTATAAGATTTCCAAAAAGCCTTCTTATTTTTTTGTGTGTTATTTAATACCTGTAAAATGCTGAAATGCAAACTTGCAGGAACTTGCTCATCACAACTAAAGATATATTTTCACAACCATAATATTGTTGTCCCATATCCTAAGCTTTGCCATGAGCTTCTTAACTCTTTCCATAGCCTCGCCTAAATAGTTAGATATGTATAGATTAGTATGATCGAAAGATTGACATAAGAAGAAAGTTTAAGTGTCAATCACTTCTATAATTGATGCACATGTTTATAATAAATCAACTGAGAAATTAGTTGCCTTGTCTTGTGTTTGTTTGTATCTTTTGTTTCATGCAATAAGAATTTTGTAATTTTCATGTTTTTATATTAATAATTTTTTTTAATGCTGCAATAATTATGCTCATATTTTGTTTTTTTAACACACACAGTATTAAACATTATGGTTTTAAATATATTTCACAAAGCGTTCTTGGTTTTTAAATTACAACGATTTAATTAAAATTATTAAAGATTTCCGTCACTGATAATCAACCCTCCTACATTCGTATATGCAACTATTTCTAGCCAAGTTTCTGTTTTATTTATTTTTTATTTTTGTTGTTGTTTTGCTCTCAAAAGTTTAATAGGCATCATTGCAAACATAAAATACAATTTATTATGGCTCTAATTTACAAATATTTGCATATTGAATGGATGCAAGAGTGCTAAACACAACAACAACAAGAACAACAAAAAAACTTAAAAGAAATATTGCAGTTGTTCAATGAATTAACTGGACGACGAACATGGTTTTAAATCATTTTGTTTAAAAGTGATAAAAAACGACAATTTGATTTGTTGGCTCTTATTACGGCTAAACACACCCATACACAATCATGAACATTTAAGTTATTAGACTTGTTTGCCGTAGCATGTATCTGCAAATAATATGCTAAAAACCGGAAGTTATAATTAATGGAAATTTCTTACAATGACTGATTATTTTTCCTTTCGAACACATGTCTGGCACACAAATGTCATAAAGGTAATTTAAAAAAAAAGTAATGTTATCAAAAGGAAAGCAGTTTTAATGTGAAATTTAAAAACGTGGGCTTAACAATCTCTGTCGTGGGAATTTAGATGATAGTAGTTGTAATTAATTTATGAAAGTATAAATTTATAATTTCACACTGGACTGCTATATTTTGCTCCAAAGATCTTTAAGATTTCAGCTAATTTTAATAGAACAACTAATTTTTTTTCATGATCATACTATTTTAATTTTAGTAATAATCACTATATTAGATGGATAATTAATATTTATATTATTTTTTTATAAAAATGTAAATCGATATTTATTACACGGTCAAAGTATTGAAATTATTTGAACTATTCTGCCAGCTATTATCTTATTATTTATTACATTTCCTTCACTACGATTATTATATTTGTTAAATGAAATTAATGAACCAGCAATTACATTAAAAACTATTGGACATCAATGATATTGAAAATAATAATATTCAGATTTTATAAATATTTAATTTGATTCATATATAATTCCTAATAATAAATTAAATATTAATAATTTTCGATTAGATGTTGATAATCGAGTAATTATTCCAATAAATTCGATTTTTATTAACAGCAGCAGACGTTATTCATTCATGAACATATCCCAACACCAAAAAAATATTCTCAAAAAATATGCTGTGATCTTTTCAGCAGAAACACTTTCATCACGTACTAGAATTTTAAAACTACATAATTTGCACTCAATTTTTAGTTTTTGCTTAATTTTTCATAAACAGAAATGTCTTTATTTACAGCAGTGATTTCTAATACATAATTTGTATACGTTTTTTGATCTATACAACAGGGTGAACCACTCGCTTAGTTGTATTTCTACGTGCATGAGACTCTAAATTATTCACCTCCTTTTTAAAATCTAATATAATCAATAAGCCTATAACTTATTCCCTTTCTGAAAAATTTATTCTTTATTACTATTCTGTATTATATTCTACAACTGGGGTCCTGGCATGCATGAACTCTAATGGAACTGCTCTTGTTTTGTTTTATTGTAAGATTTGCTGTCGTTGTAACATTTCAATTAAACGGTTTGTGTTTCTGTTGGTCATAATTTTTCGAATATCAGATTCGACAAATAATCCTTCTTTGATTTTGATTTAGAGTACTGAAATCCCTGTTTTAGGTCAAGAGGTCTAACAAAAATTTGATTTTAAACTAGAGAAACAATTAACTTTTACATACAAATTCAAAAGCCTTTCGTGTTTTGTTTCTTAAGTCGAAACTACTGGTAATTAAAATATATACTTGTTTAATGTTTCTTTATATTCCAATCTAAAACAATGATATACCGAGTGATACAAATACAAATATCTTTTTAAAAATTATAGAAAATGTACTACACTTAATTTTTTTGAAAGAGAAGTAACCAGTACCAGCCCTCCGACCGGTAGGTATATTTGTACGGTAATTTTAAAAAGTTTTGACTAATAGAGCTCAAAAGTTTTTTTTACAATCTAATTTAGTCTACACATGATATACATATTTTTCAACAAACAAATCATAGAAAGCACGGTGTCATTAGAAATATGCGAAATAACGCCAATTGTAGTTAATTCTACAAGATTCTGCCATAAATGTATGAAAAAATTTTGTCATCACTTACTTATGCCGCCTTATACATTTATTGAAGCAATTAAAAGTAATTATAAATAGTTCTGTCCATTGCGCACGTTTTGTAAAATATTTAATACATTTCTGTAAAGATAGTTGAATGGCTTCATGATACCTTAAACAAATTGTATTTGGCATTTTCGGATTTTGTGTTGCCATTATTTACAAATCTAAATTTTGAAATGCAAAGTGAAAAGACTAAACTTAATATAATCGAATATCTATGACAATTAAAACAAGCAATTTTGTTGAATCTATGAAGTTAGAAGATGGCACTTTGTGGCAAGATTTTAATTTTGAGGATGATGAAACCCAACTACCGCTAGACAAAACATATCTAGGCGGTGGAGTAATCGCAAGTCTTTCAAGTATTGATATTTCATAACACAAATTAGGTGAATTTAAAACTGATTGAAAGATATTTTATATACGAAGCGCTCAAGAATTAAAAAAAGATTTCCTTTTGAATCAAATTAAATGCAATCTTAAAAAAATGGATGTAATAAATCCCGAACAATTCGGGATCATAATTCTATTAGTTTTGCATTTCCCAGAATCTGTTCAAATTGATGAGTTTTACAAGATAGATAAGTAATTTAGGCTTATAAGGCAAATAAAAGATGTTGATAAAAATGACATTCTGCAGTTTTATAAAAACGTCTTCACACATAGTTCAGTTCCTGTGGAACAAATTATTTCAATAATAAATCTAAACAAAACCAAAATAAGAAACAAGTTGATACTCTTAAAGGAATTCTACACGCAAAATCGTTTGTCAATGCTAAAGACGTTTTAGATATTTAATTCAATGACAAGCGTTTTCTATATTTTGATCAAAATGCATTTGATCATAAAAAATTAATGCCATCAAATTAAGTTTTTATTTATTTATTTAATTTTTTATTAATTTATTTATTTTTTATTTATTTATTTATTTATTTATTTATTTATTTATTTATTTATCAGTTCTGTAATAAAAAGCCATTAAGGCCAATAAAATATTACACAGTTATATCAAGAGAAGAAAAAAAATATTGTATTAAAAAAATTAAGTAACACTTATATCTATGTATACAAAAATTCATGAATATCTTACGACTAGCTTAAAACTAACACTATTTAATAAAGAAAAAGGAACACGAACTTATTTAACCTACTCCCCAAAACATTTTTATACAGGAGTACAGTAAAACGATAAGATAAGGGTAAAGCGGATGAGCCGCCCAGTAAGGAAACAGCGGTTTTTTTCGGGGGGAAGGAACAGTATAGAAATAACAGTTTAAGCAGACAAATGTCTAATAAGTTTAAGCTTAAACGCGATATTGGAATGCGAATTGGAACTCCAGTGGCTGACGATTGCAATCACCAACAGCTCTAACTAGAAATGATCTAGAAAATGTAGAGCGGACAATTCTCCAAAAATTAAGGTGAGCATTTCTATTGCGAGGTGAAAACACGAAGGAATTGTGCAAGGATAAAGGTTTACCATTTTTAATAACTTTGTGAAATGTGAAAGTTACGAAGCAGTACATACTTATCGAAATAGCATCCTAAAAAGCTCTCGACAAAACCTGAGACATGGTCCCTACGTCGGACATTATAGACAAACCTTACAACAGTATTCGCCAAGCGCCTGACCCTTGTCATAAGAATCCCGACAGTGCCAGAAATAACTTCCAGACCGTAATTTAGTTGTGACATTAGGACCGCATGAGCCAATTTTCTTCTCACATGTAAGGGCAAAAAAAATATTACAACAGTTAAATTTACGCAACGAACTCCAAATTCTACCTGACAATGAATCGATATGGCTACTAAACGATAGTTTATTATCTAAGACTATTCCTAGGACTTTATGGCGATCAATGAATTGTATAATGTCATCACCAAGAGAGACAGACATGTCTATGAAAAACGAGGAGTAGAGCCTTTGTTTTGGAAGTATTAACCTTTAAAGAATTTACCCGAGTCCAATTTGAAACATTATCCTGGCACCAGTTAATATTTTGCTCGAAGATTTCGTGACATCCCCATCTTACGAATGGCTTGGACAATATTAACATCAAGGGTGTGTTTCGTTTCTATATGATTTCCATGGCATAAGTTTTAACTGCACCCAACAAGAAAAAATTTAAAGGGGCCAAATCGCAGCTACGAGTTGGCCAATTGACATTGGACCGCAAAAATTGATCACTGTCAAATTAACATATGATTTAAAAAGGCACTCGTGTTTGGACCATCCGGTAATGTTCAATGCATTTGTAAATTTTTCAATTGTAATTTTCAGCTTACGCTGTTAAAATTTAAAGTGTCAATCACGTCTATAATTGTTGCACATGTTGATAATAAATCAACTGAGTAATTAATTGCCTTCTTGTGATCATGATTACATGTCAATCATTATTGTCTTGTGTTTCTCTGTATCTTTTGTTTGATGCAATAAGACTTTTGTAATTTTCACGTTTTTATATTAATATCATTTGTTTAATGCTTATTTTAAAAAACTGGTTTTAAAGATATTTAAAACATGAGGTTGATCACTTTATTACAGTAGCTACATTTCAGATTTCAAAATATTTTCTACTTTTTCTAGAGTTTGAAGCCTTCCTATTTCACCCGCTTCAATAAACTTGAATTTTTAACTTTCCGCTATCAAAAAATGATAAGTTACTGATTTTAGTCTGCCTTTGGCAAATCGTATTTTCCTCAAAACGTTGACTTTGAGGACCAATAGAGCTTATTCTGACTATTATTATGTATATGGGTGTGTGTTTTCTAACTCCCATGGTATGTAATCTTCATTGGATACCAGTGAGCAAAGATTTTAGTGTATCATGAATGATGTGAGCAAAACATGTTCGATCACTCGACTGTCTTTTACCTAAACGTAGCGTTCTAAGCTACGATGCTGATATTAGTCAACGTTTTTAAAAGTGAATAATTGCCTTTCTCTGATAAACACTAACTCGGTGGCGTATATTCATAGGTTTTGTATTCTCCAACTATTGCTATTATGCACTCCATCTTTTTCCAAATACTATTAGTACAGACTCGCTTTTATAGTCGACTTGCTCTAAGCCTGTTTCTTTTAGCCATATTGTGTGAGCTTGTATGTATTTTCAGCAAAAATTTTACCGAATGCCGAACAACAACTGGACATATCCTTTTGCCCAATCCGAACATTTGGACACTATTAATTTTGATAATAGTTTTATTTATTGGATTTGCTACTCAATCGTGTAACTTGCCATGATCAGTGGTATCAGTGAGTGAATAATGTCAGCGGCGTTGAAAACACTATAGCCGCCATACTTTGCCAACATCACCCGTTCTTAGTTTAAATCATGGTAGAATAATGCAGGTATTGTCGAAGCTACAACAACACTGCTTTAAGGTTCTTATTTGCATTTGAAACAAATGTTAAAGTGTGCTTTTTTAGTAGTGTGGGTGTTTTTTTAGTAATACATAATCAAATTTTGACAGACTCGAACCCAAAAAAAGTCCGTACGACACTACCTGTATTATTCTACCCAAGGCGTATTTAGCTAGGTGACAGCATTACAGCAGTTGACTATTCGTTGCGAATGTCAAAATACATACCAAATACTTATGTCTTTTTTACTTTTTTTGCTGTATCTTTTTTTTTGTTTTATGGGTTAGGTTTTTGACATACGCAATGAAACTGCACAAACAAAAATGCCTGTTGTTCTTGTATTGTTGTAAATGTTTTCCTAATGCTGTCACCTACTTGATTCTACCATGGTTTAAATTCTTTTTTTTTAGAAATATGTACATATGTATGTATTATGTTTTAAAGAGCAACAATTTTATGGTTGTGTATGAGTTTTAGGCTCTTAAGGTTTGATTCCCAACAAAGTGTTGCTTCTGTTTCAGCGCAATGGATGATGAACTTTGGTATTTCGTGCTGTAAATTAAGATAGCATAAAATGTGCAAACCTCATCAGAGAACAATCATTTTTCTATGTAATCATGAAAACATAAAAAAATAAAAAGTTTATTTGAATTTATTCATACAGTTCGATCAATGACCGCTTTTTACATGATATTGTCCTTTTTGTATATGGTCTTCTTTAAAGGCGTCATGATACCCTAACGCGTTTTTTCTATAACAATATGCAAAGCTTTACAATAAAGAATTAAATTGGTCTATATCCTCCACCGTTTTTTTTTATTATAAATTTTCTATCTTTATAGCAGAAGTAGAATATGTTCTGATATATTTAAAATTTACAATATTTTGTTCAAGCTTCAAATGCAATTTATCTTATTCCACCAACTTTCTTTTTCTTCAATAAAAAAAAAGACACATCCTTTATATCTCTCACTACTGCATAAATCATTTAGAACAAAAACAACAACAACAAGAAAATAAATATTTGTATTTAGTCAAAAAAAAATACATACGTCTTAATAAAAATTACACAGAAAAAACTGTAATAAAACATAAATAATAAATAAAACTATTTATGAGTGTACACGATTTCAATTAGTGATTTTTGATTAAACGATCAACGTAAACAACTTTATATAAATAATTCAAAACATTAAAAAATAAAAGAAGTACGAAAGAAAATTGTGTTGCAATTGAAATGGAGTCTCTCCCCAAATAAACGAAAACACCCAACGAATTCAACTGTAAAACTCAAATGCAACAACCAGCCAATAACTTAGAAGTAAATGCTTGTAAAAACTGTGGCATTAATATGAAAACAATTTATAATTAAAATCAACAGACATTACTCCGTACACTAAACGCCAAGCATCGACACCATCAGCACATCGACAACAGCGGCAGCAACCATCATCCATCTAGCAGCAACATCGTCGTCATCATGCTTTTCATACGATATAAGCGTGGAATGAAAAGTTGCTGCGATGAGGACAAGAGGAAGGTGTTTATGATGGACAGTGGTTACACTGAGTTACACTTTACTTTATTTGAAATTGTTGCTGTAACAGAACTGTCAATTTCAGAAGCTATTCCAGTTTTTGTGAAAAAAAATCTTGGTTTGATTAAAATTAGTGACGTTCGGATATGTTTTGAATGATTCTGAATTCGAATTAGAGGTTTCATTTTTATGTGTAAAAAGGAGTACTTTTAAGTGAAATCTTCAGATGTTTGTTTAATGTAAAGGAGAGGGTATGCCATTAGCAAGGGAAAATAATAGCCAAATGTTTGCCATCACTCATAGTTGGGCAAAATGCATGGTTTGCGGTATTTAAAATAGAATATACTTTCTGGTCATGTATTTAAAATACAAAATACTTCCATTTATTGTACGTATTTCAAATACAAAATACAAAATACTTCCTGTCATGTACATATGTATTTAAATTACAAAATACACCATTTTTATTCAAACGAAATAATACATTAGATAAAAATAATCAACAAAACAATTGAATAAATAGAACCTGCTGAAGAAAATAATCTTTCTGATGGTCCTGATGACCACAAACTTGTATTAAATTCTATGAATACTCTTTTTATATTTGGATAGCTGTCAAGAGTGATAATGTCTTTGCTCTTGTCACTGAGGAAACTGACAAATTCCAACTACAAATTTGATATCCTAGATACACCATTATCCCTATTTCCGAAAACAAAAAAATCGTCGTCCTCTTAACAGGTGGTTCTACTCCAGGTGTCATTTTAAGTTTTTTTGTAATTTTCCTCCAGAGTATAAATTGCAAGATTTTGGATTCTTTGCCTTTCTTCTGTCGTGATGTTTTCTGACAGCCAACGCATCTTATAACCAGGATGATAACAGGAAGCCAAAATAGCTCTATTTATTTCCGGTAAGTGTTTAAAAAACTTATCAAATCTTTTTTCCAAGCTGTCTTTTAGTAGTGATAGGACTTAAATGTCTTAAATTGTTTCCATTCAACCGACTTACTGCCGGTTTTTATAAAATGAAATCAAAATTGTGAGTGAGAATAAATATTGAAAACAACAATTAAATACGAAAAATTTTAATTTGTTTTCAATATAAATTCTCACTCACAATTTTGTTTTCATTTCATAAAAACAGGCAGTTAATATTGTTCTAATAGACTTTAAAGTCGGCAAAAGTTTTCCGTAACAACAGTTGTTACCCTTAAGGTAATCCAAAGCAGTGGCAATAGGTTTCAAAACTACAATGAATTCCTCTCATAAGTTGTGCTATAGAATCATACAGAGAAATACTGCCATTTTTTGTAAGTATTTATTGTAAGTAATTAAAATTAAAAATACCAAATACTTACAAGTCATGTATTTAAAATACAAATACAAAATACGTATTTGTATTTTAAATACGTATTTGAAATACATTTATTTCAAATACTACCCTGCCCTGCCAGCACTACGCTTGCTGGACCATATAATATTCATGAAATTTTCCATCATCAATTTGCACATTTGGGACGGCATGCAGTCGTCGACAATTTCCCGTATTCCATCTCGAAGTCTTGAATCTATTGTGGGCCTTTGGCATGAACCTTATCTTTTATGTATTCCCAAAGAAAAAAGTCTAAACTTTGTTAATAGCAAGATCTCCGTGACCAATTGTGCAATCGTCCATATCAATATCTTCCAATCGCAGCCGTACAAAATCAGTAACCATCGATTAATTCCAAAGATCGGTTTACCAATTCAGCATGTAGGTGTAAAATATTAAGAGAAAGAAACTCTTATACCTTCAACTAACAAACCTGTTCGCAACCAAATTAATTAAAAAGCATTTTTGAAAGATTTTTAAGCCACTGTGCAATGTTATTAAACAAACATCTACAACAACAAAAGTAGTACACGTCTTACAATTTCAACTTCAAAGATATATGAGGTCTTAGGAGGAGAACACATTATTACAGTCAAACCTAAATATATAGTTTATTATTATCAACTTATACTATGATTTAAAAATAAAAGTGAAATTAAATTGTTTAATTATTAAATTTATTATTCGAGACAGGTCTCGATATCTTTTAAGAATTCAAAAAGTTTTGTTTGTTGAGGGTTTTTAAATTTAGGTTGTTTGTTCGGATTTTTGAATAAGTTTCAAAGCCTACTATTCTTATACTTTTGTGATTTTTGAAATTTTTTTTGTTTTTTAAATATTTTTGTATAAGATAAGAAGTGTGAAACTTTTTAAAAGTATGGTTTAAGGTCTACTGGTGATTTGGCATTAGCACCAATGAAATGCATGTATATAGAGTGACTTAAAACCCTAAACAAAAAAAACTTTTTGAATTCTCTAAATTGTTTGAATTTATTTCAATAAATATTGCAAATTTTTGTAAACGAAATTTAAAACACTTTTCTTATTTTATCTATAAAAATATATATTTTTATAATATTATCCGTTGTTTCCAGTTGTCACTGTAATTAGCTGTTAGCGCATTTTCACCGCCAATTCATTGATTTATGGTGTTAATGCATGCGTGTTTTAATAAATGTTCGGCAAAAAAAAACTTTTTAAAGTTGACGTTGGAAAGTTAAGTTTAAGTAATGGGAGTTCAAGCGAAAATCATAAAGGAAACACTTAATAATTTATAATCCTCATATTTAATGTTACTCTACACTATTGTAAGTGAAATGTAAGTCAGAAACGAATCTTTAATAATTTTGTAACCGATTATAATTATAGTTTTATTTCAACTTTATATATACACTAAATATGAAAGCTTCGAAAGCAAGAGCGTGCATACTTTTTATAACTTTTATCATTTTAAATAACTATCTTCTGTCAATCTTGCTGCTGAATACTTTTTTGTAAATTAAGATATTACATTATAGTCTTAATTTCTCCCCCTTCTAATATTGTAATAATTTTAAGTTTGTTTTCATAAAAGAATTATAAAAAAGGCTCTATAAATATTAAACTATACTTTATTTATACGTTTATTAGATGTCACAAATATTTATAATTACCAGGTCAATCAAAAATATAATATTCGTTTCTGAATTTTCCAAGAATGTCGACATAGATTTGATTTACATATTTTGCTATAATAGCATGTTTTGCATTTTTTGTTGTTAAAAGCATATTTAATGCATTTTAAACATTATTTTTAGCTTTTTCATTTGATTTTGTCATGCTATGATTTTTTGTTTTTTGTGGCTTAAAAACGCTTTAACTGTTAAAAAAAAGTTGTAAAAAGTCAGGCAGTTCTTATTCTAAGCGAGTCAAATGATTTTTTATGAAGAAAGAATTTTATTAAGGAATATGTTACAATTTTTAATAAATTAAAAAAACACAATTTCTATTCATAAAATCAAAGTTAAGTTTAATTTAAAAATATCGATTATTTTGAATAATCGATACTACTCGATATTAATGGTTTTCTTGAATTTAAAAAGAAATTAAATAAAACTTTGCAAATATGCTGTTTTATTTGTAAAAGTTAAAGTTTATTAATTTTTTTTATTAATACTAGGAGACCTGGCAAATGTTAATTTTAGTAAACATTTTTCCAGGTTAAGAAATCATTCTTACGAAGTTTAAGCAGAATAAAAAAAAAGTTGTATGTGGAATGAATTAGGGTAATTTTAGGGAATTTTAGATATATAGGGAAAAGTCGACGTAGAACTGGACATGGTCCATTGAAAAGTATCTTACTGCCTTGGTCCGGCTACATACATTGTATGTTACACTTTTCCGTTGGGAAGTGAAGTTTTATATACCGAGCATAAAAACATAGATTTGCGATTTATACTCATTTCAAATATTTTGACAAAATGGGCATAAAAGTAGGCGTAAAAGTAACCATAGAAGAAGGAGGACCAATCCTCCAGTTAAACATGTACTTGGTAAATTCTCGAGGGTCAAGTTTAAAAGAATTCTATATATAAGATTAAAATTTTTATATAAAACGTATTAGGGTAAACTTTAGATATATCGAATAAATGGGCATAGAATTGGGTGTGGTCTATCGAAAAGTATTCTACGACTTTACCCAGGTACTCATGAGTATTATATTTTTCAAATTTCAGCAAAATCCGCTGAGAAATGTAGTTTTGTATAGCGAATATTTGTGGTAAAATATTACAAATTAATTTTGCCACTCCTCTCCGCCCTCAGACCGAAACTCGATATGAAATTTGCTTTACAACATATTCTCATAACTTCCAAATACACATAAAAATCGATAAAGTCGTTTCGGAGGAGTTCAAACAGCAACATCGTGACACAAGAATTTTATATATAAAAGATATACAGTTTTATTATATCTTCCGATTTCTGAATTTTGATATCGAGCTCTGAAAAAAACGCTGGTATTGAATAGTCAATACCGAAATTTTCAATACTTTCTCAACTCTAATTAGTGTTGAGCCTCTACTTTAACAGTTCGATAAAATCAACACACAATTTAATTGTAAAATAATAATTTTGAAAAATACTTTAAACATTTTTAAGATTGTTACGATCGTATTTAAAAAATAAAGTAGTTTGAGTTTGAAATGTATTTAAAAAGATCTGTATCAAAAATTTGTATCAAAAATTTTATTTAAATACATTTCAAATACAGATTAGCTTTTATAAACACGGGTATTTCCGCTGAGTTGAACTGTCTTCTTTGTGCTTGAAATCGACTAGATTTAAGTAAATTACTTCGAACTGTTTTGAACTATTGATGTGTGTGTTTATGTTCTTTCCCATTATCTGCGATGAGAGTGTGTGCAAAAAAGGACCTCCATATTACGGCACGTACGGGATAGCGATATCGGCTGCATGACTAAAATCATAAAATATTATTGTTATGATGGCAGAATAATACAGATATAATTAATATTACAACAACAAATTGTTATTGCTATTGTAGGTTGGATCTTACGTCAAAAATTATTTGCAAACATAAACAACTTTCAACTGGATAACTTTAAAAGTCTCGAAGTACGCTAAATATCTGGGTATAATCCTTGATAGAAAGCTGTCATGGAACCTAAATATCCAATCCAGAGCGGAAAAGGCACTCGTAGCTATTTACACGTGTAAAATGGCGGTTGGTCACAACTGGGGTATAAACCCCAGGGGTATCAAGTGGATCTTTGATGCGGTAGTCAAGCCCATTCTATTTTATTGTGTATTAGTTTGGTGGGATGCTCTAGAGACAAAGTATCATCGCAGAACACTTGAAAAAGTTTTTAGGCTAGCAGCAATCCTTATTACAAGGACGCTCAGATCCACCCCGACGAAAGCACTCTTCACTATGATGAACTGGCTTCCGGTGGGCATATTGGCCAGATAACTGGCTTTCTTCTCGGCGATCAGATTGAACGTTGCCTGTCCATGGAAGAGAACTGACTATGGGCATGCCATGATTCTTAAACAACATGGGAGTATCCATGGTTTCATTAATTACTGTACACGAAAACCTTACTTTGGTGTGCTATTTCACACACTTGTTCCTGCTAGGGAATAGTGGGTCACACACTATCCCCTCGAAGGATCAGTTAAGGTTTTTACTGACGGCTCTAAGAAGGGGGATAAGGTCGGCGGGGTTTCTATGTGGAAAACTTCAACGTAAAGGTTCCATTTAGACTTCAGGATAGCTGCAAGCTGAAATCTCTTGAAATCTCTGCTATCACGCGGGCGGCAAGATGGCTTGGGTATTATAGGATCTCTGAGGATATCTATATATTTACTGATAGTAAGGCGGCCATCGCCCGCATAAATGGTGTCTACTCTAAATCCCTCGCGGTTGTTGAATGCCGGGTATCTCTTGATGCGATAGAGTTACACTAATGTGGACTCCAGGACACGCAGACTGTTCTGATAATTGTATCGCGGATGGTATTGCTAGACAGGGTGTGGCATTGGACAACTCGATGACATGCCCCTTCACTGACATTTCTCTATCGCAATGTAAGTTGTTGATTCTGCGCTAATCGTATCGGCTTGCTCAACACAGGTAGGAACACGAAGATACCTGTCAAGTGGCTAGTCACGACCTGAGCAGGATATGTGATCTACTCAGGTTCAAGAAAGGTCGGATGCGACTATTAGTAGCAATGCTAACAGTGCACTGGAACATGCATGGGACACATGCTAGGAATATCGGTCTTAGTTACAACGACTATTGCAGGAGTTTTAACGATGGAGAGGAGGAGGCGACTGTGTTTCATCTTCTACTCGATACTCGGATCTGATACTTTGTCAGATCTAGATAATCTGGCAGGTATTGGGCTACTCAAACTATCCGCCTTTGTAAAAGAAAAAGGTGGTTTGAAGAGGCGGCTGAGCAGTAATTTCTTGTCTCACTCGCTCTAGGGTATCACAGCGGGACCGAACTGACGGACCCAAGTGAGCCACCATTTGATTGGTGGCTGCCCCATTAACCTAACCTAACCTAACCTAAGCAACTTTTGTCGTAAGAACCTACAATTAGATGAATTGTACGAGAAAAAATGTAGATCAATCAGTGCTTGTTTAAATCAATCCAATTTCATTTCTTTTTTTTAATTTAAAGTTGTTCGTCTCTAAAAAGAACACTTGTTATCCATATGCGCATACATAAATATTCTGAAGTGTTTTTAATCTTCAAAAATATTTAACTGCCATTTTGTAGATAAACATAGAAAAACTTGACTCAAATCGGTGTAACATAATTGATAACAAATTGTTACAATTAAACAAAAAACAAAATAGCCAATAACAACAACAACAAAAAACACGTTAAATCAAATTAGATACAGCCACAACAATCGACAACATAAAATAGTAGCAACTAACTACACACAACAACAATAACATCACAACTCTAATCACTTTAAAATAACAAACTAAACAAACGATTTAGCATTAACATCTACTCGTACGACTATTATTATTCGTATTGCTATTACTTGTGAGTAAATATTGGCAACAGCTACTGTTTGTTGCTGTTCAGTTAATGCTGTTCAATAAAATTGTAATAGTACGAGTATTAGCAAAATCACAAAAAAAAACTTACAAACGCTATTGTTGTAAGAAACAGTACAAAAAATCGAAACATATCGAGACAATATCAAATAAAAATGTATTTATGCACAAGAAAAAACGTTAAAGTTAGTTGCCATGATATAAAAAAAAAACCTCAACGAAACACAGCAGCAAACGAAAGAAAAAGGTAAATAACAATGACTACTGTATGCATTTGCTGTGCAAAAGTGCAAAGTAACAAACATTACATTAGCGCTAGTGTAACTAGACGTCATACGTGTATGATGTGTAGCATACACATGTGAGTTACACGGTATGATCGTTTGCTAGGCAATGCACAGTGGGACGGTAGCAAAATAAATGGTAAAAAATATATTTAACTTGTGCGATGACCTTGGATTTCAGAGTATCTGCGCAAACAGCACAATCTGCGACAATTTTTATCGCGCTATATCGGCACACACGTAAAAACATTGCGACAATAATCGGTACAATGAGATCACATCTCTATTGGGCAAATTAAATCTTTTTTTTTTTTTTTGTTTATTTGATTGTTGGCAGATATAGTTTAACTTTCGGAATGGATTACTATGAAAAACAGAAAAGTTTGAAAAAAAAGGAACAAATAAAAATTAAAGAACACTTAAAAAATGCTACATTTGGATAAAAGAGTGGTTAGAACAGAGGAGTGAATATGGTGTCTATGGGAGTACCTTACGCGAATTTCGTACATTCGACAGCTAAAATTTTCTTTTCAAAAAATATGATGAAATGAATGAAAGAAACCACCCCATAAATTCAAAAGCAAGACAATTCCTTTCGAAAAGCTATTCCAGTATACCAAAGTTTAGCATGCACCTTTCTGAATTAATGAATTTTGTTAAAACTTATTGCACAGCACGTACTTTTTATTCCTGTTGTTTTTTAAACAGGTGTTTTCAAAGCAGGTATTGTAAAATCGGTACAACTGCAATGATTTGGCAAAATCGTCTTGGTTTTTTTTTTGTTCACCAGTACAAATATATTGCACTGGTTCCTCTAAAGAGAAACTCAAAATTTTCAATTTTAAATTTTTGCAAGAAATCGATGTATAGTTCTCTATTCTTTCGCCAAAAAAATACAGTTGTATCCCTCTTCTTGATATACAAGTAGTATAAAAAAATACAAAAAATACAGAGGCATACTCAACTGAAAATTTTAAAATTTTTTTAAATAAATAATTACTTTCAAGAAATAAATACAAGCAATTTTAAACAAAGCACTTTTATTTGGCATCTTTCAATATGTTTATTAAACTTTTTTTCTGACACTCAATTTAACATATATGTATTAAATATTTTAAAAAGAGTTCGTTATAGGCGAAAATTCGCTACAACCCAACTTCAATATAACCATAATAATTGGTTTGAAATTATTAAATTTTTATTAATCGAGACTGCCTCGATATCTTTTTTCAAAGATTTAAAAAACTTTTGTTTATTGAGGGTTTTTAGCTAGTCTATATACATGCATTTCATTGGTGCTAAAGCCAAATCATCAGTAGACCTTAAAGGGCGTCTAATTGTATAAAAGGTTGTAAAGAAAATAAAATAGATTCATATCGAATATAATAATTTGTTTGTTGGGATTTTTGAATACCTTTCAAAGCCTACTATGCTTATACTATTGTAATTTTTATAACTCTCATTGAGTTTTTAAAAGTTTTTGTATAAGTAAAGAGGTTTGAAACATTTAAAAATTAGGTTTAAGATTTACTGATGATTTGGCTTTAGCACCAATGAAATATTGGTTTGAAATATTACTGCAAAATTGCTGGATCCAGAGAAGTTGATCGTTATAAGTGAAAATTCGTTATAACCGGTGTACATTATAAACGACCACGACTGTACTTAATTTTGCAATCGGATCAGTAGTTTAAAATATATAGAAACTTTTATAAGCAAAAACTATATTTGTGTTTGTGTATATATACTTTGATTGATTTTATAGGGAGCATAGGGGCTCATAAATGCATAAATGATAATACCTTTACCATGCTATGTACAATTCGAAAGTGCTACAATGCGATCTATCTGATGCGCATACGCGATTCTATTGCGATGCTACTTCAAATCAGCTGATAAGGTTGGGCCGACACCAAAATGTAACTGTAACAGTTATTTTTGTGCTGCTTGTTCCACTCTCTTTATCCTACCAAATATTTTGATGATGCATTTTGGAACGTCTAACATTTGGGTTTTAGTTGCATCTAACACAATTGACATTGGCTCAAGTAGTAAGCACGTTGACTACAAACCAGAGGACCTGGGTTCAAACCCAGTGTCAGACAGAGTCATGAAATAAAAACACCACGCATTTATCTGATATGCATTAGTGTGTCAGTTGTTGGCGGAAGGTTTCAGTGGCGAAGGCATGGTCACTGGTCACTGAACAGTACCAACTTCAGCTGATACAAATTCCAATGTAACATCAGAGCGCCCTCCTTCGTTGGTACTGAGTAGCACAATCAACGGCGAAGTAAAATAATTAATAAAGAAGTGGCTACTTCAAAAAAAAAAATCGTAATGTGCTCCTCCTAGACACCAGAGGCGCTGCAACACTGCTCTATGAATAAAACGTGCAAAAACGCAGAGTTGTAAAACAAGAATGAAGCTTCACCTCCTGTCATACCTATCACTATCCCTTTCCACTAGTTCCAGCACAATGCATTGCATGTGTAGGGGTCATCCCCTGAGTGCTGGTCCAAGATAAAAAAAAAAAAAAAAAAAAAGGCTCAAAATTTTTATTCTGATTGCGCATTTAAAAGAAGATATACAAAGTTCGCAAACAATATTTAAGTAGTGCACCAAGTTTCAAATAAATCTAACCAGAAGTTTATAAGTTACATATCTGTGTCTCGGAGGTACACTGCACTATGTTGTTTTGTAAAATTTGCATTTATTTATCATCTCATCGACATCTTTACGGGAGTACATTATACTATGTATTAATGACATCACAACTAAAAATATAAGAAAAATAAAGCACTATATATGTTCAATATAGTTACGTGTATTTTACAAAATTAAAAATTGCATACTGAAAAGTTTACTATAATGACACACAAATTATTTTTTATCGGCTCTACTGTGCATTGTTTTACATACAGGGACAGTAACTATTATGATCAAAAAAATCAATATATAATTTTTTTACCATTTTTTTTTTTTTGTGTCAAAATAGCATTTAAAACTTAAACGGTTTTTTTCGCTTAAAAATAAAAATAAAATTTTTACTAATAAAATATTTTTCCGGTGAAAAATAAAAATTTAAATTGTATTTTTTATATCAAAAATAACAATTAAATGTTTTTGAATCGAAAATATAAAAGTGAAACTTTAATTTTTTTATTTTTTACATAAAATTATCAAAAAATGTTAACTTTTGTTTTCTAATAAAAAAAAATTCACTAAAAAATAACGATTTTTTATAGTTTTTTTTAAAGAAAAGTTGGTAATTTATTTTTTTTTGCATAGAGAGATATTATTCATGTTCTGCCGTCCCATGTGATTTTGAGGTTGTGCAATAGAGATATAATTTCTTTCTGGTGTGGGTTTTTGAATCGAAGTTATCAAAATAACTGTTGTTTTCGACTCCTGCTTATACGTGCACATCTGTAACTCTGAATTAAATTCATACAGCTAATAAACTTAAATGTGAGTAGACAGATTGCAAATTAAACATAGTTTTTTCGTTATTAAAGTCTTTTTTCATGAATCTTTTCCAAATTTTAGAAAAAAATAAAAGATTTTTTCTAAATTATTCGATATTTTTCTCGCATTTTGGAATTGTTTAACGATTTTTCTTATATATATCGAATTTCACTACACATTTTTAAGTCGAAATCGAGAATATTGAAATTAATAATAAGAAATTAAAATTGATATTAAAAACAAAAACAAATTTAAAATAAGAAAAACTAATTTTGTGAAAATATAAATTAATAAGAATAAATCCAAATTGATATTGAGAAAATACAATTAGAGAAAATACAAAATTACTAGTTGGTAAAGTGCACAATCTTCATTCATAGCTAAAGTATTCTATATTAAAGAAGAACATTTTTCAAATAGTAATCATGTTTGAGTAAACTCGTTTAACCTGCAGCCACACGCTCAAGTTTTTCCTTCAAGTTTTTCACACGTACTGCTTATCAAAATTCATTTAAATTGATAGCTGTGACGTAGCCTGCACGCAATTTTAAAGCAATTTAATCTTTCTAGATGTCATCGTCAAGAAAACAGCTTCAAATGGTTGCTCTATACATCACACAATTTGATTACATTCATTAATTTTATTCTTGACAGTAAATTGAAACACTCGATGGAAAGAGAATTTCAAAAGGAAGTTCGTACCAAGGCGTATTAGGTATGAAGCTTTAAACACATAGATCACAGCAGGCTACAGACTACAATCTGTCAAAAATAGAATACACAGGTTCTTATGAAAACGATTATTTTGACGACATCACAGTGACGGCGTCACAGCCGTGACTCCACCACTTTTGTAGCTGTTGCCAACTTAGGCTAATTTCTATTTTGACAAGCGACAATATGTAAATATAATGCTGCCAACATAATAAAAAAATTTTAATATTTATGAGCTTAAAAAAAATTAATTTTATTGAAGAGAAAAGAACATCAAAACTTAATATATTATTTTATTAATGATTATATTAACAGCAAAACAATTTTAAATACATAAGTTGACTTGTTTATAAATATTTAAGTGATTTAATTATATTTTGAACAAGTGATTTTATTTCTATGAAGCTGAAGTACTTAAAGGTGGCACCACTGAAATATAAATCAATCCGTTGCTTTTATGTAGCTGTCGTTTTCAAAATAATTAAGTAGCTGACTGCAGGGCGACATTTGTAGCCAGCGTCATTTGTAGACATGTAGCCGTGTAGCCTGCTGTCATGAATGTGTTTATAGCTTGAATGTATTAGTAAAAAAGTGTGAGTATATTGAAACTTGATAGACAAAACTTGATCGTGTAACCGCTAAGTTACTTGAGGGTTTAGCTTTTTCTGTCTATTATAATTGCAAAGAAAACCGTTAAAAAAAATGTTCATTCTCTGATGGAATCTGATAAGATTTTAACCTAAGCCCGTCCGTCCACCAATTGATGTTATTTTTAGATTTTTCATGAATGTTAAATTTTTGGTGCATATTCGGTGTTTTGGAAATTTTATAGAACTTTTTTCCGAAATATCCTCACATATTACGTAACGTTATATTTTTCTCTTTCTTTTTGTGCAATTTAAATTTTTTTCTTCCGTTTACGTATGCGCTGAAATTTCGATTCTTTAGTGAAACTCCAGTTTTTTAAGAAACTCCACTTTTTGCCATTTCGATTTATTGGCGATTTTTTTTTAATTTTTATGTGAATTTTTTTACTTTCGATTTTGTGTATTTCGATTATGTATATAAAATTCGAAAATTAATTTAATAAATTAAAATGGAAATGTGTGGGCAGAGGCAAGGCGAAGTCAAACCAGATAAACTCGACAGTTCAACGGACTCATTGTGTTTCATGATTTTTCATTGTTAAATATATATTTGGTAAATTTTTCCGGTTTTAAATTTCTCTTGAAGAATTTTTTTGACATCACAAAATGACATTTGCCAATGCCTGGGAGCAAATTATGGCATTCGATATCGAACGTAATCCCATACAAAATTTTTTGAATTTGTATGGAAATTTCGTTCGATATCGAATGCCGTAATATGACCCATTTTATGCATTTGCCATGAAAGGAGGATTAAACAGTTCATTTGTATTTCTTTTTTAAAAGTTTGTTCTTTCCGAACTCCGCTATTCATGAACCCATTTGCAAAATATTTGCTTTGCTTGGAAGAAATTTCAGATTGGCCCCATTTTTTAATATTTTTTATTTCGAATTAAATTTCTTTACGTCTGTAGGTCTGGTTGTTTCTCTGTCTTTGAGTTTATTTTAATTATTTAACAGAAAAGTATGTTTGTATGTATGTTCTTAAGAACTTATGTTATTTTTATTAACACTTCGCGACACCTTACATTTTCAATGTACCCACGCCGAAATTTACAAAATATTTGCCACCATAAAACATGAAAACCTGGTGGAATATCTATCTGCACCAACATGATGTTGTCAGACTCTAAGTAACAAAAAACTGCATTTTTTGTGGCTCTTCTATTCTACAGCAGCAGTTAGCTGTAGTCTTAAGCCACCAACCAGCATAGCAAAAGACGACTACTTATCATGCAGGTGGTGTAAGGTGAGCGAGGTGATCTGTAGACGACAATGACGAAGAAAAAGAAGCAACTAAATATTCAAACAAACAATGATCGTGTTGTGCTACTGCTAGGATAAAAAAAAATTAAACTTAACATGACATCTTAAAATGTTGTTGTACCCTCAGCCTTATGGTGTTGGCATCTTATTTTTTCTTTTCCAGCTAATAACTTGGGTGCTTGTGTGTGTGTGTGTGTTTTCCCTACTTCTAACATGATCATGGCCAAGATGAACCAACTCAGCTGCATCTACATTATCATAGCATGTAGTCACACAATTTTGTTGTACGGAGTAATGCATGTTTATGTTCACATTTACAAGAGCATGTCTTCTGAAAGAGTAGTACGGGCAGTATTCATGCAATTGCAATGATGTTATTGTTAAAACAAAAAAAACATTTTTTTTGTTTTTTTGTTTTATTTTGTTACGAGTACTGAGGTCGTTATTAGATGCTGTTCAAATTGTTTAAATAAAAACACTGGCAAGAACAGCAATTTTAACTATTTGTTAGTTTAATGCTTAAAGTAGTGTTCATAAATGGTGACACAAAACATTTATGTCAACATGTAATTCGAGGTGTTCTTTTGACTTGTATTTTATACAAATGCATGTTCAATTTCATTTTGTAGCACTTGGACATGCCAAATAACTAAAGCCAAAGTAGAAAGTGTTGCAAGAAGTTAGAAGATGTTTTTATTTGATTACACCCTACGTGATACAAACTTTATTTAAGAATATAAAATATATTTTTTTGTGCACCGCAATTCGCATTAAATAATGGAGATGGATTTGTAGATAAAATTTTTTTTTTGTTTATTTATTTGTGTTTTCAGCATAATTTTGTGTATACCCTACAGATAGCTAACAGATATATGTACATGGGGAGTAGCGCCCTAACTTGGCTTACTGTCAGATGTGTGGCTTACATATACATATCTCCTCTTGATGGCAACTACAAATTTTTAAAGTAAAATTGAGAAAATACAAATTGATATTGGGAAAAACGAATTCATTATAAAAAATCCAAAGTGATATTGAACAAAAAAAAAAAACAATTTAATAATAGGAAATCCAAATTGATAGATAATCCGAAATTCAAATTGATATTGAAAGAATTCCATTTCATATGAGAAATTCAAATTGATATTGAGAAAAGACAAAATCATGGAATCAATTTCATTTAGTTTTCAAAAAATATAGTTTAACAATGTAGAGGGAACGTCATGGAACGGGGGTCCACTGCATCGATATCGATATGAATGCATTAAGTGAACTATTAGAAGGTATAATGGTATTATATGCAACAAAGAATATTCTATTAGTGTAAACTTTCCAGCAGAACAACGACTCCAAAGACTGTTCAAAGTTATTTAAAAAATTATTTTAGAAAACAATGTTCATGTTTTATGCTGGTCAAGCCAATATTCCGATAGAAACCCCACAGAGAACTTGTGGTTATTTTAAAAAAAAGCTAATGCTCAAGAAAGTTTTCAAAAATAGAGATGATTTAGGGCAGGAAATGCCAAAAATATGGTGCGGGATTCCCTTGGGAAATTGACAAAAGTTGGCCTATGATATCTCCAGACGTGTGGGAAAAGTTATGTAGTTTTAGTATTATACAAAACATTTTATGTGCAGCAAAATTGGACAGTATGTATACACATTAGAAATGGGATCATGAGTGACTTTTCACTCACGCTCATGCACGCTCACGATAAAAAGATTTCACTCATGCACGCTCACGCACGACCTCATATTTTTGGCTCACATTCACTCACGCTCACGTGAGTGGAAAAGAAAGTTAGTCACAATCACGAAAACTCACGCCCACGAAATACTTACGAAAATAACACAATCTATAAGTATTTATACATTAAAATTTCTGAATGCAAATAGAAAAGTCTAATATACAATTAGAAAATTCTGCAATAAAAGAGGAAAATTATGTTTAACTGAGAAATATACTTTTCTGAAACAATTTATTAGTTTTGAAATAAAGTTTTTCAATTTCGATATATGGATAAGCCCCAGACACAGTCCACCAAACAAAATTTTTTTATAGTGATCCAACTTATTTTTTATTTTTCTTATAGATTAGATATATACTTTTATAAATAAAATAAATATATTTCGACGATTATTAATGCACAAATTATTGTCAAATCCTACCCTACCTCAGGTCTTCTAATTTCATACCAGAAATCATCACTTTAGTGTTAGTGAAGATGGATTGATCGAAAGCCATATTTTTATACATTGAATTCTTTTCAATATTAGCAAAAAAATTTTGTGTTTACAATTTTGGAAACATTGAAATTAGGTATGAAATTTCAGAATAGATATATAATAGAAAAAATGTAACGTGAGTCACGTAGCTTGCGTCACAAAGGGTTCTGCTGCAAATAAGTTATATTCTCTTTTATTCTTCTATCTTTTAGGAACTAGATTTTGTGTGCTTTATTATGCGAAATTCGCAAAAAATTACGAAAACACACTTTAACTTTCAAAGTTGCTTCCGTTTTTTGAAGCGTGCGTCACAAAACTTTGTGATCGATTACTTCGAAAGTACACTTATATCCCAATAAACACCACGCATAAGTTGAAGGTACCTCGACTGAAAGACCAACAAAATTTTATATATTAATGTGAAAACACGTACGAATGAATGTTTGATGTACATACAATGTATCATGCGATTTCAAACTTTGTAGTTAAAATTAAATTTCACAATTGAATACAATTGAAAATGCTTAAAGAATATAAAAATGTTCTCTTATTTTAAAGTTTTTAAGTGAAATTTAAAATTATGTACATATTTAAAATATTTTGATTAAAATCATTAATTTTCTTGCCCATAAGCAATCTGTGTAAAATATTGAGACTAATTAGGATATTGTACCATAGCGTTAGTAGATAACAGATAAATATATATGTATATGCAGAAATGAAATTTTGTTAACATTTTTCCCGAGAAGTCTGTTTCACATCTTTTCAAGTATTCTTCCTTCGCTTGTAGCTGCACTAGATGGTACACACAGTATTTGTTTAGCCAATTTTTGCAGAATTGAAAGATTTTTAGCTTTTTCAAAAAACTTAAAATTTCTTGTTCGTCTGTGTAAACGCGAACGAAAAACCGAAAAAGAATTGCAGATTTTTTTCTTCCAAATGTTCGCCAGTCGAAACTCAGACTTATACTGCTACGTTGACTCGTCCATTCACATCAGTACCCTAACACATACCGGCATAACGTTTTATGTCTTCATGACAGAATTGAAAAAATATGAAAATATGAAAAATATCTATTAAAAATATGAAAAAATTCCAAAATAGAAAAAATCACGAAGCAATCACGCAAAAAATCTACTCATGCACGCTCACTCACGTTAAGTTTTTTAATACTCACGCTCATGCACACTCACGTGATTGAAACAAAAAACTGCTCGCGATCATGCATGATCACGCGTGATCACGCACGATTCACGCTAATCACGTGAGCGATGCCCATCTCTAATACACATACATATCAGAGAAATACATTAATTAATTAATTTTCGCTCTCCACTCACAATTACAATGCATTTGTTGTTTTACATCAATAGGTCTTACGAGATCCTTGTGGAAGTGCATGCTGATGAGAGTAAGCAATATGGGAATACTAAAAACCACATTTTCAGCGCAAAATAAAATGTCAAACATTGGATCATTTCAATACAAAACCTGTTAAAAAGGTCTATGGAACATTTACAAGGATCCCGCAAGCGAGGCATTGTTTAAAGAAGAAGAAATGTCAAGCGAGTTCCACCCGTATTTTGTTTCTTAACATCAATATGTATTAATAATATTGCTGGCAGTGTTAGCTCCATAACAACTGACTTTCATTAACTTATTCTCTTTTTTTAAGTGCCGTTCGCAAAAATAAATAAAAAAAAAATTCTTAGAGTTGTTTGATTGCTTTGTATGGTAATCAAATAACTCACAAAAGCACATTGGCTACATAAAGTCTTAAAATAATAAAACTAGTATTTTTCTTCCAAAATATAAATAATAATAAAATGAAAAAATATTCATTCTGTATTAATTAATAATTTTTCTCCTATTAAAATAAATTATAAAATAAAACAGCTAGGCTCTCTTAAAAATACTACATAAAACTACCTACATATTTGTTTTTGTCAGGAGGTTATTTAAGAAGTTTTCAAGACAATCATACTGATTCATTGCCCTCTGCAAATCTTATGAATGAGCAGAAATTGCAAGCAGTGCATCATTAAAAGCTGTCTCGTTGATATGAATCGTGCATTAGTATATTTAATTTTATTAATGTTAAGTTCTAGCTCAATATTCATACAAAGTTATGTCATTTAATTCGTAATCATGCAGATCTCTGATAAATATGTATGTATGTAAGTATATACTACATGAACTTAAATTTCCCCGATTTCAATTTTTGTATATTCTCAATACAGCTATGGATTTGAAATAAGTCATGATTATTGATTATGAGTACTTCATCAACATCAAAGAAATCTCTTGCAATTGACATACATATACATATATACTCAGGTTAGTCAGCTATTCTAGTGATATTGCCTTGTTGAGCTGCCTTATTTCCACTGAAATATTAAAAAAAGCTCTGCATTAAATCTACAAAGAGAGACGTTAAATTGTAGCGCACCACACAATTTACTTTGGTTTACTATTTGTTGTCATCTCTTGATATTTAAGTGGCATTATTTGTATTCTTTTTTTTTATCAACTACAATAGTTTTGCTTTCAATTGTTACTGCAAGTCTTAAATATTTTTTTTCTTGCAATTTCTGGTGATTGTTTGTTGTTCTTTATCAAATTGTCATTTTGTCACTTAATGAAAATTGTAATAACTTTGTTAAACCATTGAGAAATTTTTAACATATTTGTTGTTTATTTTTAGTAGATACTATTATACACTTAAATACTATACAGGTACTAGAAAAATTAGAATCTTCAAGTGCTTACATGCATGCACGTAGCAAATAGTATATTGCAATAATTTCATTTTTTTATTTATTTATTATTACATATTCTACAAAGTAAATTTGCAGAATATGTTTGCACAAAAATGGCGCCGGTTACTAGACCATATGTCCATGATGTTATTAACAGTATTTTAAAAATGTTTTTGTGACTGACTATACACGACCTATGCCTTCACATAGGAAGTAGCAACGTGGTTATCAACGAAATTCCACCAAAAAAACCGCAAGACTATACGGTTATCTGAGGCAAATCAGTCAACCAGTGAAGGCGAGACGAAAAACTCTCGAAGGCCAAACAACACACGCAAGCCTGACCGCACTTAAGAAATAATTACGATGACGCGAGAGCAGTTCTTCAGCCCAGAGCTGCTTAACGACTGCAATAAATTCATTTTTCGATTTTTTCGCTGACGTTTTAAATGACGTTGTCATGTGCATTGCAACATCCACAAACAAAAAAATAATTATTCCGATAAAACGAAAGGGATAGCTAATTGGGAACATTAGGGTTTGCTTTCTCTTTCATTGCGTCCGGTCATTTTGTTTTACATACATATATACATACTTATATTGAATTATCTTTTTTTATTTTCAATAAAATTTTGAATTTTTAGAACTTTTTGAAAATTTTGGAGGGTTTTTTTACAATGTAGTTTTTTTTTAATTTCAAAACTGGCCAACTTTAGATAAAAAGTTAGTAAGATTCTTTAAGCCAAAAAAAGGAATGTTAAAAAAATGGAAAAAATGTAACAATTTATATTTTTGAAATACTGCCATATTTACCGATAAATATGGCAGTTTTGAAAATTACTTTTAACTTTAGTTAGAGTTCGCAAAACCAAATTTTATGTAATTAAATCGTCTTTTTCAGGAAAAATATTTTTTTATTAATTCGTCATGTCCAAAGTATGTACATGAATCACAGCTGATTTAAAATATAAATTATTAGAACGAATTTATTCATTCAGGTCTGTATGAAAATGGCACGAACCCTGGACACACATCTATAAACATGTAATTAATAATTGACTGCAAGGTATGCGTTGTCATATTAAGTATACAACCATGAGAAATTCCCACTTCATCAATACGCTGCCTGTTCGGAAATGTGTTGAGTTTACTAGCAATGAAGAAAAATTTATCAGGATCGCCAAGAAATTTTCATACGCAATTCTAAAATAGGTAATGTGTTAAATTATACAGTAATTTTAGTATCGTTTACCTTGATTGCTTCCGAGATACTTAATTTTCCTCAGGAGTTACTCTGAAATAAAATTCGAAAAAGACGATTTCGAAGTGCAATGTAAAATTCGTTGTAGAAAACGTTATCTTTCAAGTTTTTTTAAAGAAATCTGAGCCTTCAGATATTTTCAAACTAGTGAATATTTATGAAGCGTTTTTATCTTGAAATTTTGTGTTTTCTAATCCCAGGTTTTCATTCTGAAGAATATAATATACATAAATATATGTATGTTCCTTTTATGATTGAAAGTAATTTTACGATGTTAATTGAAACAATTATATTGCTAATATCATACAATTTATAAACTACAACATGGTACATATGCATACATATTGAAAGTAGAGATTTCTATTGTTTATTCGTGTTAAATAAAAGTATAAAAAATTATTTCTCTTGCTGCTCACTGAGTTTATAAAATTCTAACGGCTCGGGATCTTCCATATCATCAAAGTAATCTGAATCTCGTGCCCAGCACAAGCCCAATTCGTTTTTCACGATGACATTTTGCCAAAAATCGATATACTTTCTTTTTATCAATTCTTCTTTCACTTTTGGTATCCAATCGTTGTAATCATAAGGGCAGAAAAAACAAGCATCTCTTTTATATTCCTCTAAAAGCTCTGATGCCTTTTGACTATTTTCAGTAGTTAATACTGTTTCGCCAAATAAAAGTAGCCATATCATATCTCTAGCCTCCTTGAAAATGTGATTGTAAGCTTCATCATCATCGCCTGAAATTTCTCCCTGAGTTTCCATATTATATTTGTAATCTTGAAGCGGTGTTTCAGTAGATAATTTTTTTAAAGCCTTTTTATTCTTTGGAGTTTCTGTATTCAACAGCAACGAAGGTAGCAAGTCTGCTGCATTTTGTTCTACAACTTTCGCTTTCTTCTTTAGCCAAGGTGCCTCGCAATCTGCATATTTATAAAAGTTTTCTGGTTCGGTATCTTCTGTATCGTCGAAAAGATCCGAGTCTCTGGCCCAACATGGTCCCAATTCATTTTTAACAATTTCATTTTTCCAAAAATCTAACATTTCTCGTTTTAACAATTCATCTCTTAACAAAACTATCCATTTATTATATTCGTCAGCCTGATAGAAACAGGCGTCCTCTTTGTGAATTTTTAACAACTCCGATACTTTTTGCAATTGTTCACTTTGTGGAGGTTTCTGTTCATTAAACAACATATTCCATATAACTTCTCTGGTTGCGGCCGAAATTTTTTTCCAGCATTCGTGGAACACTTTGTTTGGCACAATGACGTCAGCCTTCACTTTAGCATCCATTAATTTCTCATAATCCGGCAATGGATTATCAATAGACAACTTCGCTTCAAAATTTAAAAATTCCTCGTCAACTTTTGTGCCCATTTTTTAATTAATGCCGGTCTAAATGATTCAGTGGTTTGGATAAATTTCAATTTTTAATAGAATGGTGTAATTTGTGTTTATGACGCAAAATGAAAAAAATCATACAAATGCAAACGAAAACAAAACAAAGTGTGTCATAAAATATTAAAATAATTTTATTAGAATTGCCAACTGTCATGTTAATTACAAGGCGAATTCATTTACGGGTGTAGATTCGTTTTAAGATCAAATGCGACACAAAGCCAAATGCATACTGAGAATATTAAACAATCTTAATAAAAGAAATTGTTAGTCATTCCTCTATATAAATTTTGACAGGTTAAAGAATTGGTTTTTTATTCGCATAGGCCTTATTCATCACTCCTGTCTAGACTATTTGACCTTTATGTCGGTATTCATAAACATATTTTTTATTTGAAATGAATTTTAAGACAAATTCCTCAAACAAATTTTCCTTAAAATAGATTTCAAGCCCAAGTTAGTTTTTTATGAATCCGACAATTAGACTATTAAATTACGCATGAGAAGAATACAAAATTTGTGTAACCGCAACCTTTTTTTACAGAATAGCAAAAAATAAAGTATTTGTATATCCGTAAAGTAATTAATTGATTGATTGATTATTTGATTATTAGGCTTAAGTCTAGTTTAGTGACACAGCTCCAAAAAGGAAAAAATATATATAGGGGTGTAGAAAATTCTAAAATAAGAAGAAAATGTTAAATAAAAAATTGGGGTCTTCGTTATACATGGAGGAGAAAATTTTTAAGCCCGGCCGAAGGCCGGCTATGCAAAAATGCTTTAATTAGCGAAGCCGGTGTTCGTTGTACATGGAGGAGAAAATCCTTAAGCCCGGCCGAAGGTCGGCTATGCAAAATTGCTTTCGTTAGCGAAGCCGGTGTTTGTTATACCATAGATTACAAAATCCTTTCATTTGAATAAACTACATACTTACCTATTGCACAATCGTAACATTTTCGGAGAAAATTTTGTATAAACTGTATTGAGAACTCAAGAGTTAAATATTTTCATTAAATTTTGTATACTCTAAAAGAACTCTTCAAAAGCTTTAAAATGATATCAATATTGGCCAAATACGTTTATAAATGCAGTGGAAAATCACGTATATATATGGAAACTTCGGAGGCCCACAACTCGGGAACTATACGTTTCCCCCAATTTTTTATTTGACATTTTCTTCTTATTTCTATATTTTCTACACCCCTATATATATTTTTTTCTTTTTGGAGCTGTGTCACTAAACTAGACTTGTTCCGATTATTATTATTATAATTTCATATGTAAAAATAGTGTTTTTGTTTTTTTGCACTATATTTTATAAAATTTATTTACAACTTTGTTCTGCCTTTCAGTGAACACTGCTCGCAAAGTCCATATGATTTTAAATATATAAATATATTAGTAAAAAGTATTCAATTATTATACAACAATGTTGTCGACACATTACAAAATATTTCTCTTTGAGCAATATAATGTAAAAAGACTTGATTTTATTCCATTATTAATTGTGGAATTCCTATAAGATTCAATATATGGTTTTGGCGTTTCAGAACGCTGTGGTTTCATTTCGAACTCTACGTACGAAATTTTTAGTCTGGTACCGCCACATTTATACAAGTGTAGTTTTTAAAGTCCGGTAGTGTTATCACTATTTGTATAATTTCACAATAATTTCTTTATAAACAAAATTTTAAATCGTTTTTGGAAAATAAATAAAATGGCTTACAACAAGGTAAATAACTCTATAATATTTAACCAACCAAATTTAATTTAAATATTTTAATGTATTTAATTATCAAAAAGGCGGGAAACATTTGCATATTTTGAACTGCATTTTGTTATGGCGTAAAATTAAAACGTAAGACAAAATCATGTTCTTTAATATAACAGACTAAACTAAAATTGTCAGCCGAATCTACTTTTTCATTTTTAGCTTTAAAGCTACAAATGTAAAAAATGTTATATGTAAAAAGCCTTAGTGAAGCTGGTATGTGCCACAGAGATGACAAAATTATTGCGCCCAGCCGCATCCCGCTCAGCAGAAAGTCTGTAAATTTAGAACTTTTTGATAAAGCTATTGAGCATAAAAATGAAACACTAATAAAAACTTGCCTCACAGCAATCGAATTTATTTTAAAATATATTTATACCAAGCATTTTTATATTTTCAAACTTTTAAAATGTTTTGATTCTGTTTGAATCGTTTTTTTTCCATTGTTCTGATTCTACTTTATAATATTTATTTAATTGTTTGGATGTACATACATATGTATTTAGTTCACAAAAAGTTGAGAATTTCTCTTTCAAAACAGGTTGAAATTTTCAAAGTTTACTTTGCAAAGTCTTGCGTTTGTAAGCGATAAGGGAAAGAAGAAAGTGGGTGAGTACACACTTTGCTGTACTCGAAAAGTTGCTTTCTACTTCGTTCGTCACCCTGCAGGAAATGTCAATAGTGAAACTGTACTGACTTACTATTGACACAGTCAGCAGTACTAGTGAATTATAATACCCCAGACAAAGCTATTTACTATAGACATTTCACATGTGCGTGTCATTGAAAATCCACTACTGACATTGATTAGGTAGTTCTTTTTGGACCATATGTAAACATTGCAACCAGTGATTCACTATTACGTTTTAGTAATTCTAGTCTACAATTTTGGTACTTTTTTGAATGTAAATTTGATTAACTTTTGGAGCTTATTTAAAAAGAAAATAAAAGAGTAAAAGGCGCTAATTCATAACAGTCGTTTGAGAAATATAGGTACTAAAAATAACGTACTAATTCATTTCAGTCTTTTTAAAGATTTCTTATAGTGACAATGACGCCAAATAGTAACCAAAATAGTAGAGAGAAGTGGTGACTAGGAGACACGTCCCCACGTTTCCTTCAGGGCAGTTACAGATACTTGTATTTGGTTGCATGTTTGTGTTTGGTTTGCATCTTCATCCAACAAACGAACACAAAATCTTTCAAAGTAAACTTTGCGCGTGGAGAAGCCAAACAAAATTTAAAAGAAAATTGAAAAGACTTTGTCAAAGTAAACTTTGATCTTTAAAAAGTGCTCAAAGTGATTTTATCTTCCATCCATCAAGCCGAAAATCCGAAAAAATTTCCTAAAATCGGAGAAATCTTAAAAAACATTTGTTGTTTGCAAGAATTTGATTATAAACAAGTTCAGCATAATGGAGAGCTCATGAGTAGAATTTTTGAAGTGATTGTCACCAATTCTGAAATATAATATGAAATTTCTGAAATATAAATAAGACTTAATCTTAAAAGGCATTTGAAATTTGTGTAAAGCGCTCTAATTGTACTTGTTATAAAAAGTTCGAAAAGTAACAAATATGTATCCTCAAATATTTTCAGGAATATATGATATTCATTTTAGATGTTCGTCAAAGCACACCAGAAGAATTTAAACAAAATTCAATTAAATGCTGTGCAGAAGCCATGAAGCGCAAGGTAAATTAATTATAGAATTTTTTGTTCAAGTTAATTCCAAATTAGATTTTTTAGATCTGCTGTGCTAAAAAGGATTATCTATCATTTGTATTAGTGGGTACGGAACGTACATATAATGATGTCAACACGAATGAGTCTAATAATGCCTGTTTAAATGTTGTTCAATATCCTGGTGAAATGGAACTACCTTCCTGGCAGTTACTAATGAATTTTTATCAGTTTGTCAATGAAACAGCTTCGGACAAAGGCGAATGGCTCGATGCTGTGTTAGTGGCGTTTAATATGCTGAAATATGGATCGGAGTAGGGTTTGCAAGTATAACAATAAGAATCTTTAATCTTTTGGATTTTAAATCCGTTGTAGATGTAAGAAAGTGGCACGGTTGCGTATGATATTATTTTATGACTTTAATGATGGCCCTAATTCATATGATTGCTTTGAAGTTATAACTAAAAATCTGCTAGAACATAATGTCGATCTAATAGTAATGTAAGGTTTTAAACTGTCATACAAATTATACTCTCATCTAATCTAAATTTTTTAAAAGTTCTCCAAATATTGCCTACGTTGATAATGAAGCCAATAACTTTTTACCCCAAGCCATATTTAATTCGGGCAAACGATCCCAACAGCAAGTTGAAAATGAAAAATATGCCTCGCGACTTGTATCTGATTGCAATGCTAATTTGTGTAATTTAAAGGAAGCTGAGTTTTTTATAAACAAAAGTGATAATAAACGTCCTTGGACTTGGAATAGCGAATTACGTATTGGTACTGAAATTGTAATTAAAATTGCGGGCATTATTGCAGCAAAAAATGAGTGCACAATAAAATTGAAAAAAGTTTGGAAAGAAGCAGATGAAGAACTTACAAGAGAATGGGGTTACTCTATAAATGGCAACAGAATAACTCCCAATGAGGATGATTTAATCGAAGGGTATATGTTGGGTGGCACTCCAATACCATTTGATGAATCGGCATGTGATGATAAAATTAAATTAGCTCCTGGCTTAACATTTATGGGTTTTATTCCCCGCCAATCCGTCCATGATGAATATTTTAGCGGAGATTCGGTTTATTTGGTTTTACATCAGCGAGGCTCCGCGAGGTCAGCAAAAATTATTGATGGCTTAGTGAGGGTTCTTCTGAAAGCAAATCGAGCTATGTTATGCTGGAAAGTGTATAGTGCAAAATTCAATAATCCAAAAATTGTGGTTTTGATCCCAAATGAGGTAAGGTTTTCATTAATAACAATATAGTATATACCTATGAATAATGTAATATATGTATATGAATATTTTCATAAAAATGTATATGCGAATTGATAATAAGCTGAGAACATTGACGAATTAAATTCGTCTTAGTCGTTTCGCCTTGACATTAGTTAGCCAAACTCAATATGGAAAAAACTAAACTAAATACAAAGGATGGTCCAAATATAAGAGCTTTTTAAAAATTAAATAAAATAAACTTAATTTCTTTTACTATATTATGGCTTACAAATAAAAAATTTGCCATTTTTTATGGAACACGTCCTCAATTTTCAAACCTTTGTGCTTTATCCTTTGGCACGGACAATATTAGCCTTAACGGTGTGTATCATCAGTGGATTATTCGGAAGCACCCCACAAGAGAAAGTTCAAACGGTTCAAATCGCAGCTATGGGGTGGCCAATTTATATCGCTAAGGTGGCTGATAACACGTTTAACGAACTGTGTGCTCAAAGGATCGAATGTTTGATAATCTGTGTGGCATAATGTTCCTCTCTGCTGAAACCAAAGATTGATTATTCATGTTCCTATCTTCCCTTTTAAGCCACTATAAAATCCGTAATCATGGCTCTGTAGCCGTCGCCGTTGACTAAATAGGCAGTTTCATTAGCATTTTAGAAAAAAAATGGGGGAATGATGCCACATCCAAAATCCACACAAAAATCTGATTAAAATGCACACCGCCAGAAAAATTCTATGCCCGACTGAATTGGAATATTTCCTAAAGATGTTTAAGCGTAAACCAACTTATTTTGGTCCGCGAAAGTGTGATGGCGAATAATAGACAATATTTCAGACAGATGTGTTCGCAAGCTCAGAACTATATTTGACAGATCAATTCAATATATGAGTCCGTATGTTGTCTGCGGTCATGAAATAATAAGAGAAACATAAAATTTAAGGAAAAAAATCCTTTTCAGCCATACATACATATATAATATCACTATCAATATATTGACATATACTTACATATAAATCAAAATTTTATAGTAAATTTGTTTTTTAATTATTAGATCGTTGAAGATTCCCCAGCATCGTTTTATATGTACGAAATGGCTTATCATGATCAGTATCAGTTCTTTGAATTTCCCAAACTAGTTTCTAAAAATACCGAATGTTCCAAGGAACAGTTAGAAGCCATCGATAATTTAATCGATAGCATGGACTTAACTATGGAATCCGAGGATCCTCAAAAGCCTAGAGAAACTCGTCAGAAAGATTTATTACCTTTTGATAATCTTCCTCATATTTTCGAGAAAAATTTTATGGATGTAATGGAACGTAAAATTCTTTGCAAGGCCAGTGAAGATGATGAATTTTTTGAAGAAATTTTAAAAGACAAAAATTTTTCAGAAATCTTTTGGAAAGTCCCCGATCAAATTGAGGAAAAAGCTAAAGAGTCGGCTAAAGAAGTTAAAAGATTGTTTCCATTGAAAGTCGACAATGATTGGATGGAAAAAGTGAAAGCTGAAGAAAATGCTAAAATGGCCAAACTGACTCAAACTGTAGAAGATAACGAGCCATCAACATCTAACTCTCAACTATCGTTTGATCATGTTCGTTCTTCTACACCAGCTGATGATTTTGAACAACTACTCAAAGCTCATGTATTTCCTATTAAAAATAGTACTCAACGTGATGTTAAATTTAATCATTATGCTTCACAACTACGTGCTGTTATAAAGGACTTAATATTTAAACCAAAAGCAGCAGACTTAAATGCTGACAAAATTATTTCATCTCTGTTGGCTTATCGTAAACGTTGCTTTATCTTTAATGCATTTGATGATTATAATACATGGATTTCTTCCATAAAAACTGAAGTTGCTAATCGTCGCATGATCAAATTTTGGAAAGATGTTATTGTAAGTAATGAATTGGGTTTATGTTTTATTGGTGAGCCATCGCTAGATGAACAAATTAAAGAAAAAGAATTCTATAGTTTGGAATTCCAAGGCGATAGTGAACCGTCGTTTAGTAATGATGATGATGCACGAATCGAAATGGATGACTCGGATATGGATTATTTGCTGGCAAATTTACCTTAAGATCCAAATTTTATTGCCATTATTATTTTTTTGTAAAATAAATAAATGTTTTGATTTTCAAAGTTATTATTTAACCTTGGAAGTAATGTAATATACATAATAGAGAGAGATAACTGAACATAACATAAATAAGACATTATTTTATGCTTTCAAAACTTAGATAATTAACAGATAAAACTCATCTTCGCATAGGATGGAGATGATATATTTAATTATTTTCATTTCTAGTTTACGAAACAAAACCATGGTAAACATCGCTCATTTACTCAAATAAAGTAACACGTGACTTGTGAGTTAAGAATGCAGAATTATTTTTCGCATCATTCTGTGTGTAACAAAATTCATACAAATATCCTGTCAGAATAAAATTCTCTTCGAACATCTGTCTGTCGTCCGGTTCGTCCATGGGTATTCAGAAAGCTTTATGATTATGTCAGTTTGTTGTAAAATGGGTGCTACACGTTAACGGAGCTCTGCGGAATCAGTACTAGGTCTAAGCATAGCTAAGGTGATTCTGAGACTGTTTTACTAAACCTAACGAAAATGTGCTTCTAAATAATAGCTCTTAATGGAAAAGTATATAACTTTTCATTAACAATGGTTTTAAAATACGCTTTCATACTTTTTTTTAAAGTTCGAAATTATCAAACCTGTAAAACCTGTCACAGAACAGCACTCCGATAGATCGCGGTCTTAATTCTGCAAATTGCTTCTATAAAAACGAAAAAATTTATTTGCAATGAAACCGTTATTTTAATGTTATTACATACAACTACTTACTCATTAGCTTTATTTGCACTAAAAACTATAATACGTTTATACTTTTAATAGACAAATAAATATTTGCTCCATAAGCTTTGCATGTTAATATAAAAATGTGAGCTTTGGACGTTTGCTAAAGCTGTAAATGGAATCTGAAGAAATCTGGTTATGGCCAATATGTTTTGCTGTACTTATTTTGAAATCAATATTTTATTTTTATATAAAACTTCTATTAGCCATAATTTCGTGTCATTAATTTTATATATCTATTAGATTTTCTAATTTCGATAACAGGAAGAAAGTAAAAGAGAGAATAAATAAGTGCGTCAAGAATGAAGGTCACAAACGCAGTGCATAATTATAAATTACTACGTATGGATATGTATTATATTCTAAATTACGAAAAGGAATCCCATTCCACGTAAAAACAAAAAATATTGTTCTATTAATCAAGTATTAACCATTTCAATAGTTAAGAAAAAAAATGGCTCTTATTACAGTTGCCATAGTCGAAATATTACGGCTCCAATATGAAACATAAAGCCACATTTCATCGATTTCGTCTCTACTACGTGAACCGTAAAATGGCTGATGAACTCTGGATATTATTTGGTGTTTTATTAGAGATATTTAAATGTAACGTCTTTTTAATATTTTGGCTGCTTTGTTATATTAATTTTCAATATTACCTTATCGTTGGCGACACGTATATTTGACGTTTAAATTTCCGGATCATGTGGCAGTACTTCAACAACTTTTCAAGGTAATTGTAAATTTTTCCAACAATTAAAGTGTGTGTGAACGGTTCAGAAGTAAAATAAAATATATAAAAATAAATTAATTGCTGTTGTGGGTTTAATTAGGTATTATAAAATAATACAGAATCTTATTGTTATCAAAATCTATAACAAAAACTTAAAAAAATATAATTCTGCAAAAAATAAAAACGAACATAAAATAACAGTTAAAAACAATATAATATATATGTATGTACATACACAAATGTATGTATGTTTAAACAACAGCTGTTTTGTTGTTGGTGATTGTACGTGATTACAAAACAAGCAAAAAAGGGAGAAAAAATTCAGCCTCGCGCGTGGCAATAAACTAACAACGATTACGTTTATATAGCAGCAAAGAAAAATTGTTTATTTTGCAAATTCAACCAATTTTATTGTTTGTTGTTAGCGCTCTCGCGTTAACGTAATTTGATAAAAAAATATAAATAAATACATACATATGTACATAATATGCAACAAAAACGTGATTTCTTTTCATTTCTTTGTAACAGAAAACGATTTGAACTATTGCATGAGAAAGGTTTATTTCAATTCTTCCGCATTCGTGTAATTGCCAACAAAATATAAGGTTGTTGCAAATAATGTGAAAAAATTCAAAGAAAATTAACTAAAAAAATCTTAATAGAATTAACAGTTTAAGGCGAGTGATGTACAATTAGTGAATTAATAAAAAGTGATACCTATTATATAGCCTTTTTTAAGAATTAAAAATTTTCAGTCACATGAGTTTTGGTCACACAGAAAAATTAAAATAAAATCTATAAGAAAAGAGTGCTGCTAAATAAATTCACATGCATACATAAATACATACATAACTATGTATGCATATAGCAAAATCAACAATAAAAAGTAATATTACTTTTTATTATATGTATGTATGTACATACGTAATATATGTATGTACATATGTATGTGTAAACCGTTAACAAAAATAAAATTTTATCATCAACAAAAAATTTACTTACAACAACTACAAGTCAATGATTATTTTTTTTTTACCAATAAATTCTATTTTTAATTCCCATTAATATAGCTTGCCGCCTTGTTTGTGAATTGCCCATTTCCTAACTATAGATCTTCTATAACAAATTTTATTGAAGCAAATTAGCAAATATGTATATACAAATGTATCTTTGATTACAAGTAGGTATTGACCTATAAAAAATACAAAATAATAAAATATTAACATAAACATCACAAATGCATACTTGAAAAAAGCATATCGCCAACAAGTCTGTGAATTAAAAAGACCAAAGTGCCAACGCAAAACAAAAAAAGTTAAAAGAAACAAATTAAACAAACGGATGAACGAGCAAATGCAACCGTTATATAGAACGTGATATCACAACATATCGGTAAGTATGTGGTTCAATAATAATAAAATTATGTTATACAGAACTCTGAACTACATAAGTACATACATACATACATATCGTTACCTCCACATAGAACGGCCATAAATTATTTTGTTTTAAAGATAGATAGCATAATTCGATAGATTAGGGGATCATTTACCGATTTTGAAAAAAAATATTTGGTTAGGGGGTTTTCATATTAAGATAGCGGTATGACAGCTGACATCTTTAAAATATCCTTTGAAAGTTTAGTTAGCGCGTTGACTACAAAGCAAGTGATTACTGCCAAAGTGGATTCCAGCCCCAGTTTCCGGCAAGTCGTAAGATCCAGCATTTTTCAGGTGTGCATTAGTGTGCCATTGTATTTGTTGTTGTTGGACTGTTTAAATAATTAAGGCATAATACTGGTCATGCATAGTACCAGCTGCACAGTATTAATAAATTGCAAAAGAATTAATTCAAGCTTTTTCATATTCTACGCTTTTCCTCTCGCAAAGAAGGTGACATATCAAAATGGTTGGTAGACATTATTTGCCTTAGGTTTACTTATCTTAAAAATTTTTTTGTTGTGGTATTCAAGAGAACTGCAATGTATGTATAGATATTTTGTTTATATTGTTAGTTTAGTTTAGAATAAATAGCTTTTTGAATTTGAGACAAAATTTATAAAACTTATGTATAGTTTTAGAACTACATATGTATAAGAAATGTATTAAAAAATCTAACTTACATATTTCATAGTTCTTAAAATAAATATACATACTACTTTTTTGTAGTTCGTTAATTAATATTTTCTTCTCTTTTTTTTATATATTTTAAATAGTTAGATGCGCTTTTTCTGAATTAAGGTGACGATATACTATACTATTTAACCAGACTGTTGCTAAGTAAAATATTTTTACGTATCCAATAGCATTAATAATCTCTACAAATATACCTACATACATACATTCACTATTTTTGTTTTGTTTAGCTAATATTTTTTATTTATTTATTTACAGATCTAACGTCTTCTGGTGGTCTCTCAGATAAAATTTATCAAACATTAAAAAAGCATTTTATGCTCATAAAGTAAAAAGAGAAATATAACTTTTTATTTCTAACTCAATATCAGCTACGAAAACACAAAATGCTCTCCATTCAGCAATTGATGAAAGCATTGAAAAAGCTACAGAGTAATACTGTAGCTGGTGGAGACTTGGTAAATAGTATAAAACATGTGACGGTGTGTGCGAATAATACGAACGAAACGAATACTATTATTCCATTAAGTACATCATTAGTGACGTCATTACATAGTAATAATGATGATGGAGGAGACTTAAATGCAGCGACGTCATCAAGGAATGCCAGTCCATTGTCAGAGCAGCAGCATGAAACAAACAACAATTGTAGCAGCAGCTCCTGCCTTACTTATACCAGTAACAACAATTCTAGTCAGCTGCCATTGAAGCAGCAAACACAATCAAATATTCATGCTAGTCATAACAAATCTTTTAGTTTGTATTCGTCTCTTAACGCTGATAGTTCAAAAATTCAATGCGATAGAGAAACATCTGACGCTACTACGCAAGGTTCAGTTTTAAATAAATCGGCAGTGAGTTATAATACAACTACTACAACTTCCTCTGTACGGCAGACAAACAGTCATTTACATTCTCATCATCAACAACAGTTACAACGCACTCAGTGCATACAGAATTTCTATCAACAGCAAATTTTTCATCAATTCCATACACAACATAATCAAAATTTAAATAGCAAACAAAAGCAGACCCAATTTGCCATGTCGTCTTTAGCAGCAGAACCTTTGAATCTACAAAAATCAAATGACAAAGAAGATAGCCATGACACCATAGAGAATGAATCATCACCGTCTTCAGCATCATGTCCAGATACTGAAAACCAAAATTCCTCAAAAGGAAAACCCTGCTTTAACACAAATCTTGCTGATATTTTACAGTTTATGGAATTAATTGGCAATTTAAAGGTATGTATATATTATGTATGTATCTTTAGCTCTTTGTGTCTATATGGCATGTTGTACTAAAAACACATGTACATTTGCAAAGAATGATGAAATACTTTTTTATTGTACGTGTTTTTTGTGTAATATTTAGCTGTAATTTCTACCAACAATTTTTTTTTATTTTCATTTCAATCACATATGTATGTACATACATATGTTGTTACAAAAATCGATTTTACTAAGTTATTTTCATATGTTTCTTGTTTGTATTTCTTTTCGGCACGACCACACGTACTATTTAAAGGCTGTTTTTTGTTTCGTGTATTTATTTAAAATATTGAAATGCTCCGTAAATTTAGTTTGAATTATCTGCATATTACATTGTTCGGTTTTACATACATATGTTAAAATTCAAATAAATAAATAAAAAATACGTAATTTGAAAGTTTTGTAATGTTTTAGTACACATACATATTAAAATATATATATTTATGGGCTTTCTATATTAAGGTAACGAAATGTATGTACTTAACTGCAAATTTAGAAAATTTTTTTGGTAAAAAATCAGTAAAAATATGTGCGAAATTATTAAAACAGTACAAACAATTTTTAATCACAAAACAGTCTTTTGCGGTTTTCTGTAAATACATTTATATATTATGATTCTTATTATTGTCTATTTTGAATATGCATAAATCTATAATAAGCAACCAGAAAAGCACAAGAAAATCTTCAAAATACACAAACTAGAAATATTTCAATAATTTTATCCCACTGCAAAGTTTTCTAAGTGGGTGAAGTTAAATATTCCAAGACATCGGAAATTTGCCAAAAATGTCTTTGTATTTAGGACATTTTTGGACAAAATGATTTAAATTGGGATAATTGGAAAGAAGATTACGGATCGAAAAATATCTCAAATTGAAGATGATTCATTCCATTCATTACCGAACTCTTGATTCTGGCAGGGTTATTTTAAGTTGTGGGCAAACCAAAAACGATTACGGAGTGGAACTTGGTCAGAATGTGTACAATTCGTTATTCTTCCGTAATCTTTAAAAATTCTTTTCTCAATGCCTTAGTTTGCAATTAAAAATCATTTTCTTTTAATACAAATTACAAAGTAATCTACTACTTGGTCAACGTTTGAAGTTTATCATTTCAATTCAACATTTTTGTAGAATTTCTCAATAAATATTTTATTGATAAAATGTTGTTTTTTGTGCCTTCTGTAGCAGAAAACCTTTTAGCGTTTTCGGCAATCAGAATATCATTTTTTGAAAATTCTCGTCTTTCGCCACAAAAACGTCAACCACATGAAGGTTAAATCTGTCATTAAAGACTAATGTAGTTTCCAATTTAGATTACACTACGCAAAAGACTTTCAAAATTATACACAATGTATGTATGCTAAATAAGATTTTATTTATCACCAGAAAGCTAATTTAAATTGTATTTTTACGAAAATAAATATAATAAATCAAACGCAAAATCTTTCTTAAAAAAATACTGACAACTTGTGCTAGGTGCTACTCACGGAAGAGGGAAGTGAGTTTAAAAACGGCAAAATAGCATAGCGTAAACGTCCCCTAATTCGCTAAGTGTATCAAATAAAGCACTTTTGACGAACAATTTTAAGCGAAATGGTTAGACAACGTTTGTCGGGGTTTGCTAGCCTTAAATAATACTCTTATAGAATCTTCTATATAAATAATATCAATTTATACAAATATTTATTATGCTACTACATTGTTGTAGAAACAATATGCAAAAGAATAAATACAAAATTTCTTATTATTTTTAGTATTCTTTTTTTTATACGAATGAAAATGTTTAATTTTATCTCTCCGCTTTGGATATATAGTAGATTTTCAGACATACATTATTCTTACGTACATATGCACCTACAAATGTATGCAAATTAGGGTAGTCTTTGAAAAATTTTAATATTTAAATTCTCGGTGTCACACCTTAGTAGGATATTACGGTCCAAAAATTAATAGAGATAGTTAATAATTTTAAACCGATTGTAGAACACTTAGGATGTGACTGGAAATGTTAAAAAAAATTACATTCTTAGCTTTCTTCATTAGCTGCAATTATTTTAGACTTGATCCGGACAAATTTTACCTTTACGAAATGCCAAGAGTCTGATAAATCGGATGATCAGCAATAATGTTATGAAAAAAATATTTGGTGTGCGCAAAATTTCATATTTTGTATAATATATCATAAATCGAATTCAAGATTTTAAGAGCACTTCAATATGATTAAAGACTGTACAGTATAATATGTGATAGATTCTGAGCTATTTTTTTTTAATCAAAAGTGGTAAAATCGAATAGAGAACGCTGATGAGATGGTGTAGCAGTCTCGGAATCAGTACTGATCCGTTCTGCTAGTCTGATGAATAATAAATTGTTCGAAAAGAGTACGCTCTCAATAAAATACAAATTTCTTAAGTTAAAAAGGAAAAAGGTTCCAGAAATATGTCAAAATATATCTTTCTAAAGTTATTTTAAATCAATCAAAAATTTACATTATATGTATATATTCGGGTTTTTTTGTGTGATGCCAAGAAGTAGATTCACAAACTTTCTTCATACAACCAAGGGCCACCCTAATGTATGTACATATTATGTATTATTTTTAATTTTTCTTAAATCCAGTCATAACGCACTTGTTTAACAAGAATATGTATATTATTATTCAAACTAAATATCGATTATATTAATATGAATATGTACACCATCGTCAAGAAAACACGATAATTAGTATAATGCACTCACAACTCTTTGTTTTAGTATTGCTCGACTTGCAGAAAAACGATTTTTTTTTAGTTTTTTTTTTATTTCGGAAAATTTTTGACAAAAACAGAAACAACTCAAAATAATATATGAACCATTAATATCATTAATGCAGTCACAATTGAAAATACTTAAATGAATAGCAAACATTTATTTCACGAAAAAGGTCACAACTCGTTTTTTTTGTGGCGATAAAGAGGTCATATGAATTTTACATGTAGAATTGTCGCAAAAAGTAAAAATAAAAACACTATTGTTAAACAATTGCCATTTATACTCGTACATGAACATATTTTCTTGAACATATGAAGTATGTATGTAGTATGTATATGAGGAAATTTTAACATAAATACCCAGTGACATTTCACTTACCAAATAAAGAACATGCAAAGTAATCGGAAAATGTATAACACTATCTTTTATATTATTAATAGGCAAACACGTTTTTTAGATCCCTTTTACGGCCGTAATAATGAATCGGTTCGATATTTAGGGAGCTATAAGCGTTTAAAGTTGCTATCAACACATGCACACTTATTACACATGCATGTATCAGCTTCAACTTGAAAAATAAACAAAGTGTGTATGTGCGTTTGTCCAATTTGCTTATGGATAGAAATGAGAGAAATTTAAATTGTTTATTTAGAATGCTTTTCGTTTTTGTATTTTATCGTATGTATTTATCTAAACGTTTAATATTAATTTCTAGAATTCGGTCGATTGCTGGATACACGACTAGTATATAAATGTGTGTAGATGCATACTTTTTTAGTTGGTAGTGATGTAAAATGTTTGTACATCATTTGAAATGTCTTTTGAAGTCTCGTAAATCGTAAATGTTTCGGGAATTGTAATAAAAGAAATGTATACTCGTATATACATAATTTGAGAGTGCAATTTTTCCAGATTTGTGAAGCTTTTTTAAATTATTTTTGTTTTTATTTGAACTTGTACTATTAATAAACAATTTCATATCCCGAATATCCCACGATTTACTTGATCGGGATTTCCCGTTTAGCATCCTCAGTTGAGAATAATTTGATGATGAAGTGAAATTGAATAGCTTAATCCAACAAAAAGAACCACCCTTACTGTGGGTGGGATTTTTTGTGGCGAAAGGCACCAGAGAAAAAGAAAAAGTTGAAAAAAGCTGATGACATTTGGCACAAACATTCGTAGATTATTTGTGTAGATTGGTTGAGCTGCCCTGCTTCTAACTTACAGGGTTCATAAAAATTAATTCTTTGTCCAAAAAAGCAAGAAAAACATCATTTCCTAGTTAGAAATTGTAACATAAACTATAGTTTAATTTTCATATCAGATCTTTATGTAGATAAATTTCTCGTACACAATAAATTTTCTTTGATTTTTTTTGTCATGGTTGAACTTTTACATCATAATTGCTTTTAAAATGTTCAATTATAAAATATGAATGCGAATAAAGCTACAAAAAATTAGTGTAGGAAGGAAGATATTCAACTTAAAATTGTGTGTTAATTTTTTGTTGGGTAATATTTTTATTAGTGGCGTTCAAGTAAAAGTAAATTAAAATAAAACGAAGGTTTTTTTTGAAACAGCTTTTAAAATCGGATTTACAATATCGAATTCGTAGAAATGTACGTACGTAAATATTTAAATGGGACAGCTATTGTATCAAGAATTAAGGAAACAATAAAATAATTTAAGTAATTATTTCAACTACCAGACTTCTGGGTGCCATTTACATTTTTCAATTAATTGCAATGTAATTAATTGTAAAATGTATCACTTGTTTTTCATTTTTATTAAAAATTTTTTTCTTTGTTATATTATTTGTGTGATATAAATGACCTCATTTATATTTATATATATATATATATATATATATATATATATATATATATATATATATGCAGCAATTTTCAATTTTTATGTTATGATATCAGTGTACTTTTTCATTGCACTTCTTTAATTTTCTCCAGCTACTACTTTTTCTGTCAAGTACAAATCAAACTTCAAATTGCGTGCACAATTATCTATTACATGCTTTTGTAATTGAAAATACTACAATTACATCAGTTATAATTACATGTAGTTGACAATACTAATAGTTGCTTTCAAAACAATTATGTATAACAAATTTTTAAAAGATTCAAAAACAACTGATTTCTTATTTTTATATTATTCAAAGATTAAAAAACAACGACTCCAAAATACAGACATGGACCGTCGTTACCAGGGCAACCAAAAGAAAGAATTTAAATCAATAGTTAAAGCTCTTCAATAAAGCAAGAAAAATTATCAAAATAAGCTGTTATTAAATAAAACAGTTATTTACATATTATTAGGAAGAATATCATCCAATATTTGATTGGAATTGAAAATATTTCCAACTTCAACAACAATTACATACAACTTTAATTGTAATTTGTAATAGATGTTTCTATTTCAATGAATGGCTAGACAAAGCGAATGCTGGCGGAGTGTGCGGTGGCACATCAAATACGTATTCGATTCTGGTGTTGAATAATTATGGTATTTTAAATACTTTAGTTTAGAATAAAATTTATATTTATACTAAAAGTCTTTGTTCTTTTACTAGTTATTTTTTAAAAATTCTACAATATGTCTTTTAAATCTGTTTGGGTTATATTCCGCTTTTACGTTGATTGGCAAAGAGTTATAAAGTTGTTGGTGCCCCTTGCAGCCTAAAATTATCCATGTTTCTTAATTTGTAGGGTTGATCCTCTCTAACGTATATTTGTTCCCTTAGATATTCTGGTGTTGTTCTATTTTTTTATCTTTTGAATAAATTTTAGAGTATTTAATTCAAGCCTTTGTTTAATATTTAAACATTTAAGTGACTCTAACATAAAATTAATAGGTGTATACCCCCCCCCATGCATTTTAAAATCGTACGCATTATTGTTTGTATATATTTTTCCTATCAGTATTTTATTTACCAAAAATTATACAACACTTTCTTTATTTATTCTGCCTGAAAAAAACGGTGAAATTTAATTTAATTATTAAACAAAAATTTAAAATAAGCATTGCTGTTACGAGTACTATTTGCTCATCGCGTCGATTTTGTTACGTTTTTCTGTTTATTTATTTTTCTTTCGTATGTTTCATTTATTCAGTCAAGGCCAATATCATTGTCGCTACACATTCAACTAGTGTTTGTTTAATTATTTATTTTTAATTTTTTTTGGTTTTTGTTCTAGTATTATGTATTATATTTTTTGTATGCGAATGTTTTTCAATTTACTTTTAAATAAAAAAAAAATGCAAAAGGAAAAGATTCTTGAGTAGTCAAATTTACAAGGTATACTACAAGCACTTAAGAGAAAGCAACAAAACTTTGATTGAGTTTTATATAGAGTTTGACAGCGAAACGATTCCAACGAACCCGTTTGACTGTCAATTATAATAAAAATATCTTCTTTATTGTTGCGTGTACGGTGGAACCGTTCCCTCTTTTCGTCGCCATATTAACCTTCTGACGTATTTGCCAATTATTATGTTCTACACAAAAACTGTCTTTTCTTTCTTTGAAATACAAGTTCTTTGTTTAATTTTTTATTTTCTTGTGTTCGCTAAAATTTCCAAAAAAAAAAACAAAAAAAAGCTATTTGTTGTTTTTCACATAACAAATAAATCTTTGTAAATAAGTTTTAAAATATAAATTTTTTTGAAACAACGAATACATGTTAATTACATATTCAAAAAGAACAATTCTAAATTTATGTTTCCTTTATTTGTTTATGCTAATACCTTTGTCTTTGTCAGAAGTAGTGGTTCATGGAAGTTCGATTCCCTCATGTTTTCCTTACATTCACCAACTGCCAAAATAAGGATTTTCAAATATTTCAATAAAATCGTGCTACATACGATACTAGTTTCATATCTCCCTTTTTTTAATTTTAGTTTGAAATATTAATTTGCAAATCATTTTAAATTTATGCTAAAAAGGGGGAAAAATATAAATTTAAACATGCTTAAAAATAGTTTCGCAAATTAAGACAGGATGATTGAAAATTTCCAACATAATATTTATTTGAAAAAGTTATTCATTCTTTACAAGTAAAAGTTTTTCTTTTAAAAGAACGCCGAATTGCAGTTTTTTTTTTTAGAAAAAGTTTAGTTTTTTAGACGAGAAGATGTCAATAGTAAAAGTAAATGTGATTTGTATATTTTAGTGTAGGATTAGGAAATTATGAAATAACATTTAAAATGCATAAAGTTAGGTGGTACCTACCTAAAGTATGTTTAAAGCCATAAATCTGTAAATCAGCAAACATTTATACAATCTTTAAAATAATAAAATTTATTGTTTAAATCATAACTACACACCGTATTATATCGACAAATGTGAGCTTTATCGTAAGAAAAATATTATTGCAAAATTTTGCTTACATAGTTTTCGCTCAAAATAAAATTAAAATAAATAATTTGTTCATCGGATGATATTTTTTAGTAATCGTGAAACCTAGAAAAGTAGTGTTAGCATATTATTATTTATGAAAGCAAAAGTTTTTACCTTTTTTATTATTTTTGAGATATGAAATGAAAGCACGTTGTTCTGCCGTGTAACGCTGCATTTTTACAAGCCGTAAACTCTGTCACCTGCCAAATTATTTTGCAGGATTACTAGAACTACTGCACAAACGGCGGAAAATTAAAATTTAGCGTTAATTGTTAATAGTGGTTACTGCTATCAAATTTAAACCAAATTTAAATTGAAAATTTTAAGCCATCACTAACTTATAAGGCCTAAATATTATATTGCGAAAATGCACATTTATGTAAAAAATGGGAAGAGATTTCCCTAAAAAACAAACTTCAAAAAAACCTTACTTTTTGTGAACAAATAGAGAATAAAACTACATTGCATCTTTTTTTCTACCACGAATCCCTCTCTACCTTTATATTATTGTATCATGTATGTACATATATACCTTATACACGGTAAACGAGATATGAAACGATATTTTAAATGGAAAGTGATAGCAATATCATGTATCATTTAACATTAGATTATCGTGCGACAGAGATAGATAACAACAGCTACAATCAAGGCGTATTAACCAGGTGGCAGCTGATTTTTTTTGTCTTGCTTATACTTTCTATTTCAAATGTGCCTTTACATTTTTCTGTATTTGTTTTCTTCAGATGTTTTTGGCAGAACCAATATAAAAAATGCCTGTTGTTCTTGTATTGTTGTAATTGTTATACTAATAATTTCACCTGTTTAATACGCCTTGGCTACAATAGCATACCGTCTATTGTCATCTCTGGTCTCCTTTGTGCCTGGTGCATGCTTCATTTGCATTGATATGATATATTAAATAAATTATGTATTTAAAATTTGAAATTTTAGTCAGAAATTGTTAGCTTTCCTTCAATAATTCTTGTGCTACGAAAGAAGCCTTCAAAGTTTAAACAAGCTAAATGTTTGATCAATAAATGCAATTAAATAAGCAGATGTTGAAATAGCTTGACATAATGAAAAAACTTAATAATGTCAGTTTTGTGTTTAATTATAGTATCATTAAAATTATATTTGAAGTAGATATCGTACTCCATGGTACACATATATTATGAAAATGCCCGATGAGCAAATGGAAAGTTATTTGTTGGCGTTTTGAAAACTTAAGACTATCTTGTATGAAAACCAGTCAGTTATTCGAGTGGTTTCCATACATAGTCCGCAACAGAACAGAACGAAAAAGTAACAACAAACCAAACATACCGTTTTTCAATTGAACAGAAACAGGACAGCTGATACGTAACAGAACAGAACGCACAAACTAATTATGCTCGAATGTAATCAGTTTTTAATATTTGAACTATTTGGAAAATTTTAGATTGTGTCTTGTGTAGCTAACTAAATTATGAAAATCGTGCATATTGTTTATTTTAATATTTATTTATACAAATACTCGTAAGTACATTCTCTTACAATGTTTTTTGTTTGTTTCCATATCGTTAATTTAAATACGTTTACGCGAACTTTATTAACTGATAGTGAGTGACAAAAGTTAGTTGTAATAAATATTATCTTGATGTTTGATAAAACGTTGTTGTTTACAACTTCGTAAATCATAACAATTACACTTTGTTATACTATTTTCATTATCTTTGTCATAAATATCCGCATTATGTTCGATAACAATTCCACAAAAGCATTTGATTATCACACTGGACTTTGTAGTCATGGCAATTTGTCGCGCTAAATTTGCTGTTAATTACAATTAAGATTTGTAGTAGTTTAACAAAGTTTCTGTATATTATAAACCAGTTAACAGTTGTGAAAAAAATACCACAGCTTTCCTATTCCCTTAGAGATCTATTGTAATTGATATACAGAAAAAAGAACAACTAGATTTTTAGAATTAGATTTTTATTAATTATTAATATTTGTTGTAACGAGTTCGATTTCCAGCAGGGCGAAGTTCATTCATGCTTATTAATTACTATTTGCTTATAAATATTTTCTCAATTTATTTGTTTATTTATGGGAAATCGTAAAATATTGATTCATAAGTATGTTCGAAATTTGGAATTGCTGAATTTAAGTGAAAGATTGGAAAGTAGACCGAAAATCACTCTGAGCGAAACAAAGACCATAATAAAATTATTTTTCGTTACTCATAATCTTATGGAAATATGGTAACTTGTTTGTGAAAAGCACAAGAAAATTCGTCGGTCACAGGTTGACTACTCTTAACATGTTTTTTGTACTTTTCAGGAGACAACAAAAAAAAACGTTATTACTCCGTTACTAAACCGTGTTGGAAGTCAATAAAAAACCAAAATTAATAGGAGAAGTAGGGAAGGAAATTTTTTAAAAATATAAATGAAACGTACTAACATGCAGAAGGACAAACACAGTCTTTTGGCATCAAAAACCCGATACGATTTTTTGGCGAGTTAAGAGTTGTCAACCTGTGACCGACGATATTCTATTTTAAAACAGCTACACGAGACGTATTTAAAATATCAATTTATATGGAAAATTATGCTAAAGTTTCATCATAAAGCCTCAAAAGTAAATTACCAGATATGTGATGGATGGAGGTCGATAAAGAGTTTTGAATGATTTTAAAAGTAATTTTTCATCTAATTGAATATTATTTTAAATTATATCTTTTATTCTGATAGGTGTTTTCTTTCCAAATTATTAAAGGAATTCACAAGGTGTACTAACTAACTGTTGTATCGGTTGTATGTGCTAAGTTTTTTTTTTAAACTTAAAAAGTGCTTCTCTGCAACAAAAATTATAAGATAAAAAAATTAAAATGTTGTACGTGCAACCCGTAAGTCCATTATTGACTTTCAGTCAGTATCATACCTCCGCGGATCGAAATGAGTCGCTTTTAGAGATGGGATCGTGAGTGACTTTTCCCTCACGCTCATGCACGCTCACGATAAAAAATTTCACTCATGCACGCTTACGCACGACCTCATATTTTTCGCTCATGTTGAGTGGAAAAAAGTTAGTCACAATCACGAAAACTCACGTTCACGAAATACTCACGAAAAAATCACAACCTATAAGTATTTATACATTCAAATTTCTGAATGCAAATAGAAAAATCGGATATACAATTAGAAAATTCTGCAATAAAAGAGGAAAATTTTGTTTAACTGAGAAATATACTTTTCTGAAACAACTTGTTAGTTATGAAATACAATTTTCCAATTTTGATATATGGATAAGCCCCAGAAGCAGCCTACCAAACATAATTTTTTTAAAGTGATCATCCAACTTATTTTTAATTTTTTTATGGAATATTAGACTAGATATATAATTTTATAAATAAAGTAAATGTATTTCGACGATCATTAATGCACAAATTATTACCAAATCCTACCCCACCTCAGATCTTCTAATTTCATACAAGAAATTAACCATTTTTAAGTATTCATATCATTTTACTTTAGTGTTAGTGAAGATGGCTCTATCGAAAACCATATTTTTATACATTGAATTCACTTCAATTTTAGCAAAAAAATTTTGTGTTTACTATTTTGGAAACATTGAAATTAGGTCAATTTCATACCTAATTTTAGAATAGAAATATAATAAGAAAAATGTAACCTGAGTCACGTAGGATGCGTCACAAAAAACGACAAAATTTTTAGGCTGCAAATAATTTATTTTAGAATTCTTTTATATTCATCTTTCTGTTAGGAAAACACACTTTAACTTTCAAAGTTACTTCCGTTTATTGCAGCGTGCGTCATAAAACTTTGTGATCAATTATTTCGCAACATATATCTGCTAACAAATTATTTTTTATGCCATTCGAAAGTACACTTATATCCCATAAACACCACGCATAAGTTGAAGGTACCTCTTTTGAAAGACCAAAAAATTTTTATATATTAATGTGAAAACGCGTACGAATGAATGTTTGATGTACATACAATGTATCATGCGATTTCAAACTTTGTAGTTAAAATTAAATTTCACAATTGAATACAATTGAAAATGCTTAAAGAATATAAAAATGTTCTCTTATTTTAAAGTTTTTAAGTGAAATTTAAAATTATGTACATATTTAAAATATTTTGATTAAAATCATTAATTTTCTTGCCCATAAGCAATCTGTGTAAAATATTGAGGCTAAGTAGGATATTGTACCTTAGCGTTAGTAGAAAATAGATAAATATATATGTATATGCAGAAATGAAATTTTGTTAACATTTTTCCCGAGAAGTCTGTTTCACATCTTTTCAAGTATTCTTCCTTCGCTTGTAGCTGCACTAGATGATACACACAGTATTTGTTTAGCCAATTTTTGCAGAATTGGAAGATTTTTAGCTTTTTCCAAAAACTTAAAATTTCTTGTTCGTCTGTGTAAACGCGAACGAAAAACCGAAAAAGAATTGTAGATTTTTTTCTTCCAAATGTTCGCCAGTCGAAACTCAGACTTATACTGCTACGTTGACTCGTTCATTCACGTCAGTACATTAACACATACCGGCATAACGTTTTATGTCTTCATGACAGAATTGACAACCACGTATCTATTAAAAATACGAAAAAAATTACAAAATCGAAAAAATTACGGAACAATCACACAGAAAATCTAATCATGCACGCTCACTCACGTTAAGTTTCTTTTTCTCACGTTCATGCACGCTCACGTGATTGAAACAAAAATCTGCTCACGATCATGCATGATCACGCGTGACCTCGCATGATTCACGCTAATCACGTGAGCAATGCCCATCTCTAGTCGCTTTGCACTTGAAAAATAATGCAAAGTTCTTTCGAACATTGAATTTGAAGGAAAAAATCACCGAAAAATCCTATCAGCCGTCTTGGCTTTATACTTTTTCTTATGGAATGCCGTTAAAGACCGACGCTATACCATTAAGTCTAATATTGTCTGAGCCATTCGACACGGAAGAGAACTTCCTGGTTAATCTGGCCCAGATTACATTTGATCTGCAGTCGCAATCTAGAAAACGCAAGTGAAAAATATTATTGCGGTGACCACCAGATACTGCAAATTTGGCGAAAATGTCATGCTAATGGGACTTCCTTTTCATGATGCAGTAAAGTGAATTGTTCGCACATTATTTTTCTAGATTATAAAACCAAAACTTTTGCATTCATAAAAAAAATGCAAAATGTTTTTTAGTATCAATTATCAACACAATTGCATTATAGTTGTAAGTAGATTGTGTCTTAAAGTGTTATAATTAAATAAAAAGATATAGACGCAACATGAGCTGTGACTTAATGAATTCCACCCACTATCCATTAAACAGCCATTGATTTAATTAAGATAATTGAATAATTGAAACGAATAAACAATAATTACGTTTAAGAAAACAAATTATTCTATCTGTGTCGCCACGAAAGCAAAAAATAAAATTGATGTTTCAATGATACATTTACAAATTATGCTTTTTGAATTACAAATTGTGTTGCTGCATAACTATTTTTAATTTACATATTTTTAATTGTTCTTAATTGCTTATTGATTTTTTTTCTAGCATACCAAACGTACTGGTTGGGTGTTGCGCGATGTTCACAATTGCGAATCCATCTCGGGACACATGTATCGCATGAGTATTTTGACGTTCCTACTAGATGGCTCAGAGGGTCTAAATCAAATTAGATGCATGGAATTAGCCTTAGTTCATGATTTGGCAGAAAGTTTAGTTGGTGATATAACACCATTTTGTGGTGTGTCGAAAGAGGAAAAGAAAAATATGGAATTGAAGGCCATGGAAGATATTTGCAAATTGATTGAACCTAGAGGCAAACGTATGATGGAATTATTTGAGGTGAGGAAACTGTAGTTTAAAGTTTAGGATTTAATAAGTCAATAAAACAGGTAACTGTGTTAGTGCGTGTTAGAATTTCAATCGCAAAAAGTTTAGACAGTATGAAATGACACTTCTGTTGAAACTTGACGTAGAACCAAGGCGAATTCATAACAGCTAGACTCGCCTCAATTCGCTTTGAAAAATACCTGCTTTCTTTGTCAAAATTAACGTCAAACACTATATATTTATAAATCAAACATAAACAAATTTTGACAAACAAAACAGTTCAAAATTCAAGGAGATGCAAGGAGCAAAAAATAATCAGCTGAGCTGTCAAGACCACCTGTTATGAATTCGTCTTGGCGTTGAACTATTTCATATATACCCTAAAAGAATAAGAGTATAAGTTATTTTAATATGTTATATATCGAGTCTTTGCTTCAATAGAGTCATAGAGTGAGTTAATAATGCAGAACTAATCGTCATTACGTTTCTCATTTGTAACCGTTTACTTGAGATGGTTCTAAAAAACTATTGTTTTCTTCTAATTGATTCCCGTTTTCTAGTTTCCTTCTATATGACGGAGTAGTCAGTTTTATATGAATCTATTTCTTATTATATATCGACTACAAACTTTAATATAATTTTTCTTAAAATTGGTTTTTTCATACAAAAAAACTTTAAACATCCATAACATCCAAACGAAAATTTAAAGAAAAATTCGAGAATATTGTAGGTTCCGCCGGTTCATTAAAATCTTAAAATCAATTTCTGTTACAATAGTTTTTGTATGTTATAACTCGATATAAAATGTTTGTGTACTTTTTATTAATCGTTTTATGAAATCTAGTACATCTACTACATATTATGTATGTATTATAGTCATATATTATTCGTCATCTTACAGAAACCCGTTTCGGAATAGTTCGAATATTTGGAATTTAAAAAAAAGAAACGATTACGGGTTTTAAAGTTCAGAAAAAAACAATTAAACGGTTTTTGTTTTTTATACTAATTCTAAAAATTATGAAAAGTTACTTTTTAATAAAGCTAGTTTAATATAAAAGGTACTTTATTATAAAAAGTACTTTATTAAAAAACGTACCTTTTGCAAAGTATACTTTTTATAAAAGCAACTTTTTATACATGTCACTTTTTTATAAAAACAATTTTTATAAAATGTACTTTTTAAAAAAGTTACTTTTTTATAAGAGTATTTTTTTATGAAAAGTTGTTTTTATAAAAGTTATATTACATAAAAGTTACTTTTCATAAAATAACTTTTTATGAAAGATTCTTTTAATCCAGTGATTTTCGTATTTTAACAAAATTTTTAAGAAATTTGGAAAAACGCCCTGAATATACATGCATACATATATATGTATTTATAAAAGCGATTAATTAAGAGTAAATCAACTTTTTTATCAATTTATAAATAAATATATTTAACTTATTTCTAGGAGTATGAGCACGGTGAAAGTGCTGAATCAAAATTTGTCAAAGACCTAGATCGTTTGGATATGGTTATGCAAGCATATGAATATGAGAAAAGAGATGACTGTCTACTTAAACACCAAGAGTTCTTCGATTCTACCGAAGGCAAGTTTAATCATCCATTTGTTAAGAAATTGGTCAATGAAATCTACGAACAACGTGATAAGTTGGCTAAAGCTAAAGGTGCTGTACTACCACCTAAAATTGAAGTACCAAATATGGATGCGCCCGCAACACATAAGACTACTGCAACAACAAATGGTCATTGTGCTAAAGCCGAGACTACGGAAAAGACTAATGAACCTACAACATCAAGTTGATAAAATGGAGGCCTTTATTTTTATAAACAAATTAAATAAACAAAATATAAAAGCTAATAGAAATGTTAGAAGACGAGTGTTGAAAATGCAAATATGTATGCCGTTAATTCTTAATTAATTGTTTAGCTATTATCATTTTAAGACTCTAGTTGATAGTAGAAAAATTCGACACTCACATAAAAATTAAGAACAAAAACTTTTAAAATAATTTTATTAATATAATATTTAAGACACGTTTTTAAATAATTTTTGTTTTTATTTCGTTTTATTACTTTTAAGATTTTATTCAGTTGTTTTATTTCTATGATTATGATTGATAATATAAACAAAATCTTCAACTAAAAAAAATATTTTAATGCAAAATATAGAACAAACAACTTTCATAAAGACAGAGTAGAGTATTAAAACTACTACCCTCGCCTATTAAATAAAAATTTAACTATTTTAGCTAAAATACAAATTTATTTATCGCCCATGTTCTGAAAAACGCATAACGTTCAAAATTGGCGTTTTAGATTTGAAAACGCTAAGCAGGTGTTCTAAAAATCGACCCCTAGTGTATACTTAAGCAATCTGGCTTTTTTTTTATTGAAACCGCACTTTAAAGACAAAATTAAATGATGCACAATTTAAATTTAATATGTTTTCTTTTTATTTAAGCTAAAGCTTATAACCTTTTTCCACGATTTTAATTAAAAATATGCAATTTAAACATATTCTTTGAGTTTGTCAATTGTCTGTTGCAATTGTTTACTTTTGAACTTCTTTTGATTGTAGCTTTTTTAAAGCTAATATAGGAAGTAAGAAAGCTGTCGGCATTTCAATTTGAAATTTATTTTTTTGTTTACGTTGTTTTATGACAAAACATCTGCAAATCTTAGCGATTTCAGAATAGGTCAAAATGCGTTTTGCGTTTTTAAAACAGTATGCGATTTGAAAACGTCGCGTTTTTCAGAACAGGGGCGTATAATTTGTGTAGCATCGTCGTTTTGAATTGTAAACTATATACTCCCTCTAGTCTTATTTTAGTTAATTAAACCCAATTAATAAGAGTTAATAATTTTACCAAATTTTATTTTTTGCCAATTAGTGGTTTTCCAAACCTTAGCATTTGATCAACCAGACATTATATTCATTGATTTTCAATTGTTTATAAGAAGAACACAACTAACCTTTATAGTAAAAATCTTTGCTTTCTTTTTATCTTTCGAACCAGCATACAAATTTCGCATTAAAATAAGTGGTTGATTTCTTAAAGCAAATAAATAATTATTTTTTAATAATATAGCGGTTGCAATGATCCTAATTATTTCAAAGCTTAAACTAATGTTTTTATTGGCATTTTAGCATCTTCGATCGATCTCCAGCATATTTTAAAATTGATTTATTGTGTCATAATACAATGATGTACTTGTTAGCTCGGAATTCACCATATTATCGTGTAAGCTCGTTTTATTTTTACGAGACCTCAACTAGTAATGTCTCCAATTTCGGGTTTATATTGAAACCTGTCTCCGTATATGTCAAGACACATTTCAGCTTTCTTTATTATGACCAGTATTTACCACTTACGCGGTAGCAGCTGTGTAGTACAACTAATACAAACTTTTTATTAATTTTACTATAAAAGAAAAACATGCATTAATAATATAGAGCATATACTTTTTTTAATTTGTTTGTAATATAATATTGAAATTGATTCAATACTAACTTTACATAAATAAAGCAAGTTGAAGCTTACAAACTGTATGCGAAATTTAATCTAATAGTAACTATTTTTATGGACTTACGGTTTCCTATTTCCATTTAATTTCTGTTTGTAGTTTTTTACAAAAAAAACCTCTGAGTTCTAGAACAAGATCTTGCCTTATAAACAAACTTACTAACAATTTAGATTGGTTTTGTACTTTTAGAAATTTGTAATTTATTTCGTTTTATTGTTAAAGAAAAACAAACTCCTCATGATTATTTAAATCTTATTTGTTTTAGTTAGCTTAATTACAATTTTAAATTCTAAACTTAAGTTTAATTTAATTAGAAAATTATATTTTGAAAATCAAAAAAAAAAATGAAATAAAATCAATAATAAACACACTTGAAAATGTCTTCAAAACACCAAAAATCAACAAAAATATCTTTTATTTTATATGAACGTAATGAATTTAAATGATTTAAAGTGATTCTGTATTTGAAATATTATTTTCATTGTTATTAACACTAAACGCCATAAATTTGGTTTGAGAACTTTTTTGCTGTTGGTTATGAATTCTGTAAAAGCCATTTAAGTTACTTGTTAAATATTGAGAAAATATTTTGAATACATTTCGACTTACCTTCTATGATTATCAATTGATTGTTTTTGCTATTAGTTTGATATGCTTGATGTTGGTTCTTTTTCGCTTTGTCTAAAAGAAAATTCAAAATGAAAATAACTTGTAGGGTTATTTTGTTTCGGCTTAAAGTCATGTAAAATTAATCATTGTATTGCAATAATTTTTGTAAATTTATTTGTTTTTCCTTTCCGATATTTCGGTCAACTTTGCTGACCATCATAAGGGATATTTTATAAAAAAGAAAAGAAAAATAAATAAATTTACAAAAATTAATACAATACATATGTACGTTTGTTTTAATTAATTTTACACGATCTTAAGCCGAATCAAAATTACCCTAGAAGTGAATTACATAGTAGGTCTACAAATACGTATTCTCAACAAATAAAAAATATTTTTATAAGAATATATCGACCAGTAAAATCTAAATAGGTGTAATTACGTTTTCAGTTGTTTTTTAAGCAAAAACATTATGGGGGGTCGTTCACTTATTAAGTACATATGTAATATGTGAGCAGCGCCTAATTTATAAGCTAAACAAAAGCTAACATTCAATTTTGAATATCAAGTTTGAGAGATGAAGAAATCTGTATGTTTCAATTTGATGAATTTTAAATAGCTTTAAGAAAAACTTAAAAAGATTCATATCAAATATAAGTATTTCGTTGTCTTGTTTATTTGAATTTACTGTGTGTATATTTTTTAATTCTCATATAAACATGTGAGTAGCTCTATGTCAAAAATAGCACATCTTTTCTATACACCCTATAATTTTAAATTAAATTAAAATTTTCATATATTTTATTAAAGCTGCAATACACATCCTGTGAAAATTTCCATGTTTCAAAAATGTCAAAAATAACACTTCTTATCTATGCACTCTTTATATTTGTTAAACTAGTTAAAATTTGAGTATTTGTTGTTAGGCTACCAATAATAAGTAGATATACCGTATGAGAATTTTAAGTGCTTACCCATTAGAATTCAAAACATTGTCTAAAAACACTTTAATTATTGTTTTTATTGCGGTTATGTATGCGTGTGTATATGTATCTATATAAACCTCTCATAATTTGAGAATGGTTTAACCGATCGCAGTAGATTTTCGAAAACAAAGTTTTTATTTCAGATAAATTTTAGGCACCTATACCGATCGAATTCAAAATCGAATCAGCTCATAAACTTAAAAAACAAATTCGACTGTTGAAAATTTCATTAAAATCGATTGATCCGTTCGAGAATATCGTTGAAAAAAAAAATTAAAAAAAACACTTTGTCCTGTCAAATCGATTCCAGTGAACATTTACCTTATTGAACGTAAAAACTGTGTCGAATTTGATCTAAATCGGTCGGCAAATTTATCTAAATTGGGTAAATGACTCAAGAGATATCATTGTCGAAAAATTGTTTATTTCAATTATTCTAAAAGTTCTTGTCAAATCGGTTTTATCGGTTGATTAAACTTTTAGACTTGAAAACTGCATCGTATTCCGCAAAATTTGATTAAAATCGGTTAAATAATTAAACTTAGCAATTTTATTGCATGCAATATCTATGTTAAGTGAGAAAGACAAAAAGAAATAAAATTTTCAACATTCTCACTTAAAATTAAAATTGCAAGCAACAAAGTTATGTAGTGTAAACAGTGAATCACTAAAAAAAAACTAGTCAAGTCGATTTTAGCCGTCGGATATCACATCTTGTTCAGTCAGTTCCGTTCAACGGGAAGTTCCAAGGATGGCTTGCAAGGTCAACCAATCAATATATATTTTTTTAATTAGTTGAAAACTGCATTGCTGCTGAAGAATCTCAAGAGCTTTTTCCTAAAGCATAAACTTGCTATTCCTATGAATAATTTTATATTAATCAGACAAATTATTTAATAATCAATGTTTTGTTTCAAAAATATTTATATTCTGATAATTGCGATAATTCTGAAAAGTAATTTTTTTGCCAAACTTAATTATTTTTATAAATTTTACTTACGATTCAATGTTATTGTCTGTTCCACTTCCCCCAACATATTCTTGGCCACACATTTATATTCGCCATAATCATTGGACTTTGTGGGACGTATAACCAAACGCATAATAATTTTATAGATATTATTTTGTGAAACTGTCTCATAGGAACCTCCTTCCAAAAACTCCTTATCCTTGAGCCAATAATTAACAGAGTTAGGTTGAGATTCTGAAATACATTCTAATATGACTTTTTGTCCAAAGCCCACATAAATAGTATCGTAACGAGTCCGAATAATGGGGGGAACTTAAAAAATATAACTCTTAGTAAACTTTGCAAAGCTATGATTACATTTGACTTACAGTTTACTATTAATAAAATTCTTTTGCTTACTGTAGGCGGCACCCCATTAGATGCTATACACAAATAAGCACCCATTGCATCTCTGGTCACATGATAAAGTGTTAAATTTGGCCCTTCGGTGCTGTAAATGAGTCGGCCATTTTCTATATACAGTGGTAAATCCTTTTCACGTCGCCATGTTATGATGGGTGCTGGTAGTCCAGTAGCTGTGCAGGTTAAGCTTATATTTTGTCCACTTTCCACCACCATATCGTTGCTGGTCTGATAGTCTATTATATCGGGCGGTACTACAACATCTAAGTAACCCACTTGGGACTTCATTGGATCAGTATTTATTTGACACATATACCAACCACGATCTGATTCTTGAACATCACGTACACGTAATTGCCATATACGATGTTCCGTATGACTGATACTAATGCGATGATTTTTGGTTATAACATGATTTTGTATACTTAATATCGTTTGAGTGTCCACTCGCAGCCAAGCAACCTAAGGGAAGATGTTTTGGAGGTTTCTTTTTAAAGAGTCTGACTGTGTAGAACCTAAAAATTGTTATACAATCGGGCCTGCGCTGCAAATGAGAAAAGCTCAAATTTCGGGATTTCTAAAAATCAATAACAACCAAGTAAGGGTTTTGTTTTATAGATCACACGAATCATAACATCGGACGATCGATCAAAATTTTATATTGCAAATTCCAAGCATGCACAAAAAAACAGCAAGCAAGTCATAATTTCCTTTTTGAAATCATGTGCTTTGAGCTTTTGTGGTTTACAAAACAGGTTCGAATGATAATGAATATAAATTTTATAAGTTTAAATAACGGCTTGGCCAACCATGTCGATCGCTGTCGTTCGGTGGAATCGTGAATGAAAAACATGTGATTTTCGTTCCACTAATAAACTGTAAATAAAATGGTTTGGGAAGCAGACGTGAATTCAGTTATTATTCGGATAGAAATACATCGTATAACCACGTTCGATATCCTGGGACAGGTCGTAAATTTTATAAATTTTACTATTCCTCTATAGTTTTCAAAAACATACTTTTCTACAAAAGAAATATAAAAACATTAAAATATGAAAAATTAAAACAACAGAATCAATTTGAAATTGAATGCGTGTTTTAGAGCTGATTCGTTAATTCTTTTATAATATGAAAGTTTCTAATTTTCGGGACCTGACTGCGTATTTACTATTTTGATTTCATTATTCTTAATTTTTTCCTTTGTTTTTGTTTCCTTTGCATTTGTATTCAATTTCGCATGGAATTATCTACATGTTTTTGCCTACATTTAATTTAAAATCTTCTCTCTAAAATAATGTACATAAAATGTTCATCAAAATCCAGCGGCATAATTGAAGCCCCATGTGCTGTGTGTTAAAAAATAATTAACTTTATATTACCTTAAACGTCAATAAATCATGCACAAGACACGTAAGTGTTCCATCACGTCCAACCGGAACTGTTACATTATTTATAGGGCCACTAAATTTTGGATCAGCTAAAATAAAGAAAAATAAAAATAAATCCTTTTATATATTAAAATTTCAATAAAACTGCAATTTTTCACACCCTTTATAAGCAACTTGTTGCTTTTTACGAAATAAACCTTTAAGAAAAAGAAAACAGTTCTTTTGCTCAAGTTATTAAGCTGAAAAAAATTAGTTACTTTTAAAATCATTTAAAATTTATGTTTTAAGGCACATTTACACATATAAACCTGTATGTATTTATATTAGGGGGTTTCATTTTTTCCAAAGATGTGTTTTTCATATGACTTTGCTTACGGCCCGGGTCTCGGTAATATAAAAGTTATATATACCGAATTTTAAGAAGATTGAATAATATTTAGTGGTTGCACATAATGATGACTTCTCATCTCAAAATAAAGAATTTTATAATATTAAAGTACTCTGTTCGATTTTAAAACAAGGGCTGATATTTTTGTTTTTTTGCCTTTGCTTGCTAACACACATAACAGCATGTATGTATGTATGTACATATATAATTTGGTGATTCCCCCTTTCATTTTTCTACTATGTACTAAGTAGAAGCAAAACAAATGCACGACTTACACTTAGTTTCAAAATGACTGAAAATTAAACACGTTTTTTCTTAATTGAACTTTAAAATGGGAACAAGGAGAGGAATTTTGCTGTTAGGAAAGATGCCTACTGGCGAGGTTTTAGGAGCTCGTCTGCCCTCAAAAGAACAAGTACTTTTGGTTTTTATTTACCACCCCAAGGAATTGAAAGAAACAATTTCGCTTACTGCTGTGGCCACAAGTAGGTACTAAAGTACAAGATGTCTGGAGGAAAGCAAATATTCCAGTTAAGACATAAGAGAATATACTGGCAAATATACATAAGTTATATAAAGAATACCAAAATTTGGGAAAAGAAAAATCTGGAAAAATTATATTGTCGAACTATTTGATGTTTCCCGGCAAAATGTATTGGAAATGAGTAGCATTTTACAAGAAGACAAAGACTTTTTTAGAAGACAAGGAGAAGATCTTATGAGTTCATGACAAAGTTTTCGCTTCGAAAATAAGAAGCAAGTGTACAAAAGAAGAATAATGTAATGTCATCTATTGCCAAAACCAATGAAGAAGACTCGTCTGAATCATCTTCAAGACCTAGTGACGAAGAAGTGGGGTTTCTGCCTCAGACAACAAAAACTCTCTTTCAAGTCGTAGATTGAAACATCTTGATTAAACACTCACTTCTACTTGGGACAGAGAACACTTTCAATTTGACAAGCAAGTACTTCGTTTATAGCAACTGCAAAGAGTCTTGGCCACGATGTTTCAAACATATTTGTATCTACATCTACTGTTTGCTGAGCTCGGGCAATCAATAGGAGTAAAATGGCAAAAAAAAATTCGAAGATTCCATTTTTAAAATTCCTCCCTATTTGGTCTTGCATTGGGATAGTAAACTATTCCCTGAAGTTGGTCAAGGTATTGTCAAAACTTTGGAAGATAGAGTTGCATTTCTGGTGACTAGAACAGATTTTGAACATATCCTTGGCGTAGCTGTTGCCCTAAAAGACACTGGTGAACAGATGGCGCTAGCAATTCTTCGGGAAGTGGAAAGATTTGGTTTACGTGATAATATTATCGGCATATCTTTTGATACTACAGCACGTAATCAGGGTTGATACGAGGAGCATGTGCAAGAATTGAAACGGAACTTGTTCGAAAATTGCTGTTGTTGGCTTGCCGTCATCACACCCATGAACTAATATTAAAAGAGTGTTCGATGAGTGTAGCATGCCATTGCAAGGTCCAAAAATTTCTATATTTCAAAAGTTCCAAAGCTTGTGGACTTCATTAGATAAGACGGTTTACACGACAATGCAAGATGAAAAAATAACGTTGAAAGCTATGTCAAAGAACAACGTGTGCGTATGGCAAATTACATTCAGGGTGTCCTAAGAGAGGGAAATCATCCAAAAAAGACTAAAAGGAGTTACTGCAAATATCTCTCCTCTACCTAGGAGTTGATTAATACATAGCATGTAATAAATTTCTTGTGCCATATTTTAGTTTTTACATCATTTACATAAATATAGTAGTTTTTCTAATAAAAGTTAAAAAAATTTTATTTCGTTTATTTCTACAAATACGGTCAAAGTGTGCAACCTCTAAGTATTATCCAGTCTTCTTAAAATTCGATACATATAACTTTTATATTACTGAGACTCGGAGCGTAAGCAAAGTCATATGAAAAACACACCTTTGGAAAAATTGAAACCCCCTAATATATATATATATAAAGGGTGTCCCAAAGTTAACACAATGTTTGAATTTTTTGCCATTTGTACAGTAGAGTGTTACTATTTCTAAAGAAACAATTTAACATCTGACAGTTTAGCGCTTGTAAAAATAAAACGTTACAAGGCAGAACAATGTACTTTTATTTCATAAAGAAATTTTAAAAATAATGAAAAAACTAAAAACTTTGTTTTCTATTTAATTAAAATCTTGCGTTAATTTTTGAACACCGTTTAGTAGAATAAACGAAATATTTAGGTTTCTACTAGAAGAATCTTCATTTCGTAATGATGAAACAGACGTAACGTAATTTTTAATAAAAACTGGCAATTTTAAATACGTCCAGAGTAGTGTAAATTTCTTCAAGTATATGGAACTCAACAAAAACCCATTTGTAATGCAACGTACGTTTGTCAAACTTATTCTTCTTTCCACCAAGAAGTAGATAAACAATCTACGAAACGTCAGGATAATTGGAATAAAAAAAAAATTTTTTTTTTACAAAAAGTAAATATAAGTACGGAGCGGTATTGCTATTCAAAAAAAGTCGTACGAGTTTGTATAGCTCATGCATTGTGTTATGAAATATGATTATTGTTAAACTACATACCGTCTGCATTACTTTATGTATATTATAAAAACAGAAACATTCGCTATAGAAGCTACCAATATGTCGTCAATTAAAGCACACGCGATAATATTTAATCTCATCTTTACTTTGTCACTTTGATTTCAAAATGATTTTGTGCATGAGATCACACACCTAATTATAGACTTTGATCCAGCTCGTTCAGTCGCTCGTCTTAGACAAAAACCTTTCATCGAACCCATATAATTCAAACGGGCTTGATCAAAGGTTCTTGTCTAAAACGAGCGACTGAACGAGTTGGGCTCAACTCTACCTAATTGTATCGTTTGTGCGACAAGCATACAACTTGATTACCAACCGAGTTGTACCAACGGTCGCCACGTCTATGGGTTGCTTTAGCGCGTAGGTTAATACACCAATGACTGAAACACTTGACATCTAACATAATAATTCATTCAAAAGCACGAGCTCAATACTGAAAGCAGACATTATATGTCTATTGTGTATTTAATGGCTTCTAACTACATATTGGCATTTTTAGTCCTTATTTGTAGTACTTGCCTACAATGACATCGTTATGTTAAATTATTGCCTTAAAACTCTAAAGCAGAAGTATTGGAAAGCGTGTACTTCATTTGTTTGTTAGCATTTTAACTCATTACTTAGCCAATCAATGTTTTGCTGTATTTGTGTTCAATGATTTTACTATGCACTTTTTGTGCTGGGAAATTTCTCATCCCAAGGTTTTTATTTCTTTATTTACAAATTAAATGAGAAATGAAAAATATGGAAATAATGGTAAATTTAAAAATTAAAAACAAAATTTCATTAACAACATTTGTTAATTATTATTAAGACCGAAAACGCCACATGGCTCTATTACAAACAAGCCCAAAAGCATAAAATCTTCTTAGCCAATAAAAGTTGACATTAAACAGATTCTAAAATTATTAAACGAACTTAAGAATTTAGGCAAATTAAGTGTACAAAAATTGCTAAGGATGTTATTAGGATTAAAAAATAGCTAATAAATTAAAAGATGAGCACTCAAATTAATAAGCTTTGGCTGAAAATCATTGTGACTTTATTTAAATAGCGAGCGTTAAGTCAGCAAAAAATGAAAAATAAATATTTTTATTTCGAGGCAATCAAGGATAATTTTGTAAACCAGAAAGCGTTACTTATAGATGGTGTAGTTTGATAATCACCAAGAGTATGAAATTATGGTCATTTTATATTAGCTAGCAGCGAATGTACACACATATAATTTCTGTGTGTCCAATGTAAAAAGTTTTTCTAACCCCACACTTGTCACAATTACATTAATTTCCTGTGCTTGTAAAAAAGCATGGTGGTATGCAAAATTATACCCACTAGATGTAATATTGCATGATTTTGCTTGTCCAGAATCTTATACAGATTATCGTGGGAGCCATTTCCACTGATTAAAATATAGAATTGTATCGAACTCGTTTCGACGGTTGATTTAAAAGTTTTTGTCTAAAACGAGTGATTGTACGAGTTCAACACAAGTCAACTAAAATTCATATTTCAATCAAATAAGAATTTCATATAGAGCCATAACAATGACACACTAAATATACCAACACATGTACATTAGTGTATCCCAAAAAAAAAGAAGTAAAGCTTGAACAGTTTTCGTAACAAAGAAAATCGTGCTAATGGGCTGAGTAATGAGCAAAATTCAAAAAAAGTCGAGAAAACCCGTTTTTTGGATTAAATTTGATTTAAGCGACCTCTAAACCTCTTCCGAAAAATCTGGAAAAAACCAAAAAAATACTATATCCTATAAGCTTTCAAAAAATGCTGGGGGAAAAAATTTGTTTTGGGACACACTAATGTACATGTCTTTTGAAAACTAAAGGCTTTTTAAATGATAGTTTACGATATCATGCCATAAACAAATTATAAGAAAATATTTCCGTACATATTTATAAATTGTAAATAGTAAAGCAAAATTTCTAAGCACATGATCCTAAATAACCATCTATTGTGGTTTTTGTTTTATTGCAAAAATAAATAAAATTGTTTCGTTGCATTTTTTTTGTGGTTGCTAAATATTTTGTGTCATTATTGTGTGTGTTTTGAGGTGTACAGGAAGTATAGACGTTTCCCTTTATTAAAAAAAACAGGTAAATATTTCGTTTATTTATGTTACTGTTGCTTAGATGATGTTTTTTCTTCTCCTCTTAATAATTATACATATTTTGAAAAGTTGAAATATCTCATGTCTAGACAAGGGGTGGTTTGTTGCAGTGTGCAGTCGGTCGCCAGCATTGATAGACTTAATAAATACACCCACAGGAAACATTTCTATATATTTGTAAATACAACCTAAAATCTATCAATAAAAGAATTTCAATAGTCATTAATATTTGCATATTTTTTCCCTCGGCCCTTAATTTGTGTGTAACGACACCAAATATACAAAACATTATGGACATTGAGGGTGCTGTTGGCTGAAATATTTCGTTGACTACAAAGCAAATAATGTCTAAGAATGTGGTTTCGAGCCCAGCCTCAGACAAGTCATAAGATCCAGCATTTTTTCAGATGTGTATTAGTATGTCATTGTATTTGTTTTTGTCGGACTGTTTAAGTGATGAAGGCATAGCACTTGTCACTGGCAGCAATTGATACTGGTGTATGCTAGCGGATATCACAGCGCCCTCCTTCGTCGGTATTGTAGCAAAATCGCCGGCGAAGTAAAAAAAATAATAAAACGGCTACACAGCTTAAACAAATTTAATGCGCCTACTTAAAAGCAGAGTTGCTACAACACTGATCTAAAAACTAACACAGCGCGCAATATCAGAGTTGTAAAAAATTAAGCTTTCTCTCTTTCACCATCTGTCCTCTCTCACTATCCCTTTCCCAAAGAAGTTAACACACCTACGGGTTGGTAGGCATACTAATTGCCTGAGTGTTACTACTCTTTAAAAAAAATTGTTTCCAAAATTTTTATTTTAGAATATTAAATAAAGTCTTCATAGGATGTCATGGATCTTAAACTTTAAAATTAGAGTCTCTACAATCTCCAGAAAAAAATCATTTTAACTAAATTGCGATGTCTCCGCTTTAGAGTGTCCCACAAGCTGGCCAAAATTATTAAAAGTATTTTTTGAATTAAAAGATTGATTTTTTTTGATAGGCTTAGGTGTAATTTGATATAAAAAATATGGTGGCAGGTTTTCAGTTTGTTTTTAGAACTATCCCCTTCTCCATCGCGTTAGTTAGGAGTCTGGTACCTGGGTGACCCATGTATTTTTTATGTGCCGATGTTAACCTTTTTAAATCTAATTTTTGGGATTCATGCTTTTAAAAATTACTTTAATAAAGTATGTACATATATTTTTCTAACAAATAATATTGTACAGAGCGCAAGTAAATACAAAAATTGTTAAGGGGGTGTGGGAGGGACATTGCATTATAACTGTTACCGATAATAAAGCATTTCGGAAATTTATTTTAAAGCTAGGCATTCACATTGTGAAGTGCTGATTTGATATCAGTAATTCAAAAGACACATAATATTATGACGTCAAAAAGCTATAAGAAGAAGTGCAAAAAATTGTTAAAAATAATGGTTCAAACTTGCGCAAACTTTTTTGTTTGGGTCTAAAATTGGAGATTTTATATTTTATTGTGGTATGAAAAGTATTTTGTGCTTTGTTTTTTTTTTGCAAAAAATGTATAAATTTTTTTCTTTTAATTTTTAAACGAATTGTTTCAATAATAATCTTCAGGATTTTTTTTTAAGTATCAAAAATAGTTTTTGAACAAATCATTCAGTGAAAAAAAGTCCATGTAATAGCTTTCTTCGTTACGCAAAAAAAAAATCATAGAAACATTTTGAAACCGAAAAAAAATATTAAAAACGCATGTAAATTTCTTCACTGTAGGAGTGTCTCAAGGCTACAAATCGCAACATAAAACCTTATAAATTTACGTTATGATGTGAAATGTTGTTCTGTATCGAGATGTGTACTTAGTTCTTAATATTTCTATAAATTAATTTTTTCCTTTTTGGTCAGCTTTTTGGCTCAAATACTCCTTTGTGCGTCCACTGTAAATTTTATTTTATGTCTTTCGTTTTTTCCGATTCTTTATTGCTTTCTTGAAATTTTCCCAGAAGAAAAACACTTTGGGGGAAAAAGTCGCCCTATTCTGCAAAATGAGTCGATCGAGGTTTCCAGAAATAAATAATGTTACATGGCGTTTTTTTAAATTACATATGGTAAATAAATTTCAGGTGTAAGATTCTGTGTATTTGAGCTTCTTCTTTATTTGGTAAACCCGTATTCGGATATTATTATAATTATTATAATATAAAAATATTTGAATATTTTTATTATATTATGGAGATTTGTTTGTCCTCAGAAGACTTCTTTCCTCTTGGTGACCTATCCATTCTTGAATGTTTTTTAACCATGTTATTTCTTTTCGTCCTCGTAGGGTTTCAATTGTATCATAGTTGGTTCCCATTGTGCAAATACTATTATCTTTCCATCTTACAAACAAAAGATCATTATCTGTATCGAACATGTGGTCGTATGTTCCAGACAGTTCCAGTTGCACTGTACCCTAACTTTTTAAGATCGAGGAGAAGATCGTAACTGGTAAAAAAGTTGTCAAAAAAATTCGATGGTTTTCTGCTGCACAATTTAATTTTTCTAATAAGTTTTTCACAACACGTGAGCCCAATGGATCAGGAGATGCGATCTGCGATTTTCCGCAATATAAATCAAATGAGTAGCAATAGCCTGTAGAACTACCCGCAATACAATTTTTGTAGCCGAATCGAACTGGCTTTCCCCGGATGAATTGCTTAGCGGGATGGTGGCCATAGTATTTGACCATTGATTCGTCAATGGAAATGTTCTCATGAAACACTCCCCACTGCATAAAATTTTTCATTAGTGAATCTGCCAATGGTCTCACCTTGAACATTCTATCAGTAGTCGTAGATGCTAAATTATTATCAACCAAATGAATGTTTCTCTTTATGTCTCGAAATCGATGTCTTGAAAGAGTTGTAGCCACTATCGGCTTTCCAATGTCTTCATCCAAGGACCAGTACATCGGTTCTCGTGGTAATTTATTATAACCGGAAAATATCGAAACCCCTAGGAACTTTTTAAAATCACAGTCGTTCAAGTGAAACTCATGCCTGTTCTTCTGTTTTGCGTAAACAACCGAATTGGAGATAATAAAGTCTATGACTTTCTCATTAAATAACTTTTCAAATATTTGCACTGGGGTAAGATTCATTGGTTCTTCACGAATTTATTTTGCTCTGCCATCAACTTCTGCTAAGAATGTGTGATCTGTGGTGAATGATATTTGTGCCAAGTAGGGTTTCTTTGGGCTGCAGAAGTTAATCGACGACGCTTTGATTCTAACGGTTCATCATCGCTATCGTCACTGACATCGTTGTCGATACTTTTCTGCTTTACAAAAAGCTCTATTGTACCAGGAATATCTTGCGGTAGTGCTGACGGAGCCATTTCATCCTCAATGCCTTCCTCTTCGTCAGTGAGTTCACTAGGATTAGGTGGTATGATTGCCAAATCAACTTCTTCATCTTCACTTTCGGCTAATATGACATCAATAGCCTCTTGCAGCCCTTTGAAATTCTCTTGGCCCTTAAAACGTATTCGACTCATATTTTAAATCTAGGTTAGGTTAGGTTGTACAGGCTGCCGATTTCAAGCACCCGGCCCACTTGGGTCCAGGAGACTAGGTCCCTTTGTGATGCCCGTTATGGATAGCGAGAAAAAAAAATAAAAATATTGGCTATCTTATATTGTGGTCAGTATTGAACCAACCGGTTTTCCGAATAAACTTGTTTATTCCCTTCAGATTGCATTCCGTAAGGTCTGCGAGTTCGGGTAAAGTTGAGTTACCTAGATACATGGCTCTGTGATGGGACAGAGCTGGACATTGACAGAGGAGGTGCTTTACGGTTTCTTCCTCCTCCTCATTATGACAACTTCTACAGAAGTCGTTGAAAGGGAGATTTAGTCTATTTGCGTGGGCACCTATGAAACAGTGCCCTGTTAGGACAGCCACAAGTATACGTAGCTGATGTCGAGGGATCCCCAGAATGATGGCTGGTTTTGCTCGATCATAATGGGGCCAGGTTAATCTGGAGACAGCACATGTGGGTTCATTGAACCATCTAGCTTGTGCTAACCCTATAAGTTTCTGTTGAATAAGAATTTTGCAACTTTTTAGTGGGGCTCCCACTAGCCGGTCGGTGTCCCATTCTTGTAAACGAGATCCCTCCCTGGCTAGCTTGTCCGCAATTATATTGCCAGGCACATTCGCATGCCCTGGTACCCAGATTAGCTCGAGGTTGGAATGTGACGCCATCTCGTTTAGGGATGTCCGGCATTCCTTTACCAGTTCGGATGTTGTGTAAACACCCGATAGAGCGTTCAATGCATTTAAATCTAACTAAAAAATAAATAATTTTAACTAATGGATGCTGTCATTGTACTAAAACGAGTACAGTCAAGATTATACCTTCCTATTTTTTTATTCTCTTACTTTTCAGTATTATTTGATGCTTGTATGTTTTGTTGTAATTATTTTTATAAAAACAATGCAAGATAACCACACAAATTATAGTATTTTTTTAAATATGCGCAAAATAGTTTAATAAGTCACACACTGTTTTCGCGTCACAATTGAGACTGATAATTAGGCATAAAAACAGAAGTTGCACACAAATTTTTTTCTGCAGCTCTTGTTATTGTTGTTGTGAAACAAAATAACGGCACAACGATAGTTCTTTCTTTATTTTTGCTTGGATACACGCAAAACTATTACTGTACTCAGTTGAGTACAGAGACTTCTAATGGGTTAAAGCAAATTCCTAACTTTTATTAATTATTAAACATTTTGTAAAATGTATCTATTCATTTCAATTTTGCAAAATTTATTGCTTTAAAATTTACTTTTACACGGAAGTTGTTGAACGCCTTGTGAAAGAAAAAAAAGTGTTTCGAACTTCCGCTTTTGTAGCAGAAAAAAAAAATCGCAATAAAAAAACAACGAAAAAATTAACAAAACGAAACCGTGGCATATCACAGCATTGCCTATAGACATTATCTATTTCTTTGCAAAGTGCATGAAGTTATGTACAGTGAAAACTATCATACCGGACATCGATAGTCGCAGTTGCTTTGTCCGAATTGTAGTAAGGAATTCGTCCATCACTACACATTAAAAAGTTGATAGCTTAAAAAAATCATAAAGGTATGTAATGGAAATCGATTTCGAAAACGAAGCCATTTTAAAAGGTGTTTCTTAATGATTTATTAAAAAGAACTTTACCGCAAATATTATAGAAATATTCTTTTATTAAGGAGAATTATATCACAAAAATTATTAAAATTGGTTGAAAAGGTCATTCTTTAAAATTGCTTCGTTTTCAAAATCCGTTTCCGTCACATACCTGATAGTCTTATATTAATAAAAAGGAACTGAAATTATGAAAAAACCGGATTTGTCTAGCGAAAATTTTCTAGATCCTTGAGTTTGTTTTTTAGTGTTAGAAAATAATTTTATTTCATATCGCTGCATCGCACTATGCAACAACATAATTGACAGACAAAAATCACATTTTGCAATAATATATGTATCTTCTCTCATTTTTTCTATGCTTGTTTTTAAATTGTCTTTAAATATTGGCTGGAGCTGTTGTCAGTTGTTGTATTTTTTGCTCTGCGTAGCTGGAAGTAGACAATATAGACTTCCGTTTGTTTTCTTTTTTTTAGCCACATGCAGACAGTTGCATTTTGGAGACATGCAAACATAAATGTACAGGAAGAGCACTTTCAATTTCATTATTAAATATATTTATGTATTTATAAATATTTGCGGTGTGAGAATAATAGACATTGAGGCAATAAGTGAAGAAAGAGAAAATATATAATATATAAAAATATACAAAAATATTGCATTTTATTTGATAATAAAACGCAAATGTTTGATTGAACATATTTAAATATACACACAGTTTTAGATAATTTTGATTTTATCTGTAATTTGAATTAACAGATTTTTATTATAATTTAGATTTATTCGAAGAGTGGAAGAATGTCATTACAGTCAACTTATTCAATGCAATCAATATTAATGATAGATATTATAAAACAAAGGTATATTTCATTTGCAACTACCGGCGAAAACAAATTAAAAAAATTAATGGACTTATTCACAGTAGTGAATGGTAAGTCGATTTCGATTGTAGTTGAAAATCGATTTTCAATGTTAAAACACGATTTTTTTGTAGTCGATTTTTCATTACCAACTTTATACTGAAATCGACTTTTGGCGCCGATTAATCGAATTAAGAAAAACGCGAAAAGAATGACGTTAAAGAAATAAAGCTGTCCATATATATAAAATAATTTAAATATTTCATTTGATAGATAAAATGAATAGTGGCACTGCTTTACAAATATTACAAAAACACATTTATTTCAATAGCCCCACACAAATTTGTTGTTTTTGCAATTATAACACCAAGTCGAATTGATACCAGGTGATATTATTAGTCCCGATGATTGTCAACTGACTACACCAAAGTGTCAAACTCTATATGAAAACTATAAGCAACAATTTTTAATGCATGCGTTTAACATGGCTGTTTGGTGAATGCCAGTTGTAGTTGCACTAATAAGGCCACTCGGTATTAATTCGCTGTGGCTAACACCAACAAAATAAAACCACTGAAACAAATCTTAATTGATAGTCGTCTAACATAAAATGACCTTGAATTGTTCAAATTCTTGTGAAAACAAAATAGAGTAAAATAACAAAATTGTAAATCGGTGTATCATAAATAAAAAAGTGAATTCTCGTAAAAAACATAACATTTATATATATGTAACATTTTGTTAAAAATGTCGCCGAGCCATGTTTGGCACTACTTTAAAAAAAATTTAAAATGGAAAAAAGTGTACTAAAGAGTTCTGTTTTTGTGGAAGCACAACCACTTTGGCCAATAAAATGCCATAAAATTTCTTTTGCTAAAAAAGGAGAATCAACAAATTCCGTTTTAAAAGTGGATGAAAGGTCCACTTTAATTTTATGTTAACTTATATCGCTCCTTATATCGAAAGCAAAAAATTTTATTTTTGTTTTCTTTATTATTTACGAAAGCAACTTTCTTTAGACTTTACTGGGACAGGCAGTAAATAAATACAATTTTAATTTTTACTTGAAATTTTATTTGTTTGGTGTTTAGAAATAAGACATTTTATTGAAAGGAAAGAAAAAATACAAATCGACTATAAAATAATCGATTTTTGCCTACGATTAATCGGTTATCTAATCGGAACAGAAAATGGTTGATCAAAAAGTCGAAAGCCGATTTTCTGTTTTTTTACCATTCAATAATAATAAACTGGGTTTCCCATATAGAAATTAAGCAATAAATCTTTATTAATCGTTTATGAATAAGTCCGTCAAGCTTTTACAGCTTTGAAAATTAAAGTTGTTGCACCTCTTGAAATGCGTATGATTGCTAGGTGCTAGAATATGTTTTATAGCACTCATACGCAACGTACACTTCTCTGCAATAGGCAAGAAACTCGCCTAAAAAAATTTTTTTATATTCCGCATTCAGTGGCATTCTGTTGCCTTTTCAGATGAAAATAAAAAATTAAAAAAATTAATTTAATTTAGTAGGGCTCGATGTGTATAATTATTACTTTCATGACCTAAGTAAGGAGGGACATTATTTGGACCGCCTGTACAGCCTGGTGGGGCGTAAGATGGCGTGGGGTGCAATATCCTACTATAACATCTACGAGCTGCAGTTTTTAACAACGCGTATAAATGCGGAGAACTACAACAGCGTTTTGAATACGTCTTTTCTCCACTTTCAAAACATATATGAAAATCCAAAGTGTCATTTTTAGCTTGATAATGTTCGAATCCACACTGCCCGATCTGTGAAATCATGGATTCAGTGCGAGAAATCTGGCGTCCTTAAATGGCCACGATAATTGCCCGTCTGGGTATGATTGGCTCGGAAAGTGTACGAGTCCAGAAAACAATACAACACAAAAGCCGAATTAGAGTAAGTTCGGGAATTGTGTCTTTTCTCGAAAACTAAAAACTAGAAGCTGACAAAATCAAGCTGGATGGTTTCTAGATCTCAGAATATTAATAAATCATAATTATATTTGCTTATTGGAAGCTATGCAAAGAGGTAGTAATAAAAAAATTTGCTGGTTATTTGATTGACTTTTTTTGGGTTCACTCGAAAATGTCTACCACCTTGAAAACAGCTAAAATTAGAGGGAAACTAAAAGTTTGTTAGTAATTATCTCCTCTTAGTTTTATTTTTTGGGCTAAAAACGATATATCGTTCCACTCAAAAATGTCTGCCACCTTGAGAACAACTAATTTAAGACCAAATAAGCAATTTCAAATTTATAACTGAGTCCATTATTACTAAACCAGATTGAAAAAAATTTAGTTAATTAAGGACCAGATTTTTATTTATAATTACTATTGTATCCAGCGGTCGACTCAATCGACCGCATTCTAGACATTAATATTAAACATTTACATAAATACATACGATAAATTACAAAAACAAAAAATCATTCTAAATAAACAACTTAAAACTCTATCTCATTTCTATGCAAATTTGCACACTTTGTTTATTTTTCAAGTTGTTGCTTATACTTGCATGTATAATAAGTGTGAATGAATTAGTAGCTACTTTAAAATGCTTATAGCTCCCTAAATATCAAACCGATTTATATAAAAATATGTGTGTTTTGCTTTTGCATAACAATTAGACAGAATTTTGAGTTGTTTATTTAGAATGTTTTTTGTTTTTGTATTTTATCGTATATATCTATGTAAATGTTTAATATTAATTTCTAGAATACGGTCGATTAAGTCGACCGCTGAATGCACTAGTAAATATAATAGGCTCAATTAGCTTATTGGAAATCAATAAAAATATTCAAAATAACTTGGCCAAAAAAATAAACCATATGTAAGTATTGAAAAGCTTAATAGTCGCTTAAAATACTAATTGAATTTAAATCATTGCGGATGGTGGTATTCTGTTGAATAGTTTTTTAATATATATTTTTTCTAAGAATTAATCAAAAATTTATCTTGAATGTCATTGCAGTTATTGTTATTTTATTTTAAAGAGAACTGATTCAATTATTGTTTTAATTGAATCGTTTTCGGGGTTGTTCTTAGAGATTGAAAGCTCTCTGTCTGCTATCGATTTGAGGATAGCAAGAAGCGATTCCTCTGTCCGAAATCCTCAATCATCTCACAACATCCGGTCTTAGACAAAGTGCTTCCTGGTAATGTCATTCTAGCACCCGTTTGATGGCAGCTAAAGTGAGAAGACGTACAGTACTGAGTATCCATAGTGCATGATAACACCGAGGCGTCTCTGGAAACTAGATGGCAAACCGATAACAATTAATCACTCAACTGTATTTAGCCGACCTAGTGGTACTTTGGTAGCCCCAACTCTAGGATCGAAAGCTTTGGCCCAATCAGTCAATCTTCATAAATTCAAAGGATTACAGAAACGGCAAACAATTTTGATAATTTTGTGAAAAGCTTGGGATTTTCGGGCAGAAATTTGAACTATGTTCTCCTCTATATTTAAATATTTTATTTTACATTTTTGTATTTATATTATATTTCTAGATAAATAAAGGACATATATGTACTCATACAATCATATTATCATATATATATATTTTTCATATTTTTACATAATTTAAGTTAGTTAATTGAATCAGGATTGAATTTTTACAACATGATGAATTGAATATTCCGTTATTGTGATTAAAACCACACAGAAAAAATATGGTTTCAAATACGAAAACTGCATATTCAATTAATTTAACAAATGAACTATTATTTTTGCTCAATTACAAAATTAATTGAAGGCAACTTTAATTTTTGATAAACTTTTTTTTATTGAAACATTTTTTAGGAATAATTTTTTCTGCAAATGAAAACAGTTTTTAATTCTTCATTTGAAAAAATTATGATTTTGTTACGAAATTACAGATAACACGGATATATATTATTATTTTTTACACTTACAATTATTTAGTTCCGATATTGTGGCCATCAACTCTCCAAATAATTGTAAAAATGTTAAAATTCCTTTTAAAAACTGCATTGCCATTTAACACTCTATCGGAGTAGCTTAAAAATGTTCCCGCTTTCAATTAATAAACAGCGAATAAGGAAAACAACCAAACACTAGAACCAAACAATCAAGACTGACAAAAGACTCAAGACAAAAAACTAAAACCACTTCAAGTTGGTGGGTTGTAACAAACTTTGTACTCGACCGCGAAAAAACTCCACAAAAATAATTTTCAAATATTAGAATATTTGAAGGTGTAATTTGAACAAATACAACAAAACTATAAAGAACCAAACAGCCAAATGGCAAAAAAAAAACAAAATAAATATATTTTTGAACTGTTTTCTTACACTAAAGTAAATTGCTTGACGATAATAAGCCACAGAAAGATGTTAACAAAGAGAAACAGCTAAAAGATGCCCTATACAGCGCATGTTTGTTGTAATAAAAATCATAGAAAGGATATAAAGAAAATATTTTTACTATGGCCAAAAATCCCCTAGAGATTTTAAAAGTGTATTAAGAAATTGCACTTCATGATTTTGCCGGTAGTATGTGAATGTTTTTCATTCATAACAAAATGCTCTAGAATTATATTCCATTATAATTTTTAACATTTTAGACGCTCGTACACGTGGTTGTTTTCATGCACATAGTTCTTTTTTTCCTTCTTGTTGTTAAATTGTATGATGACGTTGAAGTAAAACATGACCATTTTCATGCTTAAGTTATTTTTATGATGCGGAATTAAAAATTAGAAAAACAAAACAAAACAATAATTATTTCCTTGCTAACACATTTTCATGCAATACATTTTCATATTTTTTGCAGCAATTTATTCCCCTTTATAATTTTCACACATATTCCCCTTATTTCGTTTACTGGCACTCAGTTGTGCTCCAAAATTTAGGAAGTTTTTCAAGGGTTTTTATGCTTATAAAGCATAAAAAGGTTAATGCTTTTATTATTTTTTTGTTTCAAGACATATGAGCAGGGAAACCGCAAATATGTAAGTTCATATGTTTTTCATGAGCAACTTATAGATGCGAAAATAAAATATTCATCCGTTTCAGAACTTTTTTGGCCTCTTTTTGTAGAAGTATATTTTAGCATATTTCTTCCTTTACAGAAGTTTTTGTGCATATATTAGTTTAAAGCTTATATATGTAATTTTTTGAATTTATAGAGTTTACGCGACTATTTTAGATCTTAATTTGATACTTCTTTGACAATTTTTTTTAACATGGTTTTAATATGCAACGAAAGCAATAAACTTGATTTAAATTACTATACACTATTTTGGGTTGTCTATTTGGTATTGTTACATTTTCTATATCAACACCTCATTTGTACTCCACATTTTCTTAAATGATGTTCTGCAAGTCTTATCTCTTAAATATGTTCCATCAGTGAAAACATCAGTGGAAATTTTCAAGTGTAAAAGTTAATTTATATTTAATAGATAATACTTTTTAATAGAAAATCGAAGTCAATATTTTGTTGTTTATTGCAATAACAAATAATGGTCAAACAGACCTGGGAGCAAATTACGGCATTCGATATCGAACGAAATTTCCATATAAATTAAAAAAATTTTGTATGGGATTTCGTTCGATATTGAATTCCGTGATTTGCCCCCTCGACCGAGCCAAGTTTATCCATTTATCCATAATTTATTTTGAAAACCTCAGGGCTCAAAGAAGTCGAAAATAGAATAAATTTTATTTTATAGATTTTTTTCTATTGCTTTTAATTTTAGATACTCATTCTCTCAACAATGTCACCGTGCGTTGTATGAAATCTCCTTTTTGTTTATTACGAAAGATGCAAATACAGAAAAATCAAACAATAATAATAGAGAATTTGAAGCTACTGCTGTCGATTTTATTATGGGCCATCAGCGATTATTCCTGAAGTTCTGTTTCATCATTTACCAATAAAAATTTTGTTTTATTTTATATAAAACTTTTAATTCTGACATCGGGAGCTCTTTAAAAGTAGAAGTTAAATTACTTTTTTTACTCTGTTGTTTTTTTTGTTCTATTTCATTTTATCTTTTTTTATACAAAGATCTTTAAGCAGAGACCCTAACAATTACGACATTTATAATAAAAATCAAAAAATTATTGTGATATTACGATTTTAATTTATTTTAGAAATATTTTTCATAGTCTGATTTTTATTTTTCTTCTCAGAAATAATTGTCAGTTTCTGTTTTTTATTTTATTTGTCAGAAATATTTGTCAGATTCTGATTTTTATTTGTCTTCTCAGAAATAATTGTCAGTTTCTGATTTTTATTTTTTTGTCAGAAATATTTTTCATAATCTGATTTTTGTTTTTCTTCTCAGAAATAATTGTCATACTCTGATTTTTATTTCTGTTTGTTAGAAATATTTGTCAGTTTCTAATTTTTTTTTTTTAGAAATGTTTTTAATAATTTGATTTTTATTTTTTATGTCAGAAATATTTTTCATAATCTGATTTTTATTTCTTTTTGTCAGAAATATTTGTCAAATTCTGATTTTTATTTCTTTTTGTCAGAAATATTTGTCAGATTCTGATTTTTATTTTTTTTTTTGTCAGAAATTTTTGTCAGATTCTGATTTTTTTTGTCAGAAATATTAGTCTTATTCTGATTTTAATGTAACTTTTATTTATATATATATATGGAATAAACTTGAGTTTATAATTTAATTATTACCCAGCAAACACAAAATCAAACATTTAAAATATGATGAGAAATATGATATCAAATGATATCAAAAAAATCAGAATATGACAAATATTTCTGAGAAAAAAAATAAATGAAAATCAGATATTTCCTTATGATTGCTTTTTCCCCTTGAAAATTCAAGAATAATTATTATTTTCGGTCCCTGATTTTAAGAGCATACATTTTTAAAAAATGTTTAGAGCATATTTTTCTTTTTTGCTGCAATTTTAATGCGGATAAAAAACTTTTGTTAATAATTTTCGGTTTCCCTGTATATGAGTATATCATAAAATAGTAGTGCTGTGTTCAGTTCTGTAAAATCAAGAACACGCTACACAATTTAAATATCTATAAAATAAATTTGAAAGAATGTATTTTAATACGGAATGCCAGAGTACCAGAGGAAGAAAAAGTGTAACTTGGTAAGAAACAACCAACAAGATTCTGACTGAACGAAGAATCGAACATAGAACAGCCAGAACAACAGCACAAGATAGACAGAAATGAAGAAGTGTTTGAAAAATCTTCTTACTGCAAGGTAGAAAGAGGCCCGGAATAAATAAGTAAGTAAATATTTTTTTAAACATCTTCACCTTCAAATCGATTTACGACTAATCAGACTCTCAGTTGCAGACAATTTTAATTTTTAAATATTCCGAGATTTTGCTAGAAATTACGAAGAGCTTATGTTATTCTCTGCTCTTTAGGGATCGAGAAGTAAAATAACTTTTTTTTTAATAAACAACTTTAAAACTTTGCACAAGCCGTAGTTTTGGATTACAAGAGATAAATGATAAAGAGATAACCCAATAATTGTTTAATGAAAATTTCACTAAAAATTGCAAACAACGTAGATTTTCTCAAAAATGCAATGTGGTAAAATCAGAATGGAAAATATTGTGAGTGAATAGAAGGAAAACTTTACACCACAATTTTTGCATGTTACATGCCAAATGACAAATTTAAATTTATTTATAAATTTTAATGTAGTTATGCATAAAAAATTAATAATATATGTATGTGTGAACAATAATATAAAAGTTAAAGTATCATTTAGCCTTTTAATACATACACCTTCTTAGTCAAAATGATTTAAAAAAGTACGAAAATTTCTGAGAAGGTATTCCCTGTTATATGTTTATTTGCGTTTAAGAAATATAAAATTTTTTTTAAATCTCAACATTTTTAGAAAATTAAAAATTCCAGCATTAAAAATTGAAAACAAATATTTTTTTACTACAACTTCAGTCTTTTTCAATGTCATACTTCCCCTAGCCTTATGTCTTGGTTTCTTAACATCACATTAGGATTTTCTAACCCCCATCTGCATTCCCATTAAGGGCAAACGTTTTGCTTTCAATTGTGTTTGTGTTCTTAAACAATTAAGTTGAAGCAATTTACTCATAATCATCAAAATATAAGTAATAATAAGTTCAGGTATTATTTTATTATGTTTAAGTTGTAAAAATACACACATGGGAATTCATTTGACTTTTTGCTTAATATGCGATTTTGTTTGCACCTATTCAGGTATACGTACGATTTGAGGAGTATTCGGTAATTAGCAAGAAACAAATACATACATTGTATCATCATGCATTTATTTTTAAAATTAAATATTATTCAAATAATGTTTACGATGAAGAAATCATGGATATTATAAAGTAATAGTATATGTATATATTTGTTAAGACAATAAAAATATGAAGTACATTCAATCCTGTTTTTACACGGTATATACGTTCCAGGAAAGACCGTGTAAAAAAATGCAAAAAAGTACTTGATTAATTCAACCTTGAAGGTGGTCTAAAAGATTAAAACTAATATTGTGAAAAACTAAAAATAAAAATACAAAAAAAATCATATATGTATTATTATTATTAAAATGTTTTATTTAAGAATCTTATAAACTAAATAAGGTACAATGTTATGAGATTTTACTTACGTACTACAACAATTAAATTTATAATTGAATAAGGAAACTCTTAATAATACTGTCTTGAGGAAAATTTGTCACAAACACCTCTTATAAACTTTGAAAATGTTGTAATGAAATTTGGTAAAACAATCGCTAGTAAGATTCTTTTTAACAAAAGAATCTCAGCGAATGTTTAGTAAATTTCTTATTTTTTCAAAATTATACAATCTGCATTTTTCATTAAATGAAAGCATCAAATCATTGGCGAAAGTGTTTATTTTTTTGTATTTAAATCTATTGTGTAGTAAGTCCGTGGGGAATCTAGGGGGAAGATTATGAATTATTTTTAAATTTTTGTTCTGTATAATCTGAAGCTTTTTTGTATGGGTCTTAGCAGTTTTGTGAAAACATGCTGGACTGCCGTAAGTCAGTATCGGCATAATATACATATTGTACAACAATATCCTATTTTTGAGGTTTAGTAAGCACGGTCTTTTGCTCCGCGATCATATGCTTAGTACGTCTGTATTTTCAGGTTCCACTGGTTTAATTATTTTAACAGCTTATTCAGCTATGGAACGTATCTATGTGATATTATTTCAAGTTGTGTGTTTAATTTAATTAAATTTTTATGTTAAATGATTTTTGGAAGCTGTACAATCATTTAATGTGATAAATTACTAAATAATTGTAAGTTTTTAATATGTTTTATATGTTTATTTTTGTAATATATAATGTTTTTTAATTAAATAGACAAATAAAACCCCTGAAGATGTCAACAAAAAATTGACGAAACGTTGGGATAAATATGTAAAAAAAGTTTTTTATTTACATGAAAATAATAGGCCTAATTAGCTTATTGGGAATAGACAAAAGTATCTATCCTACTTTGGAGATCTCGTTGATACAAGGATATCGAGCCAAACATTCATTTTTACTATTTGTTAAATTGTTATTTTGAGTGTTAAATTATTTTCAATCCTAAGAAAAGCTACACAAAGGAGTATATTGATATTAAATTTGGAAGTTTTCTTTTTATATAAAAGTGACCTCAAGCTCGCTAATTAGTTAGAAAATCGAAAATTTTTTTTAATAACAAAAAGAATTATGTTATTTCAAAACCGTGTAAAAAAGATCGTGTAAATACAGGATTGGGTGTACAACCTTTTAGAAAGATGTTTGGAGTAAAGTTAGTCCGCATAAAAACATAAATGTGAAAATAAAGCCATATTAATTTGTTCCTATACTGATTTTAACGTTGCTATTGCAGATAATTAAGGGACTTTCAACCTCTATAATCAATTTCAATGTATGTTAAAAGTTAAAATTAATTGTTATTAAAAAAATTCCCAATAAAAAACTCTTAATGCCGTTAACAATAAAACAATTAACTTTAAGTTAAGACTAAATTGAAATCTTTAACTTTAGTTAGTGAAAATTCATTGACAAGAAGTACCACTGTTAAGTTTTAACTTTTAATTGAAATTAACTGCAATATTTTCTATTTAAATTTTTAACTTGACAAAAATATTTAAAGGTCATATAAAATTTATTTATTAAATAATTTCTTCAAGTTTGAGGTCAGCAGTATAAATATAATTTATTTAATTAATCCAATATTTCGCTTTTTCAATGTGGTAAAAGAATATTTTCTAAACGAAAAGGTCTTCCTATGGGATATCCAGCTTCACCAGTTGTAGCCGACATTGTTATGGTGGAACTTCTTGATACATGCATTAACAGATTAAATTTTAAACCGAAGGTTATAGGAAAATATGTAGATGATTTATTTTGTATTATTTCAGAATCTGAAATCAAAAAATTGTTAACTATGTTTAATTCTTTTCATCCAAATATTCAATTTATAATTGAAAGGGAATGTGACTATAAACTACCATATATAGATACTTTAATAATAAGAAATGGTAATAACTTATTAATAGATTAGTACCAGAAACCTACATCTTCGGGGAGAATAATTAACTATTATTCAAAACATCCTAAAAGAGTTATTATAATTATAATTATAATTAATAATTATTAATACGGCAAAAAATCTCATAGATAGAGTATTGAATATTAATGATACTGAATTTCATAGGAAGTATAGGGAAGAATTAGAAATATATTATAGGATAATAACTTCGCTAATTAACTTAATAATAAATTAATTAGACAATACAAAAGACAGAGGATAAACTGTAAGACCACTGGGAATGAACCTAAAATTTATAAGCCTTTGACTTATGTATCGTTAATTTCCGAAAGGTTGGAGAATTCTAAAATTTGTGATTTAATAATTATAGCATAGCTCATAAGACATATCGTCGGTCACAGGTTGACAACTCTTAACTCGCAAAAAAATCGAATATTGTTTTTGATGCCATAAGACTGTGTTTGTATTTCTACATGTTAGTACGTTTCATTTATATTTTTTAAAAATTTCCTTCCCTACTTCTCCTACTAATTTTGTTTTTTTTTATTTACTTCCAACACGGTTTAGTGACGGAGTAATAACGCTTTTTTTATCTCCTGAAAAGTACAAAAAACATGTTAAGAGTTGCTAACCTCTGACCGACGATATAATACATTAGAAAGTTTTTTCAAGTAAAATGAAGGATAAGACGGAAATATTAGACAGATCTAATGTAGTTTACAGACAGCCATGTTAGGGAAATAAGAACGGAGGGTGTAATAAAGTATATAGAGGTTCCACTAAAAATAAACTAAAAACAAGTTTAGCTGAACATAAATCTGATCAGAAATAAAAATACAGATTAACTCAAAAAACTGCATTAACATCACATTGTGCAATGTTCCACCATACAGCAGATTTTGAAAACACAATAGTTTTGAACACAGAAACTAACTACAAACGTCGTTTCATGCTGGAAATGATACAAATTATTAACAAAGAATAAACTTTAAAATGGATACGGAAAATGTAGCTCAAATTTATAGAGATTTAATTTATAAGAATAGATTAGGAAATTGAATAACTTTCATTATATTGTAATAGATTTAGGTAATTTTGTATTTTTCTGTAATTGATTTTCCAATTTGGACAATTTTTATCTTTAAAAAAGGTCGAAAAATTAGAATAATTTTTATTAATATTAATTATTTTTTGCTTATTTTAAAAATATTTCTCATGAATTCTTAAGAAAAAAACTTGTAATTTAAACCTTATCATCTGAAAAATACACACCTTTGTGCAAAAATCGGGTCCTCGCAGAATGGTATTATATTGTTTTTTATGTGATTCACAATAGTTGATAACTTTAAGTTAACAAATTTTTTTTTATTGTTAATGAACATTTTCAATTTCCAATTAAGTTTAGACTAATTGGAAGTTAGTGAACTTTCAAATTAAATAAGCATAACTGAACTTTGTGTTAATTAAGGGGGGTTAAGCTATAAAATTATTTAACGAAATTTTTCAAAGAAAATTTGTTAACATAATTTATTCGAACTTAATTGAAGCCGGTCCTGTAATCCTTTCCTAATAAAAAAAATTATTCATTTTGATTCTAGTCTGATATAATTTCTTTTTTAAAATTTTGCAGTAATTTCAAGTATGAAATTTCTATATATATATATAGATTTCTATAAGAATAAAAACCTAGCAGACTTGTGTATAGTTGCTCTGTTCATTTTCACAAATTAACTTATTTTGTTAAAATTCAATGCGCAAAATAATTTTAAAATAATTACAAAGCATTAGAAACAAAATATCGGAAACTCCATAAGCAAGCAATTAGCTTGACGTTAATTTTTGCTTTAGTTTACGAAAAACAAATCTCCACCTATTGGTTTAGTATCCGGGTAATAGATAATAAATGTAAAATATTTCTTGTTCTTAGGGAACGTGAATTGCAAGCAGTAGTCAGTGGATTTCGCAAATGGTTTATCTTTCTTTAACTTTTCCACAACAATTTCCGAAATTTAGCTTTCAAATATTTTTTTTCCGGTTAATATCTTCGATATGAACTTTAGGAAACTTATTAGCAAAAGCTTCTAATACATTGAAACGTATTTTATACAACCTCCCAAAACATTTGCGAAAGTATTAGGAATGTATTATTCACAATAAAACAAGTTATTACAGGTGCTTGTCTGTGCTAATATTATTTGTGTTCTGTTATTTTTCGAGGCGTCGTGTATTATAAAAAAATCATTGAAATTATTCAATTTTCAATAATAAATAAATCTTCATTATATTAACGATTTAAGCTTATTAAATAATAATGAAATGCACTTCATTAATTAATACCGAATTTTTTTTTATAAAACTTATTAAAAACTTATGTTTTTCTTGTTAATGAAATACAATTTTAATAAATATTAATTTTATTAAAAGTAAAAAAGCAATAAATTGTTGTTGAATATAAAATTAAGTTAAAAGAGTATGTGGCCTTCGTTTGATATAAATATTGAAATATTTACATGCTTGTAACAGTGGAGAAAAAGGTAGCAGTTCCATTAAAAAGTGTTTGATACTATTAAATTAAATAAATTTTCATTAATTTGCAGAGCATACATGTATGTATTTTGAAATATTTGCTTTAAATTTTTAATTCAAACTCATTGTTTAAAATACTAGAAAAAAACAACTGTCAATCAATTTTAAATTGAAAAATTTTTCTTCTAATAAAGAATTCATAAATTTTAAATTATAATAGAAATTTTTGCACACAGCTGCATGACACAAAAAAGATGAATAATCATTTACAAACATTATGCATCATACATGCAAAAATATTGAATAATTAACAAAAAAAAAAAAACAACAACAGCATCAGATAAAGGTATAAAGAATTTTTAATTTAAATTAAATAAACTGTCAAACACAATCAACACATACTATAAACACTTGTGCATGAACAAACACATGCATATACACTCACTAATACCCTGCTGTTTCCAGAGACTGCTCTGTATTGGTCATATACATATATATTCATCTATTTAGGAGTCAACGAATATTACAACACCCGCTGGTTGTCTACGGTGATGTCAGTTTTCACATTGATGCTTTTTTAAATAGTTAAACTAACTTATTTCAAATTAAGAAGAAAATTATATTGTTCTATTGCACATTTGCATTCACTTCTGAGAAACTAAATTTGAGACTACTTAGAATACCGATGTGGTTATTTGTTTGAGATATATAAGTATATGAAGTAGATGTTTTTTTAAATAAATTTAATTAAAAGAAAATATTCAAAAAAATTTAAAAATGTTTGTCTTAGTGATCAAACAGATCATGACTGTGAAGTGAACAGAAAATTACTCTGAGAGAACTAAAGTCTATAATAATTGATCAAACATATCATGACTGTAATGGAATTTTCCCAACAAATTAATATTTTAAATACGTTATGTAGCTGTGAATATAATTTATTTTATTTTGGAAACGTATTTTCTTGTGTTTTTATTTTGAGACACTCACTCTCCCAAAAAATTACAATATTTTTATAAAATTCAATTATTTTTTAGAGAAAACATTATGATTTGTGCAACGAAAAATAAATAGAAAAGGAAAAAAACAATAACTCAGTCAAGGCGTATTACGCTGCAGCCACACGCTCAAGTTTTTCCTTTAAGTTTTCCATACGTACTGCTTATCAAAATTCATTTAAATTGATAGGTGTGACAAAGGTTGCTCGCAATTTTAAAGCAATTAATTTTTCTGGATGTCATCGTCAAGAAAACAGCTTCAAATGGTTGCTCTAGACATCAAACAACATGATTACACTCATTAATTTTATTCACAAACATATTTTATTATTTGATTTTAATTAGTAGTTTTCAATATTTGCAAAAAACAAACCATAAAATATTTTTTCTCTCGATGGAGAGAGAATATCAAAAGCAAGTTCGTACCAAGTTTTAAAAGTATGAGTGGATTAGTAAAAAAGTGTGAATATATTGGAAATTGATAGACAAAACTTGATCGTGTAACCTCTAAGTAAACCAGGATTTCTTTGTCTTGCTTATGCTTTCTACTTTGCATGTCAAAAAGTGCGCATTTATATTTTTCTGTATCTGTTATCTATTGATATTTTTGGCAGAGCCAATATAAAAAATATTGTTATTCTTGTATTGTTGTAATTGTTGTAGTAATAATTTTAGCTGCTTAATACGCCTTGGATTCAATAAAATTAATGAGGAATTTGTTGTCGCTACTGTCTTCGTTTTTATTATGGGGTTTTCTCTCTCAGAGTGCTTTTCTATTTATGTTACTTTCGTGTTCTGCTTCATCATTAAAATTAATGATGAAACAGAACAAAGTCTGCAACTTCAGAAATATTCGCTGATGGCCCATAATAAAATTTACGGCAGCTTCAAACACTCTCTTATTATTCCTTGATTTTCTTTTGTTTGCATTTTTATGCAAAAACGCTGTAAAAATCAAATATTTTAGTGCTTTTTATGGGAATCTCTCAAATTTAAGTATTTTTAATTTTTATTCGCACTTTTTCCCAAATTTAATATTTTACTTATTCAGCAAAACATTAACAATTTTCTTAAAAACAGATTGCAATTGATTATTGAGGGGTATAGTTTGTTCCTATGCGCATTTCACTGTTGCTAATGCAGATCATCAGGGAACTTTGCCTAAATATTTCTTAGAACAACTGGAGATATTATATTAAACCTTCATTAAACCAAATTGAAAAGTTTAAAAAATATCAAATATTTTATATTATTTTATTGAATTATTTTAAGGCCGAGGCACATAGAATCCGTCGTATCGACGTCGTAGGAGGTTGATACAATGAGTTTTTTGCTGAAACTATATTCTTGTAAGAAAATAAAATATATTTGAAACAACTACTCTAAACGCACTTAAAATGCCAGTTTGTATTGAAAATTACGTTACGCCGACGTTCTGTTTCTCCATTTATACGGAAAGTTTTTGAATTTTCTTTTTTGTAATTATATAAAAAATAGCTTAACAAGGTAACTACTTAAACTTAAAACATCCCCGCCAGCGATAATATTTAACAGTGTTGCCAGGAGATGGCACAAAAAAAGGCTAAGTCAACTTTTTAAAAAGGTCAGAAAAAGCTAAATTACAGAAAAAAAACAACTAAAAAAGTTTATTGAACTAAAAACATGTAAATCAACATCAAATGTGCAAATTGGTGATGGAAAATTTCACAAGAAGAACATGACCCTACAGCCATAGCGGTCGTATTACTGATATTGTTTTCCATTAAGAATGGGGTACCCTCCTCTTTACAATTAAATAAACATCCAATGATTTCGTTTTAAAATTGTCTTCTCTTTACATATCAAAATGAAACTTCTTGTTGGAAGATTCTACAGATAGCTAAATACGTGTAGTAGAATACCAAATCAAGAAATGAATTTTCCTGTAGCGCATTCGTAAATTGTCACACTTCCACCCAGAATTCAACTGTTGGATCAACATTTGTACTTAAACGCTTTCTCGATTGTAGGTTTGTACATTGGATTTATGTGGTTAATGTTTCAAAATGATTTTATGTGTTCAGTAGAAAATATAAATTGAGCCTTTTTGTGGCTAAATTTCAAATAAAAAAGGCTAAAAAAGCCACAAAGCCCAAAGGTAAATTTCGAGGCTAAAAGACAAGAAAATATGCTAAATCTAGCCTAGAAAAGGCTAAATTGGCATATCACTAGTATTCGGGAATAATTATGAAAAAATTTAAGCATTAAAAAGAAGCATCAAACAACAATTTGATCATCGATGGAAACTAACCAAATATATCTATGAAATTTTTTTAATTTTTATAGTTTCTTTAAATTTTGGCGTTAAGACAAACTTATAAAGTTCGGGTGTTTCACGGCTAACATGGCAACGAAAAGAAGGAATTCAACAACATTATATTGTCTTTAGTAAGCGTAACCGGCGTTTAAAATCCAATAGAGTAGCAAATCATTGAGGATAAGTTTTTCTAAGTAAACTATCAGCATTGCAATAAAGAATTTTGCTGGGAAAATTAGTCATTCAAATTGTTGGGACTACTGGGATTTTTGGAATAGGTATTTCAACAATCCTAATTGCCACAGTTTTCAAAACTATATATAATAAAATTAATTTTTAACTTTCAAAATCGATTGCTATGGGACTTTTTCTTTTGAGCCGGAACAACTCAGCATTTGTTACGTTTTAAAAACCAGTGAAATCATTAGAACAATTTGACTACCTCTTTCGCACCTGAGTTGGAAAAGATTAATAACACAAATGCGTCATTTCAGCAGAATAATAATATTAATTTGTAATTGCAGTAAAGAATAATATATTGAATATCCATGAAATTAAAAAAAGAGAATTCTGCATTTATTTCAATTTAAACTTTTCCGGTTCTGAAAAGAAAACACCCGATACAAATCTTTTCAAATGCATAAACATCATTTTCAATATGCTTTAAAATCAATTAACATTTTCGTACCTTAATTCCACTGAAGATTATTAAATGTGCTATTTAGTTGTTGCTTTGGGGCATCTTTACAAACCATATTTAATTAAGTTTGAAAGTAGCCTAAATGTATGGTATGTTTAAGTTAAAGGATTTATCTATAGTATAACATGTAAATTAACAGGCAAATAATTAATTAACATGAAGCACTCAAATTGTGCAATGAATTATTGCACACAACCTGGCCTTTTTAGAGAAAATTATATGAGATCTTGTATTGTAGAGGATATTTCACTAAGATATTTCATTTTCAATAGCTCGCCATTTTAGCAGACGTCATGATTCATCCTCTAACTACTTGACAGATGAGAAGCAAAAACTACGCCATTATTAAAAAATGGTATACATACGCTTCTTTATGGTATTTAAATTATTATAATTCACTAAAAAGATGCTGAAAATTTCGAGCTTTAAATGAGAAAGCGGTTAATTCTCAAACTTAGTTCATACGTTGTTCTCAATTAAATATGAAACGCAATTAAAGCTAATTTACTTCATTGTAAATTTGTATTCCTCGTATAAGTAAAGGGTGTCCCAAAACTAACGCAAGATTTGTGCAGTAAAGTGCTAGTAAGCCTAAATATCAATTTGACTGCTGACAGTTTAGAGCATGTAAAAATGCGGCGTTACACGTCAGAATAACGTGCTTTCATTTCTTTGAAAATAATCCAAAAATAATGAGAAGACTAAAAATTTTTTTCTTATTAATTCTAATCTTGCGTTAATTTTGCGACACCCTTTATTTAGCACTATTAATTAATTTAATTCCGATTCTCTGCTTGCGACATGCTGCATATTATTTTTAATAATTTTTCATAAATTTATTAAGTGTTTGAGATGATTTGTCTTAAAAAATGTTTACTTTCATTTTATTTTAGGAATAGTGAAGAGTCTTTAATAAATATTTTATGTCTGTTTTCAATTTTAACATTCGAATTAAATTTTATTTTACTTTTAGGAAAACAGGACCCAATAATTTTTATTTTTTTTAAATATTTTCTCTAGAACTTTTAATTTGAAGGCAAAAATGTTAAGTGGAATGAATGTAGTATTAATAATTTGAGAAAAGTACTTGATATGTAATTGAGAAACTGTCATAACTCAAACATTTTATACTCAATTGAACATCAATTTGGCATCAAATTTTAAGCTCAAGCCTCTGCCTATGTTTGAAAAAGGGTTGAGAATAAAAATATATCAAATGATAAAACCATCGTATATCGAACGTTTTAATTTGCATTTTTGTGGTGATAAGTATGAAGTATTTAGGTGTGTTGGTGTCCTTTCCAACAATGCGACATGACCACGATTTATAGAATGCTAGAAATATATTAAATAAAAATGTATTTATTTTTATTACGCACAATTGTATATCTTGTGGGCTAAAGTTCTCCTAACACAACTATTTCCGTTAGTTATGGGACGGATACTTTCAGCTCAATTGACACACATTTAAGGCAGGATTGTTTATTCAATAACTTTCACCAATACAACATCATTGCCATATGTATTGAGAAATTTTATAACTTTTCTATTGTTTTTTAATCTTATTGCAAATTTAATCGTTTGAATTTCTTTCAGAGATTTATAATTTATTAAAAAAAATATATGGATTAATTAATCATCAGAGAGGGGAATTTCGTATTAGCCGAAATTGATTTGACTTGTAAAAATAATTATAAGCAATTTTTGTGTTCTAATTTGTGAAATAGTGAAATAGTTGATATTCCACTTGTTTCCAACGACATCCATAATAAAGGTATATTGGTTTGTTCAACGACACAATTATTTTCGATAATATTTGTATCTACAGTATTTGCATCGATGACATTTGTGTTGACTAACACGCAATTCATACTCAAATTCATCTGATGACCGGTCGCCTTCAACGCTAACAATATGATGTAGCAACCTCGAAATCATTACTGATCCCATCTGAATAAATTGTTCCAATATTACTGTCCAAATAAAAATAATATGAATATGTCAAAAAATTTTTTTAGTTAAAACAGAAAGGGATAAATTAAGATTTGAACTTGAGCCCAAACAGTTCCTTTCAATATAAAAAAAATATTTTTGATGCATTTCTTCGTTAACATTTTTCACTGTTACACTCAAAGAAAAAGTCAATAAATCCGTACTTGATTGAATTTTAAGCGGTGTTAAAAGTACGGTAATCCCAGATTTACTAAAATCAAGTACAAAATCAAGATTGATTATGTACGGACGGATTCAAATGCTCAATTTAATTTAAGAATTTTGATTCAAGATTTTTCACGTGATCAAAGAATTTTTTACTCATTTTAAGGAACTCCAGGATTGGTTATCTAAAGTAATCCCGTTTTCGGCTTGATTAAAGTACATTTTATTGTTATTTGTAGTCAAAATTTTGAGTACGAGTTATACTCGAAGAAAGCAGAAAATATTTGAATTTAGTTTGGCATTTTTCTTTCTGTGTACGAGTAAAAGATTAAAATTTAAATTAGTTAAAATATGGTATTTATTATAAATGCGATTGACTTTGTCACTTCCTCTAACCATAATAATACTGTACTATCACGGGAACTCAATATCCAAAGCTTCATATCCCCTTCCGTCCTTGCTTCTACAATTGTGTAGTTAAATTTAATGTACTTTGAGGAGAAGTTTTAATGTTATTCTGTTGTTTTTTCCAACTTCTTTAAATGCCCCAATGTTTGTTCCGATAAAATTTTTCGGGATATTTATTAAAGTGTCAGTGTGTATAAGTGTAGAAAAGGTGCACTCAAAAGAAAAATCAATCTATGTGTACTTAAATCAATCCCAAACGGTATTAAAGTACGTTAATTCCATATTTACTTAAGTCAACTACATAAAGATTGCCTTAAGTGCGGACTATTAGATGCTCAATTTAATTTTTTAGTTCATTCAAGATTTTTCACGCCATCAAAGAATTATGAACTCATTTTAATAAACTCAAGGATTGGTTATTTAAACTAATCCTGTTTTCCGGTTAATTAAGGTACATTTTTATTTTTGTTTGTTGTTAGAATTTCGAGTACGACTCGTCCTCAAAGTAAGTAGAAATACATGAATTTAGTACGGCGTTTTTCTTTTTGTGCAATTATGTTTCGTAGTGCGGTAGGCAACAAATGTTGTTATTGTTATTTTTTTTCAATTTAGAAAATCTGGTTATTATTTTGTAGCAAAAGCTACAATTGAACAATTTTGATTTGACTCTGTTTAGAGGAACAAGTGCGATTTGTATGATATGAGTTTTTGCTGGTTCAATTTATCGCCATTGAAGCAAAGAAGTATGATTTGAAGAAGTCTTAAAATTACTTTGCGGTTCGTCTGATGTTGAAGGCTGCACTTCATCAGATGAATTCAAGGATGAATTGCGTGTTCAGTCTCAACACTATGACCATGATCATGAAAACACAGAACCGGAATTAGTCGACACAAATGTCATCGACGCAAACACTGTAGATACAAATACTGTCGAAAATAATAGTATCGTTGAACAAAGCAAAAGACCTTTATTATGGAAAACGGGAACACTCATCTATCTGCGAATAAAGTATTTTTAACGTTATTTTACTGTGAATTATTTTCAGAAAGCAGCACACTTCACCAATTCGTAAAACCAGAAAACATTTGGAACTAAATTAAAGATCAATTTATAGTATACTAGACAGTTATACGGTCCCAGTTTTATTTTATTTTTATGAAACTCCTTCCTTTCGGGGTGTGCTGGGGGCAGAAGTTCGGCAAAACTATTGTCTTTAAAAAAAATTTGCCGAAATCGTTTGTTTCTCTTGTCTTCATTTTGTTGACAATGCAGAAGCTGCAGAAGATGCGCGTTCAAATTATCTCTGGAAGGTTCAACCCATCATTGATGTTGTCCGATCACGATGCCTTGTCATTCCCAGAAATTTCGTTAACTACTCCATAGATGAGCAGATGATGGAAAGAGCTATCGCAAGATTTGCTTAAAAGCCCATATAAAAACAAAAAGAAATAACATACTGGATTGTACAGAAGCTCTTTGCTATTTAATTCAATATAAAGTTTTAAATAACAAAGTGATTAACAAAATCAATAGAACGTAAAAAAATCCATCAATTATATAAATTAAACATGAAAATGTGACAAGTTTACTACGATTAATTTATTATTATTATTTTTTTTGAGTTAAATGCATTTAGCAGCATTTTTTATATGAAAATGAAAAACTTTCAATGAAATATGTTAGCATTTTTCAGATAATTTTTTACAGTAAAATCTTTTAATTTGGCCTGGTGGCAAAAAAAAATTGTGTATGAGTTAATTTTTCCTCTAATAAAGGTTCATGGTTACATGTCACGTGCCTGAGTATTTTTGTATGAATCGAAAAGATGGCTTTAAATTACCCGCATAAATTTCTCATTATTCCATATATGCACATGTATGTTTGCCTTTTATTAATAAATTCTACTGTATATTTTTTTGGTAGCTTCATTTATGTAAATCTGTTTTTAAAATTTATAGCAATTTGTATTTTATTAAAATTTTTTCTGTGCAAGTGTAAATAATTAGTTTAATTATAATGACGAATTAATAATAATTGTTTTGGTGGTGCTTTTCCCAGTTGCTCCTTTTTTTATTTATATTTTTCAACCTTAATTGTCGTTATATATTTCAAAATTTTTTTTCTGAAATTCATTATGAAAAATGTTTGCTATTTTTTTGAATCAAAATGTTTTCAAGTGTGAATTTTTAATGATAAAAATGCATTTTTTTCTCCACATTTCAACAATTTACAAACATAAATTATTAAAAGCATAGTGTTAATTAAAATAATTAGTTATAAATTAAAAAAAAATCGGTAAAACAGGGAGAGAGAATAAGTTTAATTTAATTATATATGGTTTGTTTTTATTTTTTTAAAGAGTTGTTTGTAGTTGGCGAGTTATTAATGGATTTGTATGAATTTTATTGTGTTTTATGGTGAGACTGGTTAAACTTGCTTTACTGCAACAGGCGTAATAAAGGGGCTGCTTCAAATGCAATTGCGAAGAGCTGCTACTTCAGACTGTTCATACAAAGCTCGATAAGAATGATGCTAAATAGTTCTCAGGGTAAAACTTTCTTTCTGGAACGCAACCATATTGCTGACCTATGAAATATCCCACAACTACAATGATATGGCGGCTAAGATTAAGTTCATTCAAAAAGAAGCAGCAAAATCCGGCATAAAGATAAATATAGCCAAAATGGAAATAAATGCTTCAACCAACAGAATATTCTCAATAAGCGGAGTTGAAATAGAAGATGTTAGCAAATTTTGCTACCGGGCAGTCTACTAACAGCCACTGGGGGCTCCAGGGACGATGTTAAAATTCGCAACAAATCTGGTAATTATTCCCTTAGACTCCTAAATTCCATCTAAGGGTATGCTTATTTATTCAGAAGAACAAACTATATAAAATGCTAGACTCTGGAGAGAAACGCAACAAGCCCCAATAAATATTGAAATCCTAAGAAAGTGGTGCTTGTTTGGACATGCCTTGCGGAGACCAATAGAGTACATCACAAGAAACTCTATTGAAGGGAATCCACCAGGTAGCTGTAGAAGGGGCAGACCATCTCACACTTGGCGCCGTCAAATAAAAATGAAAGCTTTCAGAAACAATTTAAGCTAGCATGAGATTAAAGCACTAGCTGAAAAAAAACTGAATAGAACAGATTTATTATGGCCTAGTGACCCTTAAGGACAGACGAAAAGCTATATATTTATATATGAAATATATTGCTACGTTTAGGCAGTTTCTTACAGTAAGCCCCTCAGCAGCTTTGGTAGTGGACATATTCGGCGAATGCATTATATCGCAAATCATTATTTAGCGCACAAGCGATTTTTATTCGCCGCAATATTCACCGGAATTAACAGCTCCAGACAGTTTTCTTTCGCAATATTTCAAAGAAGGAGTGTAAATTAATGAGCCAAAAACCGTCCCCCAAATAAAAAACAACATTCGAAATGAAATGAAGGTCGTTACACCCGAAATTTTGCGAAAAGTTTGCAAAAATCTTAACATATGTGCCAAGCGAAAATGGCGATCATTTATGTACGTGATATTATTTTTCAAAACTAAAAGCCTCTTTAGAATCGTAAATGTAGTCGTGTCAGCTGATCGTATCTGTTACATGAAAAAGCAATGAAAATGCTCACCTGACCGAAATGTCACTTGGTACCGTACCAACCTGTAGAAAATACAATTTCGTTACGATTTTACATGAAAAATGTAGACAGTTTGTTAAAGTACATATTATTGTTATTCATACTAAAAATTTTAAGTACGACTTGTACGCAAAGTAAGTAGAAAGTACTTGAATTTAGTATGGCGTTTTTTTCTATGTATGTACGAGTACATGTAAAAAGTGTTGATTAAATAATTTTTTTTACATATTTCTGAGACTACAGGTTTTGTATATTTGATTAACAAAATTGTATGTGGGCTGATTGAACATATTTTTGTATATTTCTAATGAATTTTTTAAAAAGTTGACATATTCAAAAACATCCCTGAAGGAAGCCTGGGGTCAAATGTCTCCAAGTCAACACCTTTGTTTTGTTGAATATAGAGAAAAGGTTTTTTATTAATGTTTTATTTGCAATTCATTTTACATTATAAAATAATAAGCAAATGTTATGATTTTTAAAAATATCTTATATTGAGTTCAATTGAACTAAAAAATATATATATACAAATATTGTGATGTTAATAATAATAATATGTACTCGTATATGTATACACTTTTCTATTTCCTGGACGGCAGGTCAAGCACATGAAACCTTTTAAGCCTTTGGATTTCTTCACTGTCATCTAACAGACTTATTGCCAGCACATTAGAATGGTTACTTAGTCTGTGTAGGTATCTTTCACAAAAGATGTTAATTTCTTCTTTGACCATTATTTATTACTGATAAACCATGGTGCATTTTTTAATAATCTGAGAGTTTTTGACTGAAACCTCTGTAATATCTCAATGTTGGAATTACTTGTTGTTCCTCAAAGTTGTATATCATATGCCCATATTGGTTTAAGGATTGATTTATACAATAGAATTTTATTTTCTAAACTTAAGCTCGATGTTGAGCAGAAAAGCCAATACATTTTTCTTATTTTTGTATATAGTGGCTTACGTTTCATTTTAACATGTTGTTTAAAATGTAAACAAACTTATAATTTGAAAAAAAATTTACTAAGATCATAAGAAATTAAAAAAGACCAGTGATAAAACAATAAATTTTTATTTAATGTGATTATTTTTCGAACAATTTTGTTCTTAGTGGTTTTTTAATCCAAAGTGATTATTAATAGTGAAGAAATTAATTTGTTTACTACTTATTTATTTATATAACAAATTTACGTGTTGATTTCAAACTGACATTAGTAAAATAACTGCAAAATTGTTTTATTTATATAAAACTGTTTGCAGGGAAAGGAACACAATTCTTCATTATTTACCAAAGAAAAGGAAAGGTAGCAGTACCGCAAAAACCAAGAAGAATTGATCTAAAGAAATGGAGTAAATAAGCAAATGTTCACTACCACCGTAATGTCTCAGCAGTTAAAGACTCGTTTATTTAATATTTGCATTTTAATTCCCAAGATGAAGTCATTAAATCTTTAAAAAAAGAATCATTGAGGAAAACATCAAGTGGGAAAAGGCGCCTAAATGTTTTAATATTTAATGCGAATGGTCTTGCAAAAGTGCAAATGAAAAATATTTAAGGTTATTTAATTATGCATGCGGCACAGTAGCCCATTTTTGGTACTTTTTTGGTATTTGAATCATTTTAGTTGTTAAATTTGTATACATACATGAATAAATTTAATTTTATTAATCAATTGATTTTTCTTTGTAAAATTTAACAAGAGACTGCCAATCGTATATACTTATTTTTTCAGAATTTAAGTATCAATACTTGAAAGTTGTTTTCGTTGTTGTTTGTTATTTTTTTATTGTTTTGTTAATATTTTTGTTTTGGCTTCTTAATTTAGCTGTATACACTGAGCTTAAATTTTTGACTTATTTTGTTTTTTGAGAGATTTTTTGTGTTAAATATTTGTATTGGTTTGTTTACGATTTTTTGTGTCTATTTTGTATTCATGTATTTATACTATAAGTAAATATAAAATTTTATAGTCTTGTCAAGATGTAAGTTTAACAAAAAAAATTTGCTCTTAGTTTATTTATTGTTTTATTTTTATTGTAAAAAGTGTTGTTAGTTAAAGGTATGAGTTGATATTTTTAATTTTTGTTGCTGTTTTTTGCTGATGTTTTAGTTAAACTCTTAATAGCAAAGAGATCTTTCGCGCGTATTTTTTAAAGTTTGTGTTGATTTTTATATTTGCGTTGTTTGAGATTTTTATGTGTTGTTTGGTAAACTAATTTTTTAGATTATACCTATGTATATTTAAAAGTTTTTAAATTTTAAATTAATATTGTTATTTTTTGTTGAAATATTCGTAACTTTTATATGTTGTAGGTGGGTTATAATATCCACTTTGTTTATTTTTATTTATTATTTACTAAAACACAGTTTATTTAATTAAATGAATAAAAGCCATATGTATACGTATATACATAAATACAAACAAGGATGCAAAAAATTAAATTATTTTTAGAACATATTATGTGCTGTATTCATAAAAAATAATTTGTATTTGAAATATATTTCAAGGAGTATTTTGCAGACAAATTTTAAATTATTTTTTAGTGATACGGCCAAACTAATACCCACAGCAATAATAATAAAATAAAGCTAAAGAGTCCTTAATTCAAAGAATTCTTTAATAATTAAAAAAAAATAATAATCTTATAAATAAAAAATTTATAAACAATTTAAACTATATAGCTTAGTCTTCGCCACTCTGTACAATAATTATATTCTAGAAAGAGGATTAAATAAATTTTTCTAGTTTATAGTGTATTTCAGCTACCGCCTCTTGTTGTCAATTATATTATAATATGAGTTATAGCATGTAGTTATTTTTAATGTAAGAGTGTAGTTTATAGTAGCTGAATCTTTCTGTACCGTATAATAAGTGGCATTATACACCGTTTTTATACATACTTGTCATACAGTTTTCTCGAAAAATCTTTTAACTTCTAGTCGGTGCAGATGCAGAATCGGTGTTTGTCTAGCCGTTGCAAAAACAACTCAATACTGTTGACAGGTTCATGTTATTTTGTAACAGAAATATACTGCCAGTAGCATGAAATCGTTCTCCAGAGCGAGTAGACAAGCCCCAATGTTTCGGTATTGTATTGACGTGACGTCGATATTGATAACTGCAATAAGTGTAAATACACATATTTAAAATTGTTTTAATTAGGTACTAAAAAAATACATCACTCATTTAAAATTGTATTGAGACAGAAAGAAAATCAATAATATTTTTAAATAACAACAAGTTCAACGTCAAAAACACGTTGATCGAATAAACGTATAAAGCATTTCTGTAACGAATGTGAGAACTTTTCCGTACACTTACACATTTAGCACAGTTCATAAATTTTTATGTCATTTTGTTCAGCCGATCTAAGCAGCTGAATGTATAACTAATTTAATTGCAAAATATTATTCTGCTCTGTTGTCAAATGCCAAAGTGTGTATTTATCTTTAATGTTTTTCTTGTAAATTAAAAATTAAAATTGAACTATCTAGTCCAGTTATGGCAGCAGAAATTTTGCAAAATCCCTACATGCCTCGGAAAAATTCCCACTTTTTCCTTGCACACATAAAAAAATTCCCTACATTTTCCCCTACTCTAAAAATTCATTGATTGTGGGAAAAAATAAAATTTTATTTAGGTTTTTTAAATTTTATATATTTATATCACCAGACAAAAATTAAATAATAATAAAAATTAACATAAATTTTCAATTTTAACAACCACCAATATCTGCCTTTGTGCCATCATATTTCTCAAACGACTGTACTAATTATATTTCTTCAAAAATTATTTAATTTTTATGGAAAGTCTTTGGATTAACTTAAGAGCGGTTTCACAATTTTTTTATGATTCTTCGCATTCATTGCTAATAAAGATTTCGTAAATTTTTAAAATAAAGATGTGGACATCTAAGAAGGCAATCAAAATCCTAATTCTGAATTCTTAGTAAAATTTTATCCAAGCTAAAAAAGATCTGACCCGGAATGGAAAGAATGAAAGTTATTTTTTTTTAAGAGCGCATTTGAATATTTAAAATAGCTTAAACCAAATAAAATGCAAAATTAAATTTGTTTTTATTTTTCATACACATTCTATTCCCAAAAAATCGGACATTTCTTTGCCTTTCGTTGTCTCTATATATTATTTACCCAAAGATATTTTCTGTTTGTATGAAATATCTCTCGTGATACTATAAACAAATTTGAAATTTAGATCTTGATATGTATTTTCACTTTTGTGGCGTGTTTTACGCAATTACACTGCAGTATAAAAGGAAAATAAACAAAGTTTTAAAAGTTTCTTACATTTTCCCTAAAATGAGAAATCTGTCCTTTTATCCCCTTCTTTTGAAAGTTTCTAATGAATTCCCTACTAAAAGGGAAAATTCCCTACTAAAAGGGAAAATCTAATTTTGTCATCACTGATCTAGTCCTAGTAAATTTGTATATTTTATTTAAAAAAATTTAAGTTTTTATAAAATTCATTTAATGTCCTACAAGTTTTCATTAGAGTATGATCATGTCGTATTTTTTGAAACAAGCATCAATACATTTAAAAAGTGCAAAAGCATCAAAAAAATCATTCGCTTGATTTATAATGAACATAGAAAGAATTCAAATGAACATATTAATGTTAGATCTTGGATATGTTGCAAATCACCTTAAATAAAAAAATTTACGCCCCCGGTAATGTATAAGGGACACGTGACTTTAATATAAAATTCCAGAACTGTTGCTGTCACTTTTGAACCAATCATGTATCTTTATTTGTGCAGATTGTCTTCCCTGCGGGGAAGTCCTGGCTTCCTTGCACACAATTACTGCTGTATTAAAGTTATATTTCCTCGGAAATCGTTCTGTAATACGACATACCTTTATGTATATCCTGGAAAAACTGTTCTTGGAAATAAAATACAAACGCGTTAAACTCTCTACCATTTAAGCAAAAACTACATTAATCTTTCTTTGCCAAGGGGTAGAGAAATAAAGTTCAGTTTAATATTTTAATTTATTTAAACCCCAATTTTTTAATACTATTACTTTTTTTAGTTGTTGACACTGAAAGTATATTTTCAACATTTCAAACATCATTATTATTCCAAAACTTTAATCACACTTGCTAAACTGTTGTGCAGTTTGGCGTCATTGTCAATGCTGTTCTGTTGAAAAACTAAAACAGTGTAAGGAAAAAATATATTATGATAAAATTTGACTTAAATAATGATTATAAGCCAGCTAATTAAATTATACAATTCATAAAAAAAGTTTTGTTCCACACCATAATGAAATTAATAATTAAATGTGTAAAAGGAAGTTAAGCTTTAAATAGATGTTCATTCAAACGATATGGGGTAAAAAGAGGTTATTTTAATTTAATTTAATTTAGATTTTCTTGGCAGGAATTTAATTAATGCTTGAATATTAAATAAAGTCAATGCATTTCCTTTGTAATGAGATTTATAGGTTCTTCTATTTAATTTTATACAGTTCATTAGTGTTGTCATTCTACTCGATGTGGATATTGTGTGTGTACAATAACAATGGCAGCTAAATTAAACGAAATTAAAGTTTGTTTTATTGTTCTACAAAATTCTAAAATGAGAGAATAGATAGATTCCCAATAACTATTTACCAGTAAAATAATCTAAACCGAAAATAACAAATTCATTCTACTCAACCTGCTGGTACGTACATTCATTCATTCATCCATCCACCCAATCAGACATCTATCTATCTTTCTATCCAATGTATCTATTTAGACCATCTACTAACCGCAATATAACATCATCATCAATGATGTTTAAAATGTGTATGATTTCGACTTGTATTGCTATTGGAATTGATGTATATCTGTGTCTATTTTCGTTATTTTCCAACAATATTTGTATTGGCTACAAGTAACAAAATACTAAATTCGAACAAAAAACGTGATAAACATACTAAAGACACATGCTTAATTTTTTTTGGCTTGAAAGCTACTGTGTTTTTTGGTAAAATAATGTCAACATAATATAAAACAAACAAAATCTTTTTACATAATCTACTTGTGCAAAATTGCTACCGAATACTTATACAATAGTTTCAATTTAGTTTATGCAGCAGCTGGGTTAAGAGGAGTTGAATGGTTGGGCTGGAATTAGTTTTGCAATAGATTTTATTTGTGCCAAAGGAAGTTTAAAGTATTTTTGTTTAAAAAATAATTTAATTTGTTGTTGAAATTTTATATTTTTCAATAAATTGCCAAATGTTTTTTTGGCAGTACATGACAATTGATTTTAATAACAATCATACGCCCAGTGGTACAATAATGAATACAAATTTGAAGTGTTTTGTTGAAAGTATTGCGAAAAAGGATGTGTAGTAAGTGGCTGGCCACTTAACAGCTGATTTTTGTAAAATTATGCGATCGGGAATTTTGGTTTGCAATAAATTGATCGTTTCATTGGCTGTGTGAGTTGTGGCACCGCCCTGTTGAAATGACATATGAGTGATATCCGCGTCATCAATAATAGACCAAAATAGAGTTGTTAACATCTCGCGATAACGTGATCCATTGACCGTTACCGCATTTCCAGCCTCATCTGCGAAAACGGCCTAATCACGTCTCTAGATCACACAGCGATCTATACAGTGACACGTTAAGCATGAAAAGGCTTCTCAATAATCGCTCTAGGATTATCAGAAGCCCAAATACAACAATTTCGGCTGTTTACATGCTCTGACAAGTGAAAATGGGCTTCGTCTGAAAAAGTGTTTTTCAGAAAAACCAGCTGGTTGCTCCTGAATGAGTTGAGGTCAGTCGGTTATAATTCCTGCTCCAGATGAACCTTGTGGGAATCTTCTTCAACACTGTGGCTCACGGCTGTGATGTTTTCAGTTGAACGACCCGGTCGAACTCTCGTTGGTGTTGGCATATTATGTATCGAGCCTACCGACCCAAATTTAATTCTTAATAGCAGTCTCAGAAGGACGATTATGTTGTCCGAAAATATCACGAATTTCACGAAATGTAACTTTAACAGAACCACCCATTCTTATAGTGGATTTAAATTTTTCAATGCGTTTTCGAGCGAAATTCAATTCATTGTAACAATTGCCAGTGCATCTACTACGAATACATAAAAATACATAAAAAACTAAATGTCAAAACTATCGTGTTTTTGGTGATACCACAATTGAAACACAAGGTTATTGTTGAAAACCCCTTTATATAAAAATATGATTAGTACTGGCTGCATGGTCATTGGCTTAATTTGTTTTTTGCTTTTGCTGTAAAATATATAAAACCTATCAACCTATATGAATCTGCATTATTAAGCAAATTTCTTTTGATTTTTCATTTTATTGAAAGATGGGGTCAATATCTTAACAAAACTACCATCAACTTATATAAAATAAAACACTTCATATAACTAAGATGTTTTCAATAATTTTTTCATCACTTCACAAAAGCATATTCGCAAACAGCTCGACAGGCTTTTTTAATTGAACTATCAAGATAATAAATTAAATGTTTTTTTTTGCAACAAAATAAAAACAATATTAAGGATATAAATAATAAAAAATAAATTATATTAAATTTATTCATCATGTCGTATTACAAATATCAATTCTTTTAATAAATATTTTTAATATCACTCATACGCAATGTGTGCATACGCGTGCATACGTGTGCTTATGTGCGAGTGTGTTTACGTGAGTGCCTCACTGTATTTTACGGATAATAATAAATAAATTTTCAGTTTTATTAAATCCTCATTCTCGTGTTTAATCTTAATTTATTAATACTATTAAAAAATCCGTAAATACTTTATTATTTCATTCATTTTTACTCTTTATTCATGTAAAATATCAGCAACAACAGAAATTGTAATTGCAATAGTAACAGCAACAACAAAAATTGTATCATGACAGAGCCAAACAATGCCGCTGCACTTATTTTCGCTCATGGAGATAAAAAACTTTTGCCTCTAAATGTTAAAAAGCTGTGATGTCAATTAAACAGGTCTGTGATGTTTTTTTTTCTTGTCAAAAAATTATTTGTCGATTTTTTTTTTGTATTTTGATGTTCTCATATTGAAAAGAACTAGTGTGTCCAGCGACGGCAAATCAACCGGATTCTAGTAATTAAATATAAACAATTTATATAAATATATACGATAAAATACAAAAACATTCTATATAAACAACATAAAAGTCTTTTACTTAGCTCCCTTTTGTTTACAAAGTACATTTCTATGCAAAAGCAAATTCGACAAACACACATGCACACTTTGTTTATGTTACAACTTGGTGCTAAAATATGCATGTCTAATAAGTGTGCATGTGTTAGTAGTAACTTTAAATGCTTACAGCTCCCAAAATACTAAACCGATTTTGATAAAATTAAGATTGTGCACATCTATGTAAAACCCCGTTCCAAAATCGGTTCAGTATTATGGACGGAAAAGGGATCTAGAAAAACGTGTTTGCCTATTAATAATATAGATAAATAATTGTCTGCTTTAGGTAAATGTATTCAAATCCACTGTCATATTCTGCAAAAGATGTAGCCACTTTATTTTGCACGGCCCCTGGTTATTTTAAAGCGGCGGATATTCATAAACAAATTCTTCCAATTAGAAGCGATTTTCCTGATGTTTTTGGTGTAAACCTGAACAGTGTAAATTTTTTTGAAGGCTCACTTAATGAAAATTTCACTTTAAATATATTTAATTATCGAAAAATAATGGTTTATAAAAACAAGGATCTTAAGCACAAATATTTTGACATAAAGAAGGCTAAAGAAAATATAATAACAGTGGTCTGCAAATTTGGGAAAAGAAATTGACTGTGTAAACGAAGCATGTTTTTTTAGCAAATCTGCGTGCGCTGAAATAGAATCTGGCATAAAAATTGGGCTATCACTGTAAAACAGTCAATACTGACACTACAATTTCACAATTATTTATTTGACAGAAGCCCGCATTCATTCTAAATCTTCATAATAGTAGCGTTCAAGCATGTCAGGGAGATCGTGTGCTACTGATTCAAGTTATTTTTGCTTTGTGTGTGTGGTGAATATTTGGTTGAAAAAAAGGATATGCAATATCAGAATCAATTAAATATGCTTATGAACAATTTTCTTGGAAACAATAAGAGTGAAAACTACAAACAAATTGTTGCTGAATTGAATCGTTTACTTCAAAAACCAGTGAAGCAACAAAAAACCCAAAATTGAGTTATTGGGCGATTACTGTTCTGTAAAGGTAAATACATTGTTTGATGCCCGAAAAAATCAAACACGTATCCTTTTGGGCTATTAATTATGCAAGAGTTGAATTTTTTTTCTGTTTGACATATATGGTATAAATAGAGAGGAGATTCGAAGGAGAGAATTATCTCTAAGCAAATTTGAAAAACCGAAGCTCTTCAAAGATTCTTTTGAGACTTCAAAATATGTTTAGTTTATTACACTTTTCACTTTATTTCCATGTCAAGAACATGAACTTCTTAAGATTTGCGTACAAAGTTCCGGGTAGTTTTAAAATATTAAAACTATTTATTTTAACGGAATTCTTTAATATGTGATAGAATTAGCATGACAAAGACAAATTTTTCTGTCAGTGTTTTTGCAGAAATGCCTATTTTGTTAATTGTTCATTGTGAAATTGCGGTAATAGTTTTGTTTTCTTAATATTGATACGTAATTGTTGAACTGTTTAAGGTTTATACTGAAACTAAATTTTTTTCTTGAGTTCAAATCTGAGTTTACCCATTTCTTCTTAATTTTTAAGAAATTATTTTTTGGATAAATTCATTATTTTATTAGGAGTGTACTTTTATTTGAATCAATTTATTCATCAGACCAGCAGAACGGATCAGTACTGATTTCGAGGTCGCTACACCATCTCATCAGCGTTCTTTTTGTTCGATTTTTACAACTTTTGACGGTGGATACTAGTGACTTGGAATATCAACTGCTTAACCGTATTATTCAACAAATTAGAATACGAAAAGTACAACTTATTCATTTCTTACAAGTTAGATCAATTTCGCTTAGTACGAAATTCCATCTCTGATGATTATTCCAAATATTCCATAACCTCTCGCTTTTTCCATAGTCATTGGCTCTGAAATTAAGCAATTTAAAATTTTTTGTTTACTTTATTTTTTGTTTTCTTTTTAAAATTAAAAATCGTTTGAACTAAATAAAAAATAATTTTATTCAATAACTTCAAATTTTGAGGGTGAATTTTCTCAAAATTACAAAATGATCTGCTCAATTTACCCATGATCATGGTATTTTCAGTAATTTTTAAAATTTTTATTTTGTTGTTTATATAATTTTACATTTTAACTAATTTTTTGCTTTATTTAAATTATCTATATCATAATTTAATAGCCTGTATTTTATTTAAAAAAATTCTGATGTCCCAATAAATCCGGGAATATAGAACGAAGATTCCATAAAATCCTAGTGATTGAAATTCTAAAATCCCGAATTTCGGTATTTAGAAAATCCAGTTTCATTTGGTATGCATAAAAAGAACAAACTCTTTAAATATACTTCTTTTAAAAAATTAATTGCATAAGCTCTTTATTGACATCACTGATGTCCTTGTTATTAAATGGCAGGAAGGTAGAGTAAGTGTAAAAAGAACAAGCTATTTGTAATCGATTTCGCTGTTTATTGTAACTACTGTTTGTAATTATTGCGGTGGTTATTTTACACTTGCATACATACATACATACATACATACATACATACATATTATTCATTAACTTTCATACGCATTAAATTGCACATGTATGCATCATATATATGTATGTATATAGTATATGAAGCTGTTTGCAAATATGCCGAATTGCAGACTGCAATATAAAAACTTTATTTCAATTGAAATATCATCTATAGAAACACAATACAGACAAGTTCCCAAATATAGCACACTATTAAGAGTTATTTTAGTATATTCAGCAAACTATGTATTGGCGATTTAGATCCCGAATATTGAATATTTGGCAAAACTAATAGTTATAATAGTTTTTAATAGAACATGTAGCTGGTTTCAAATACCTTCGACTTATTGTAATGGTGGAGCCAATTCAGAGCAGCAGGCGAAACAAGAAGTAACAAAATCTAGGAATAGAGTAAATAAGCATCAAATTTGTAAAAAATAGTTTAAATGAAAAATACAGTAATAAAAAATACTTATCGATTGATTAGGAATGGATTCCAAGCAACTGGCAACTCAACGAAGATTCGATTGCCATCTATAATCAACCCCTTATGTTTTCAAATAGAGTCAAACTTGAAAAAATCTGATTTTTAATTCGCAAAAAATTTAAACATTAAATAAGTTTAAAAAACACAGAATTAAGACCTCATTAGTTTTTACTTTTCGTTTTTGTTCTCTGCCGTTCTTTTCGGTAACAAATATATTTTAATTACTTGTTCTGTGTCTAAACTTTTGGATATGGACGATGTAATTATAAAAATGAATTTTGTAATCGTGTACAAAATGTTTTTTTTTACAAAAATATATAAATTTTTAAAAATTTTGCATTTAAATAAAATTTTTTGACTTTTAACACAAAATTTGCAATATTTCACACTACAAAAAACTAATACATACAAGCTCTTGGCTATCACTTAACGTTGTATTCTATTTTCTACAGAGCAGAGCGAAAAAGTAACTACAAACAATTCATACAATTCTTCCAATGAACAGAAACAAAATAAGATATTCGTAAGAGAACAGAATGTAAAAATAATTCTGCCTTTAAGATCAGAAAATTACTTTTATCGAAAAAGCTTAAAAAGTGACAAAAAATTAAAAATGATTAAAAAGAAGAACTAAGCCCAGGATTAGTTTGTACGTTCTGTTCTGTTACGAATCAGCTGTTTTGTTTCTGTTCAATTGAAAAACTGTATGTGTGGTTTGTTGTTACTTTTTCGTTCTGTTCTGTTACGGGCTATTCTGTAGAAGATAGAACACAACGTTAAGTAACAGCCAAGAGTTTGTATGTATTAGTTTTTTGTAGTGTGAAATATTACAAATTTTGTTTTAAAAGTCAGAATATTTTATTTTAATTTAAATTATTAAAGATTTATATATTTTTGCCAAGTAAAAAACATTTTGCAAACATTTATAAAATTCAATCCTATAATTATATCGTCCACATCCGAAAGTTCAGACACAGTACAAGTAAGTAAGAAATATTTTCTACAGAAAAAAACGGCACAGAACGGCAACGTAAAGTAAAAGCTAACGAGGCCTTTAAGACTTATAATTCCAGAAAGAAGTTCCCAAATAAACAAGACTATTACAATTATTTTTAGCAAAAAAGAGTGTACGGGGTTGTTATCTAAAGTTTTCTATTATTTAGAGCATTTCAAACATTCAACATGTTTGGTAAATTTGATTGAAATCTGAGTGCGCCGCTCCGAGTGAAATGCTGATTTGATATGAATGCACTGAAAACGCTATATGAATTCTTTACGTAAGCAAGGCTTATGGACTATAGTTAGTCAACAACATAATGTAATGCTTATTTTTTGTAACTCTACAAGCTTCATCTGGATTCTAGGTGCGATATCTAAGTGATTTTCATTGAACCATTACACAAGAATTTTGTGATTACTTATCACTTTATTATTACCCCCTCGACGGATCGGTTACACATTTTACTGACGGCTCGAAGAAGGGGACAGTGTCGGCGGGGTTTTCTATGTGAAAAACCTTAACGTAAAAGTTACATTAAGACTTCAGGGTGGCCGTAATGTCCTGCAAGCTGAAATCAGTGCTATCACGCGGGCGGCAAGATGGCTTGGGTATTATATGATGTCTGAGGATATTTACTGATAGTAAGGCTACCATTGCCTCTATAAACGGTGTCTACTCTGCATTTCTCATGGTTGTCCAATACCGCGTATCTCTTGATGCGATAGCGAGACATTCAGAAGTAACTCTAATCTGTACTCCAGGACACGCTGACTGTCCTGGTAGCTGTATTGCGAATGGTATTGCTAGATGGAGGTTGACATTGGATTACTTGATGAAATGCCGCTTCACTGATATTCATCTATTACAATGTAAGTTTTTGATTCAGCACGAATCGTATCGACTTGCTCAACAGAGGTGGAGAAACGAAGGTACCTGCCAGGTGGCTAGGTCATCATGGCTCCACTACGATCTGAGCAGGACACGTAACCTAAGCAGTCTTAACTGAAAACCGGAATAGGTAGGTATTGGGCTAATCAAACTATCTGCTGTTGTAAGGGAATCCGGCTGGTTTGAAGATGTGGCGGGGCATATGTAATCTCTTGTATCAGCCGCGCTAGGGTATCTCAATGGGACCGAGCTGACGGACCCAAATGAGCCACCACTTGAACGGTGGCTGTACCCTTAACCTAACCTAACCTACATCTTTTTATTAGTAGTTTTTTATTACTATTTATTCATTTACATTTATATTGATCAAATTCTTGTATAAATATATGCAAATCTGTATTTGAAGTAGAGATGAGATCGTGAGAGACTTTTCACTCACGCTCAAGCACGCTTACGATAACAAATTTTTTGTTAAACACGCTCACGCACGGCCTTATAATTTTGGCTCGCGTGAGTGGAAAAAGAGTTACAGCCTGTTCATCGAAGACAATTAACTAAAACAACGAGTAAAACTATTAACGTATTTTCTGTTTGGGTTCATGCAACACGAATATAAAATTTTTAAACAAAACACGTAACAACTGGCTCATTTTTTTGGTCTGTGTATCGCGTTTTTAAATGTCCAACAGCTGAAAACAAACCGAAAAGAATATATTATTCGCTGTGGAAAAATATAATTAGACAAACTAAATAAAAATTCCAAAAAATATAAAAAATTGTTCAAAATATTAATTTAAATGTCATTTAACGAACAATTGATAACGTGTTACACAAACCCTATTTGTTACGTAGTCGTTAACGTGTTGCCCAGTTTCGTTTTATTTTCAATGCGTTACGATCACATAAGCTAAGGCTCACGAAAAAATAATATGAAATAAATGAAATGAAAAATTACAATAAAGCAAAAAAAGATCATGCAAAAATCCACTCAAGCACGTCCAGTTGTTAAATTTTTTATATTTTAGTTCATGCCCAAAAAAATTAACCAACTAACTAAAAATAAAAATTAATCACGCTAATTGAGTGAGCGTTGCACATCTCTAATTTGAAGTGACCAATTTTACTACTTTGCACTCATTAGGTAGGCTCACTTGCTATGGAAACATGGCCGGAAAAATATAAAATAATTCAAAATATGATTTGGACTCTTCTTTTATGTAACGATCTCCTGTGTTTCATTAATGTTTTTCTAGAATGAGAATAAAGTACATATATTAATAATATAAAGCTCTTAAAAAATTGTAATAGATTTGTGTATATTTTAGTCTATATCAGTATTTTTTATATAGAACCATAACAATTTTGAATCATCTTTTATGTATATCAATAACGCCTGAAATAAGCAGAATATTGAAATTATATATTTGGCGAATTAAAAGCTTTCTATTAATTGAGTTTTTGTAACCATTTATACCGCGCCCTCCTACCGTGCACTTCGAATTACTTTTTTAAATAACTGTGAAAGTATTTTAACTATAGATGCATATTTTATTTGTTTCCACTTAAAAAGCTATAAATAATAATATTATTACCGCTTGTGGGCAGAGAGAATTCACACGTTGTTACCATAGTTATTTTTTAATTATGTTACTTATGTGCACTTCTTATTTGAATGCAATTTTACACACATAAGCCCACACACATACACACTCAAGCGAATTCCAGATAATGGGTAATTAATGTTCAAGAAATTCTTTTTCATGTCTATAATGAAGACATCAGCAGTAGACAGACGTTGACAAACATGATCGATCAGAGTGTTGTAATTTATTTAAAGTGAATGAATATGTTTTTACATTTGTATGTATTTAAAACAGGGTTCTAGGTTGCTTCGGATTATTTCAAGAGCCTGGACAGCTTCCATCCTGAAACACCACAAACTTCTGAACATTGAGCATTGATTGATTAAAAAAATAGCTTGATTTAATTATAGAATTGTTCATGAATAAATAACGTGGATGTTACTAAAATTTTAATTTTTGTATAAAAATCAAAAACTATCAATATTTCATTAATTATTAGCAATTATATATGAATCGAAGTCAATATTTATAAAGTATATGCAACAAAAACTGGTTAAAAATTCCAATAAAATGTAAGGTTTCGTCAATCTTCGCTTATTTTAAGATGAGTAGCTGACTTAGCATCCGCTTCCGATCTTGGTGCTGCAGCTATCAAAAGAACCGTAAGAGGGCCCCGGTCGCTAATCGGTAAAAACAACGACTAAACTTCCCGCAATGCACCCCTGTTAGCGTGCATTTACGTTATGTAGCACGGTGTTTTTATATGATTGGTTTCTTGGTGGCACCAATGACCCGCCACGTCCCTACAAGGATTACCGGCAAACTGAAATTTAGTAGGAATTCGAAAAAACCTTCCAAGACTCTCCCTTTACAGCCGCTGACTGTCCGAGACGTCTAAAAAGCAGCTGCCTTGGATATCTATGGGATGTATCATTATCTGCAACCTACGAGTATGACGCGTCCGGTAGCAATTAGTTCTACTTCCCACAAGCAGATAATAAAACATACAATATATTATGCCGTTTTCTTTTCTAAAAAATATGTTACATTTTTTTACGTTTTATCAAAAAATTGCTATTTAAAGTTTTCTTAAGACAAAAATTTTTTATCGTAAGTGATGGTACAATAATTTTTAATAAACTCACTATTTCAAAAAATCATTTTATTACAAAATTTCAATAAAAAGTGCAAAAAATTTTGAATTTTTTTTAGAAAAGAAAACGCCATTAAAGTGATTTAGATGTTGTATATTTTATTATCCGCATGTGGGCGGAAGGCCTATGCTCCAAAGGAACTAATATTTATATAAGTTCTAGAAAATACTCGTTCCTAGGTGAACAATATTGGTACGGGTGACCGACCACACAGTGCTTCGTTAGTGGCAAATATAGAGGAGATATTCTAGAATTATGAAATTTTGTGCACAGTTTAAGACTGACTTAATTAAGAAGAAATACAAGTTTGAAAAACATTGAACGGTTTTTGAATTTCTGCTCTTCTGTGGTGATCTTCCATAAGCGAAATTTGAGATGATAAAGGGGAAAATTTACACGTTGAAATTTTTAATTTCTTTCATTTACATAACAGTCCTGCTTGTGTACCAACCATAACAAGAGAAAATTCGCCCGAAAAAACATTTACTTGTGGTATTTTTTTTAATATAAAAAGAGCAGTCTATGAGGTGACAAATGGAAAAGCGTAATTTGTTTAACAGCCTGTTCTTTGAACACAATTAACTAAAACAACGAGTAAAAATATCAACGTTTTTCCTGTTTAAGTTCATGCAACACGAAAGTCAAGTTTTTAAATAAAACACGTAACAACTGGCACATTTTTTTGGTCTGTGTACCGCGTTTTTAAATGTCAAACAGCTGAAAGCAAAACGAATTGAATAAATTCGCTGTGGTAAAATATAATTAGACAAACTAAATAAAAATTCAAAAAAATATAAAAAATTGTTCAAAATATTAATTTAAATGTCATTTAACGAACGATTAAAAACGTGTTACACAAACCCTATTTGTTCCGTAGTCGTTAACGTGTCGCCCAGTTTCGTTTTATTGTTGACGTGTTTCATGAACAGGCTGTAAGTTTTTATTTTCAATTAATGTTTGTAAGTTTAGTCGAGCTTTTATTTATATATACATATGTATATTGAAACGCATTGTTTGGCTCAAATTCAAATCCGTTTTTACCCATTTCTTTTTTTTTAATTTTTTAGAAATTATTTTGGATAAATTCGTTATTTTATTAAGAGAGTACTTTTTTTGGAACAATTTTTATTCATCAGACCACTTTTTACGGTAGATACTAGTGACTATTTAACTATATTATTTGACGAATTTGAAAACAAAATGTGCAACTTAATCATTTATTACGAGTTAAATCAGTTTCGTTTTATTTAATGTGGTTATTTTTCGAATGAATTGGTTGTTAGAGATTTTTAATCCAACGTGATTATTATTTTGGTTAAAGTTTGTAAAATTTTTAGTCAGAAAGAATTGGACATGAGACAATATTCCAAAGGATATAGAATAAAGGAAACTTTAACATCAATTAATATCAACTAAGTACGAAATTCCATCTCTAAATATTAATTATTCCAAATATTCCATACTCTCCCACTTTTTCCAGAAGCATTAGCGCTGAGATCAAGCTATTTTTTATTTTTGGGTTTAATTTGAAATAGCTTCCTGCGTAAGATTTAACATAGGAAAATTCCCTTTTCCACAACGCTTTTATGATAATATTTTATAGAGAGTCCAGCTTATTGAGAAGTTTCATGTGTAAACTGTACGTATGATTGATATTATTTTTCTTTTTGTGGGGATTTTAATTTTGAAAAATCTTTTTATTTCAGCATCAAATTTAGCAAAATATTGCTGTCAATATATAGGAAATTAAGGCAAATTTCAGTAGTAAGTTTGCGTTAATTTCAACATTTAATAAATTGATACACTATTACCGCGTTTTTTAACCAAAAGGATATACAAAGATAAAAGAAGAAAACTAAGAGGACATTTTGAATGCTCTATAAAGAATTGTAGCATGGTTTCAATTTTTAATACACAATTTGTAAAAAATATTTCAGTTTTTTTACCATTTATGGGACATATGGAAATCCTTGATACGATATTTTTTTGAGTGAATCAAAAAATTTGCTCAAATCTTAATAGTCTAGGATTGCTCTTTTAAGTTTGTTTATAGACTATATTGAAAAATTCACTGATTTTTCGTTAACTCACCACAATATAGCTGCAAGATTGGTCAGATAACTTTCCTTTCCCGTTTTCAAACCATAAGACGGGAGATTATGAGTGCCAGTAACATCTTAAAATAGTTTTTGGAATTTGAAAATTTATTACATAAATTTTCTCTATTTATACAATATTATTCTTCCAATTGAGTCTAAGGTCACTTTTTTTATAAAAAACATCAAAATTTATTCTTTCTCGATATTTCATTACCCTTTGGGTGGCTCCTTCATGAGGAAAACATCGTTAAACAATTTAAATAACGAAAAATAAACAAATTACAAATCAGATTAGATTTGAGAACCAAATATTTATAAGTAAATTACTTGCCTCACAAAAACCGACAACATTGACAAAATTTCAACAAAATTTTTATAAAATTTGTTAAATTTCTCTTAAAACAAGTAATAAAATGTAGTGGAAATGTTACATACAATTAATTTAGTCTTATAATTTCACCCAAAAAGTTTTTCATTAGGTCAAGTACAGATAAGAGAAGCAATATATGTATGTGTGTACTTAACTTAAACTGTTTTACAAATACCAAACTTTATATCATAGAAACCGCCCCATCTAGTAATAACTTTTTAATCTTAATGGGAAGCAAAAAATAATATAAAGTGAAAAAAAACTAAAGCTTTCTACATGTGCTTATGTGTATGTTTATAATTTTATGAAGAGCAGTTTTGGAATTTGCTTCAATTCATTCAATGTGTGGTTTAGTGCGAACAACTTTCGAACTGCGTAACTTTTGTTTTTTGTTCGTTTAAGCACTTTTTTAAGTACGCGGCTGCCCTCTCCTGGTCATCTTTTTTAAGTACAAGTACATGTGTGTCAACACTTATCCATGTAACTTTCAAGTAGCCAGAAAATGTGCTGTTGAACCTTGTATTATTTTAGAAGTGGGAGGAGATAGAAATAAAACGTAGAAGAAAATCCACAAACTTCAAAGTACCAAAGGCCAAAGGCCAATATAGTTAAATGTGTTCAATTAGCTACTCTGAGGACTTAATACAAACATGAAAACTTTTCTTTGTTTAAATTTCAAAGTTTGTTTTAATAGAAAAATTTTTAAATTTCATTGTAATGAAATTTTCTTCATGTATGGAATTTCTATAAAACCCAGGCGTATGAGGAATATTTTATTTGTATTAAATATTAAGTATTCGGATTTAGAAGGACATGCAAACATGTGCATATACATACATACATGCACATGCTTATAAAATAAGAGTAATAAAAATTTAAGGAAATTATTAAAACTTTCTAATGTTTAGGCTTTAATATGAAGCCGGTTTCTTTAAATGCGAAGGAAAGTTTAAGCTAAACATTTACATTAAAAACAAAAAATAAAAAACTCAAATCATTTGCTGTTTTCAATATAATTATTTTTTGGAATTCTATTTCGCTTTTAGATGAAAATGCTCTTAGTTAAAAAGAACGATACTATACCATGGTGTCCACGAACCCAGTGGATATGTACTCTGCCGTTGGTACTAAGTCTATCCATTGAGTCATTGCATTCTGCCGCCTGACTACCTATAAATAAGTTTATATAAGTTAAATATGAAATACATTATTACTCTTTAAAAATAGTGCACAATCCAATAGAAAAATTCTATTTTTAATAAAAAATAATTAAACTAAACATTTAAAATACAATCTCAGCATTAATGCTGAGATAAATCAAACAATTTGTTTTCTAAGCAACTAAAAAGATTGAGTAACTTGACACTTCTTGTCTGCTTTATGAAGGCTTGTCTGAATCTGCTAGAATAAACACATGTACTGAAAGAAGCTTAAAATGTATTGCTATTGCAAAAGTTTTGAACAATAAAGCACACATACACTTAAATTCCTTTATGCATAAAGGAAAATATGTTTTTGAAAATGAACTTAAATTCTAGTCGTTCTGGACGTGTGTTATTTTGTTTTGATGCCAGAAAGTAGTGCTGAAAATTAAAAAGGCTTGAAGAAAAGGATTTTTCAACTGCAACATTATAATAAAATAGATAAAATTAAAAAAAAAATATTTTTGAAAATTACATGTTGCTTGTATATTTAGCACTTTCCCCAATTTTTGCTGTCTCCGAAACCACTAAACTTATCAATGTATTTTTTGTGTTCCATTACACATCGTGCTGGCTTACATTTAGTTTATGAAACTATGTTTGTAAATTTTTAGGAGTTGGTGCCCGTTATGTAGCGATTCCTTTTTGCGCAATTTATGTAATTGATTAAATGAATCGGTGAAACCAGAAAAAAGTTTGTAAAAATCCCTACACGTTGAAAAAACTTCCTAATTTTGTCTACACAAAAAAATAGTGTATGAATAACGCCATTAAAATTTTGTACGTTTTAATCGTCAGGTACAAAATTTACAAAAAAAATTAATAACAGAAATTTTTAAATTTAATGGCCTTTAATTTCTCTGTCCTGTGTTCATGTTTGTTCTCAAGCCACTATACGAAATACTATTTCTTAAAATTTTGTATAATATTTATGGGAAGTCTTCTTTTAATTTTCTCTAGAGCTGTTATGTACAAATGAAGTTCTTACATTAGGCCGCTAGTCAAAGCGACTAGATTTCATAGATTTTCAAAATGAGTATGTACGGATCTTACAGCCAATCAAATCTTAATTTTGATTTTTTAATAATATATAGTGACTCCAGATGATAAGAAACCAAGGGGTATTTTGTTTGAAAGTTTGTTTAAAATATGTTTTTAAGAAAAGATAATTTATATAAAAAATGATATATCAAAAACTGTTAAATTTGTTTTTCATACTAATTCTATTACCAAGTAAACGTGTAGCAAAGCCGGTATTGTTTTTCCTCTCATTGTCTATACAGTACTCGTATTAACCAAAAGCATTTTTTGTCCGTAACACTGTATAAAAATTGTTTAATGTTAGAGTTTTTAATAAAAACAATAACAAATATTTGATATTTTGTATTTCATATTCTCACTTATATTTGATATTTTAGGCCGTAATTTAAGAGGAAAAAAATACCTCACATATTACATTAGATAAAAAACATGTCCCTCTTTCCATACAATTGCAATTTTTCAATAGATTCCCTTCAAAAAAGGGAAATTCCCACTTTTGACATCACTATAATGAATTAAAATATTATAAAATAGGAAGATACGGGGGCTGCCCCTGTAAACTAAGCGATAGCGTACTAGACTATTTGTCTGGGGTTCGCAGTTTTGATTTTTACCTTGACCTTCGGAGTTTATGCAGACAAGCCAAAAGGGGTTCACAGTAAATGTTTGTTTACCAAAATTTCATTTTCTTCTAAAAAATTTACGTAAATACGCATAGTATTTGAGAAAGTTTTTGAGTTCACAAAAATATTATAAAAAATAGTTAAATAAATAAATTATAGGTCAAAATCTTTGAAAGGCAGGCCAAACTATTAAGATCCATATTTATAAAAAAATTTGTATATGAAATTTATTTTAAGACAAATTTTTCATACAAATTTTCCTTAAAATAGATTTCAAATTGATTATTATTATGCTCGCAAAGAAAGAATCGGAAATGAAAAAATAATCCAAATTGAAAACGGATAAATTAAAGTTGTTGAGTGCTGTTTTTTAATGTTAAAATTGAAAATGTCGTTTTTAAAGTAAAAAAATACAGTTATAGTGACAGTTTACAAATCTGCCTTTAAGAGAAAATAAATAAGCGCTAAAATCGTGGACTGGTGCTTTTTATGGAAATTGCTTAGATTTTAGTATTTCAAATTTTCATCGCACTATTTCCCATAATTTATATTTTACATACATATGTTGTAAAATATTAACAGTTTTATTAAAAACAAATTGAAATTGATTATTGAGGGATACAGCTAGCGTGGAAATTGATCCACATTTGGGTGAGTTAGAAGTTAGAAAAAGTTTTTTGCACAATAGGGTGTCAACTGTGATGCCAATTAGAGTTACCATGTGTTCTAACAAGGTATCTTTAAACTTAAAATTTGAAAAAGATTTGACTTTTTCTATAAATAAAACTTTATAGTCTAGAAGTTGCGGACTTATTGCAACTATTTTTCATTATGCGCCTCTGTGTGTTATACTATGGATGAAGTGCGTATTATGAAAGGCATCCAAGTTGGTTCTTGAATCGAATCTGCTTATCATGAACAAAGATAAATGCTTGATCAAGTTAAAAGTTATTTATTATTATATAAAATAACACAGTACACATTTTTCAGCTCATTGGTTTGAGGTTCAATTCTGAGAATTGCAAGTGAAAGTAACCCATAAAAAAGAGAGCTTCGGCATCATTCGTTTTGTCAAGTTGGCTGCATTAATAATTTAATTTACAGTTTAAAACCAGAAGAACATTGAATATTTAAATATGGAAAATAACAAGTATACGTACGGTACTCGTATACCGAGATATGGCCGTGTTAAAATATAGATAAAATTACAAAAATCCACCTTGAACAAAAGAATTCGTATGGCCATTATATAATTAATGTAACTTGACAAAATGAATTATGCAGAAGTTCTTATCTTTGGGGCTACTTTTACAAGCAGTTTTTAGAATCGAGCCCAAAATCATGTGTTGTACTGTGTAATGTAGTGCTTGTAGAATCCATTCTTAAATTAAGCGTTCTGTACTTCATTTTGGAAACTCCATACTTATCGTACGTTTGATACCGCTTTGGATTGATTTAAGTATGAGTAGCTAACTTTTGCTCTTCTGCGTAAAATCTCATTGACTAAGTAAAACAAACACGCGGAAAAATTAAAAAAAAAATGGATTAATTTTTTCAGAGCACAAGGATGCTTATGGCCAGCCGTTTTACTTCCGAAACGTAAGCACATTCTGTAGATATTTTTGAAACTTTAGAAAATTTTACTTTTTACATGGTACTTTTTGTTATTCAAACGACAAATCTTGTGCCTCATATATGCTAAAAATGTTTCGTTGCCATTTAAAATCAGATGCAAGTGCACAAACATACGAGTGCTAACACTCATAGTTGAGCTGGTACTTGTAACATCATAAATAAATATGATGAAGTGGAATGTTAAATTCTACTTGATATTGTGGTGTCTGTTACTATTATTACTATCAGTACCATTGCAACATCTCTATTATTTAGAACTACAAAACCTACTCTTCTACTCTTTCCACTGCTGATGCTTGCAACGATATAGTGATAACGATTATAATGTTGACTACATTATGAGAAATGAAAATAAGATCTGCTTCTACTGCCAGATGTGTTTGGGGGGAGGCTGTGTGTGTAATAATGCAACAACTGTTACACTACTGTGTGAGATTTTTCTATGATTTTTTTTTTCTGTTGACTGATTTTTATTGCTTGAAGAGAGATACATAAATCTAGTTTTTTTCATGACGACTATAAGGCACAAGTAAAGTCCATATAAAGATGCACAGACTGTTACAAACTTTCCACAAAAGTTGACAGTTTAATCTTGAAGGCAAATGTTAAAGAAATAAGTTAAAAATGTTTTGGTATACTCATACATACGAACATATGCATATGACTTGATCTTTGAATGGTCTTATATGTAGTTTGGTTTACTAGCAGCTGTTGATATGACAACACACTCATAAACTTTCCACCATTCACTCTTAATGCATTATTTCACATGTAGTGGCGCGGAATAATAAATACTTAATATTGTTAAATGCCACTTTTATTTTCTACTCTGCATTTTTTTACACAAATCCATAACAAGCATTTAGTCTTTTATTGCGCGCCACAATGAGTTAAATGAATGTGCGAACTTGTTTAAAAGAGAATTAAATGTAACATATTTTAAATCAATTTTTATAGAGCACTTAACAGTAATAAAAAGAAAAGTGAGTTTTATCTTTATATAAACTGCTCTTTTTTAGTGCAGTTGATTTTAATTTCCAAACCATTTACTGAAGGACGACGGAATTATGTTATTAATATATCTAAGAGATGAAATAAAAAGTAGTGATAAAAGACATAAGATTTACAAACGAATTTCCATTAGACTTCAGGAAAGTTCAAAAAAGCTTAGAAAAAGTGATGCTTATTCAGAATCGCTTTCAGTTTCAGCTTAAGTCTGATTAAATTATAGCTGCTGCTAAAGTTATTCATAGTCTCCTTAGTCGCAAACTAGCTATTTAGTTGCAACGAAAATTTAAGTTTTAATAGAAACTCTGTAGGTTTATACTTCTTTTAGAAACTATTTTCGTAGCTTTAAGACAGATCGTTCATAGCTTCTGAATTAAAGCGGAACCCTACTATGACTTCACGCTTACGAAATGTTCTGAAACCTTAAAAAACTATTGCAGAAAACTTCTGAAAGTGATAATGTTTTTTAATATTTTATTTTTTCGCCTCACTCATATGTTTTTGATGACGTACCAAGGCAAATTCATAACAGGTAGACTTGCCTCAATTCGCTTTGTAAATACCTGCTTTCTTTGTCAAAATCAACGTCAAACACTATATGTAAATCAAACATAAACAAATTTTAATAAAAAAAAACAAATCAAAGTGCAAGGAGATGCAAGGAGCAAAAAATAGTTAGCTGAGCTGTCGAGACCACCTGTTATGAATTCGCCTTGACGACGTACTATAATTTCACAAAAAAAATTCTTGTGGTTTTTTTAGTTTTGTACTTGTTCTAGTAATAAGATCACCTGTATGTATTCGCTTTGGTATTTCACGGAACTCTATTACAGTGCACTCGGGATATAGTGAACTAATTAATGCACAGGCCTGTTCACTATATCAAGAATTTCACTATATACAGTTTAAAAAAATAAAAAAATTTTATTCATATAATGTAAAAAAATAATGATTTTTTTATTCAGTAATAAAAATATTTTGGAGGATGACAAGGCGCGTTATCAAGGAGCAGCATTGCTTTTATTGGTAGGCCTTTTCCTTTTAAATATGCCTTGACCTAAATTTAAAACATTAAAGCTTAGTTTTTTTTAAAGAAAATTAAACCCCAAACCTAGTTGACAAATGACTTATGAAACCATTCTTTAAATATTGCAGAGGTCATCCAAGCATTTTTTTGAACTTTGGTAGTTTACAGGAATTTCAATTGATTTAAAAGATCTAGGTTTCTTAGCGTGTCCAATAATTACAGGTTTTAATTTATGGAGTCCAGAGGCATTCGTGCATGCCAAAAATGTTATTCTGGCTTTTTGAATTTTTCTTCCTGGAGCAGAATTTCCCCGCTAGAAACATATTTCTTATCGGGAATATCAATAGTTCATGCAGTTTTTTGGCTTTTTGCATAATCATTTCACCGCTTACTGGTAAGTGTTTCTATCGCTGCTTTAAAAACCAATTGAAAAGTCTTTTTTTCGAGACGCGGATATTGTGCTTTTCGAAATGTCTTTCTGTTAAGGGCACTTTTACTTAAGCATGGAACTCCGGCTTCCACTTTGTTTTTATTTTTTTTATGCCACTTGTTGTGGATTTTGCTATATCAAATCTCTTTGCAAGAACAGTAGCTTCTACTTCATTTTCTAGTTCTTTTAGAATTTCTTGTTTCACTTTAATGGAAAGAAAATGTCTTTTTTTATCAATCAATCAATTTACATATAAACACGTGCAAAGATCGAATTTTAAACTCATCTCATTAAATGTGTATTAAAACAAGAAAAGAATGCAAACACAATGAATATCAAGAGAAACACCGGTATTGAAAAAGCTTAGCTTTTTTGTTGTCAATCATTGTGAAAAAAACTGTGTTCACTTTATAGAGGTTTGTGGAGTTCACTATTTAGAGTAACTAATGTAAAAAATAGCCTGTTCATTATATCGGGTAGTTCATATTACAAAGTGTTCACTATACCCCGAGTGCACTGTATTAAGTTTAAAAAACTAAAATTTTTTAAAAGGATGCTTCGAGTATTTAAAAAAATGTTTACTCTTTTTTACACTCTTGCAAGCATTCTTCAAAATTAATCAATTTAAAATATTTGCTTTGCACATTTAGTTCCGGCGTTCTTTATGTTAGTATTTCATAATTTTATTATGTAAAATATTTGCCTAGTCTGAACTTAGCTTAAGGTTTTGTATGTCAGCAAATATTGTGACAAGTATTCACTTCAAAACTAAACAAAATTTTTCTTAGATTGTAAGTTTTTGTTTAACTAAAGTAGGTTAAACTTATGATTTTTTGTGTGCAAAGCAAAATCAGTTGCATACAGTTAAGTCAAAGTATTTTTAAATGTGATATAAAATTCATAGCAACTTATCATGGCTTTATTAAATTATACATTAGAGCGGGTCCAAAACTTTTTTTCTCGTATCGACTTTTAGTACCGTAAATATGATGTATTTTTGTCTGTATTAGATCCCTGTAAAATATTATTAATTTATTTTTAGTTTAAGAGCCCACGCCCACGACTACATCCCATTTTTAAATAACAACATAGTATTGCATTGCAGAAAAGCATATTACTGTATCCTAAAGACTTTTAAGTTCTCGAGAAACTATCCAAGTTACAGGCCAGCTTCCGAAAATACCATTTGAAGGCTTAAGTACAGATTACAAATATATGTAAGAAATAACTATATCTATTATAAGTGGATACTGCTACAATAGCTTAGCTAACAGGTCTCCTGAAAAAATATCCCATGCTTGAAGGCTAACAAAAGCAAATAGAATTTTACGTTTATATATTCCTACATCAAATCTGACATATCAGCTACAAATATTAGCAGAGTATTGTGTTAAAGTTTATGCTCCAGTATGATTTGAAATAAAAACAAATCCAACTAGCAAAAATGGATCTAAAAATTTTTGGAAATTGATAACAAGCTCACGATACCTTCGTGCAGAGTTAAATCTACAAATATATCGCGTAATTTAACGTGACGCCTATTGTGCTCACCCAGAACACTTGCTTCTGCCGATGTTGCTGGATGAAAATAAAACAGTGAGATAATCGGCAGACAGACGAATTCAAGAAGCACGAAGCTCATCTCATGGAAAGCAACCTTGCATGTTTGAGGTCCCAACTACTAATTTTGACGCAAATAACTACTACTTTGAAGTTATAAATTGGAATCAAAAGTTTTTTGATCCACCAATTCTTCGGAACATCACTATTGAAGACAGAAATGCGGTAGTTGAGTGTCAAGAAAGTGACAATATAATTTTCGCCCAGGTACCATGTCACACAGTGCCGGTGAAATGAGCTGTAAAATAGTGTCAGAAGCATTCATGACTCTATGCGATAAAAAATCAAGAAAAGGTTTGATGCACAAGATTTTCTGACCAAAAACTAGCTGACATAGTTTCGTGATTTCATTGTTTTATGTTGTATAAGAATCAATGTTTTATTTTTTTTTTTGAGTTTAATTAAAAATGTTGTTTTGTTTTAATTAATAATAATTGATAGTAAATAAAATATTTAAATTAAAAAAAACTTTTTTAAGGATACTTAGGATCTTAGGAGCTCCGGCGCGGGCTCACGATATGACTTTTTTAAACTTTTTATAGTAATTTTTATTTGTTTTAACGTAAGACAAAAAAATATTGCTATTAGAATATGATTTGAGAAGTTTTATTTTTTCTCATATATCGGTGACCCACCCTATTATATGTACACACATACTTATCTGCAGTTAACTTACAACATTTTAGCTTTTCATATTCAAAGTAGCTAAAAATTTAGTAGTGCTGCGAACTCAAATATCTTGTTTGTTTTGCACATTCGATTGCAAACGCATTTGCAGCTTTTGCTAGCTTTATGTCTCAATCAAAAATCATATAAATATGTACGAGTGTGTATATATTCCATAGATTTGTTTGCTTCTTACTGATAACTTATTTTAATGGAATTATTTTGATTTTCTTTAGTTTTTTCTTTTTTTCATATATAATCTGTCAACACTGTCGTTTGTATAAACAAGGCAGTAAAATTTTAACTATTAAAAGAACTACTAAACTGACTGCCTACAATTCTATATAATGGATAATATAAGCAGGTGGGTTGTAAGAAAACTGTTTGTAGACGGCAAACAATTTGCTTTAAACGAAGGAATTTAAGGCATGGACCCATTATCTAGTGCTTAACTTTATTTAGCTGTTATCGACTTTTGAACGTCTTCATTGGGAATATCGAGCGGTGCACAATACTAGAGGATTTAACGAAGGTGAGTGAAATTTTGTTGGCTAGTGTACCTTTTTAACAAAATAAAGAACATTTCTAAATTTGATGCAAGTACATGGCTAACTTTCATACATTCCTAGAGAATTTTCCCCTTTTCCCATTCCTCCTATTCTGAATAAAAATTCCCCCAGGATTTTTCCCTGAGGGAAAAATTAGGCACATGTTGGTATAAAAATTGTCATAAAACAATGATTTAAGCGCTTTTAAAGCTAAGTTCACAAGAAGCCAATCGGCCTGACAAAGAGGTATTTTTTCTCGCACGGGGAAATTTCATGCAGATATTTAAAAGAGGGCTGTATGATTGTGGCAACTCCATCGCTAATCTCTTTCCTCGCAACCCTCAAACTATATTTTCTTCTGGTGCTTTTTTCTCATTCTGTTCTCCATCTTTTAGTTCATTCGCAAGCATAGTAAAAGCTATACTAATCACTTTTTCCCTCAACTTCAGTAAAAACTAAATGTACACGTATTTTTAAATAATTTTTTTTTGTTAAAATCAAATAGAAATTAAGTTTTTAATTACTGAACGCCCACGCACGTTAGCATAAAATAAAATGTCAAAAGTAAAATAGTTAATTCTGATTTTCGATCTCCCTTATTAGATTAGATTTTTTGCTTTTTGAAAGTTACGTTTTATCAAAATATACAATTCATTGAAGCAATAAAATGACAAATACAAAAAAATGACATATCGCAAAAATAGCTGAAATCCGAAAAACCTGAAAATTTGAAAAATTTAGAGAAAGGCGTAAAGCTTCCTAAATGGAACTAAAAACTTAAAAAATGTAATATACATTCACATTCCTTAAATTTTTAGGTCTACTGGTATATAAGAGATTTTACGGCTTTCTCTAAAACTTTCAACGAGTTTTTCACATTTCTTGCATTTGTAGCTCGTTTTACATCTTTTTCTACATTTTAGGAAATTTCGCGTATTTTCGCGATTATCGCAATACAGTGGTTTTTTTGTTGCTCCATTGAATTTTAAAGATTTTATTTTACATAAAAAAATAATTAATATTTATGCGTAATTTGTTTAACTGTTTAGGTTTATATTGAAATGAATTTTTGGCTTGTGTTCAAATCTGACTTCACCCATTTCTTCATAATTTTTAAGAAATTGTTTGAATAAATAATTAATAACGAATTTATCCAAACAATTTCTTAAAAATTAAAAAGAAATGGGTGAACTCAGATTTTAACTCAAACCAAAAAGTAATTTCAATATTAAACAAAAAAAAAATTTTCTTATCCCAAATTCTCTTTTTTTGTTTCGAGCCAACAAAAATAAAAATTAGTTTAATTTGACTACACGACAAAAGTAACCTGCAGCCGTGTAGTCTTGTAGTCGTGAAATTAATAATTTTCATACGTACACATACATTCCATTTTTGACAGGTTGTACTCCGTAGCGTGCTGTCGTGAATGTGTTTATAGCATTATTCGTTAATCAAAATTAATTATTTTAGAGTTGTGAATTTAACTTCTAATTTATTGCTATATTGTGCCATGTAATTCTGGTGGCAATCTAAATATACGCTGAATTCATAAACTGTTTACTGGATTTAAACTTTTATCAGATAAATGGCAACTATAATAATAACCATAAACTCTTGGATTTAGTTTTTGTATATGATTGTGTTGACACCTCTGTCGCTCGCACTGATCCAATGATCATGCCAGAAGACCATCATTATCATCCTACAATCGATGTAAATGTATCTTTTTTTTATCTAATCATACATCTCTTTCTGTTAACACCATAAAATTCAAAAATTAAATGAATTACTATACAATACCAACTGGAGTAGTTTGCTATGCATTTCAAACTTAAAAAACAATGCTGATTCCATTAGTCCATTAAAATTTTTAAAAAGTTTTCCCATGAAATCGCTTATTAGTTATAATGTTATCCTAAAAATAACTAATTTATTCGAATCGTGGAGATTGTCATACCGCACTTTTGGATATGTGGCAAAGCACTGTGCGGAGATTATATAAAAAAATCTCACTGAAAAAAAGAAAACACATAAAAAATGCATTCACTCACCGAATATGTCTGTGGATAAAGGCGAATTTAAACATGTCGTTGCTAGACTACTAGTACCCTTCAGAAAGTCACAGATCCTGGAGAGGGAGAATGAGATATACCGCCAAAAAAGGATTAAAATGTCTACTAATTCCTGCAATTTGTTTTATTAATATTCATGCTCTCCCAAAAATTGGGGATGCAAAGTATTTAAATTTATGTGATCATCCAAATCGGACTTAAATATATATCCTTACGGCAATAATTCAACCGAAGTCGAGCTATTATTTGAAAAATTTACTATGAAATGCGATCGACTCGATAGATTTAATTTTCTAACAAGTTCAGCAGTTTTATGTAATCCAGAGCTATTGATATTAGCTTAAATGTTAAACTAATTAGAACTTTATACATATGAGGATTTTCGACAAACATTCTGTTTAAAGTTATACCCAAGTCCTTATTTAGGTGACGGGTATTGTTCGTATATATTTACATCCATTTACTGCACATTATTTGTATGCATATGCTTCTGTGTGTTTGTTTTGGTATAAGTAAATCCTTTTGAAAATTGCTACTTCTACCGCTAGTTTAGTGCTACAACAACAACTACATTCGCTTAGTAGCAAATTAGTAAGAAAGCTTTGCTTAGATCTACGATAAGTATGTGCTTTTGTCTACGTAAATTGCTAGTATTTTTTGGTTTTTATATTTGGCAAATAAAAGCAAATTCAATGGAAATATCTAGTAGATTTCTATATATTTACTCGCATTTATTGAACCTTTTAGATTAGAGATTTCATGTGTCTCTCCTTGCGTGTATTTGTATGTTTTTTTTTCTTATATTATTTATCTATTTTTATTATAATTCCCTTACTACTTGAAAATGAACGAAATTTAGTTGATAGTTTTCTTAACAATAGTCGAAATAACGAATGAATGAATGTATGAATGAATAAATGAATGAATGAAAGAAAAGTAGCTAGAAAAAAACCTCAATAACACTTAAGATTTTTCTTATATTTTAGTTCTTTTCATTGGAAAGATTTTATTTGCAAAATTTCTTTTACGACTTGAAATTCTGGAGGACCAGCAGTTGTTAAGGCAGTAAAACGTAAAAGAAAAAGAAAAATATCTTACAAAATGTTACAAATAAAAATCATTACATTTTTACCTTACGATGTCATTGTGTAGTCATGATTTTTATAGCGAAGTCAATGTTCGAGATGAGCATGAGATATAGAAAAAATAAATAGAAATAATAAAAAATATAAAAACAAAAGTTTTAGACAAAATCAAGAAAACAAAACTTTATCTTTAGTTTAATCCCTAAGAGACTACAGATATTTTATATCGTAGTAAAAGAGTTAATTCGTAATTCTATTGCACTGATTTGTATGATTCGGTTTTTATTGAACAATAAAGTTATTTTTTTGTTAATAAAAACGATATTGTGCTGATATTACGAATTGCTCGAATCTCATATTTCTGGCTTTAATTCAAACCGAGTATTAAATCAAATCAACACTATACAAACCTTCCGCAGTTATTTGTTACTTTTTTTATACACAAGTCTTTCTTTATTGATTAGTTAATTTAAGTGGCTGCCACGAAAGCAATCAACCAACCACTTTGTTGATGTGATAGCGTTCCTAAACTTGCCATTTTATTTATCAAAATCAGAGTTAAATCTTAAAATGTCTGTAAATCTGGATAGAAGGGAAGTTAATAAGTCTTATAAAAATCATTGAGAACCATTGAGAAAACAATATGTTTTCTTGAAAACTTCAAGCTATGAAACATGGCTGTAAAATTTTTAGAAAAAACCCATCATTCTTTTAACCATTGATGGGCTGGCGTACAGTTAATTTTAAAGAGAGATTTAAAAAATTATATTTTCGTGCTGTTAATTAACACTTCTAGTTTTAAGATAAATTACTTAAGGAAATCAAAGATGATTTATGGAAATCCCAGGGCACATTTGCTTTATAAGCAATTGGGTAAACATATTTTAACATAATTAATAGTAAATTCAGAAATAATAAACCTAATTAGGAATGTCTAGTTGAGTATGGAAATTATTAACAAAATGTCTATATTATTTTGGCATATTTAAATTTTTTTTCTACATGTAAATTTTAAAAGAAAATTATAAACAAGGCACATACATACAGGTAGTCGCAATAGGATTCGCCTTTTTTGGATGTCCAAATAAACTGTTTAAGCCGAATTTAAAATCAGAGAAACAGATACAACACAATGAGTCAGCTTTGCTTTCGAGTTCATCTGGTATGGATTCGCCTTGATTATAGAGAAGAAATTAACAAAACAAAATTGACGCAAATATTTCTGGCGATTTGAAGTATGACCATATTAAGTGACACCATTTTATGGAAAGTTCAGGACAAGTCTTGTTGAGACAGAACGGACCAAATGAATCTTGTCATGAACTTTAATAAACTTTTATCGATTCAGTTATCGACGCGTCGGGTTTTACGGACGACGGACCCCGTAGACTATTGGATAGTGTATCAGACTATTAGTTTGGAGATCGCATGTTCGATTCGAGTCAAGGTGTTTCTGCAGAGAAACCAGAATGGCTTCGCAGATCGTATTCGCCTTAAAAAAATATACGCTTGTATTGGGACATGAGTAGTCTCTGGAGATCTTGAACTTTTGGTCTTACTCAGGTTAACCGATACATTCACTTTGTTCCATATGGAGTTTATGCCAAACCGAAGCTGCTAAAAAAATTGAGAGGCTCCTCTCAGAGACCAGTACTGTCGATGTTTTTGCAGATAGACTGGCCGCTATTAAGGCTCTTAATTCAAGGATGGTGATGGTGAAGGAGAAGTATGTACTGCAATGCAATCAATCTCTAAATCTGCCTAAATGGTATCATTTCAGGATGGCTTCGGTTCCTGGATATTAATACATCTGAAAGAATGAAATGGCGCGCAAGACCAGGTTAGGCTAAAGAAGTATAAGACTCTCAAAGAGATATTCTATTCCCTTAGATGAGATATGATATCGAATTAAATCGTGGACGCTAAAAAGGATGTCTCTCAGGTGGTCTGGAATTGTCACTTGCATGTTATCTAAGACGCTCTGGTCATCACACCATGTAGAAATAGTACTTAAGAACTCTTAACCTTTGGGAGAAGTTCTCCTATTTGAATTTTCGCAGTGCACTGGAGCACGGTCGGACGCATGTCGGAAGAACTAGCTCTTCCTTGGTATTGTCACTGCAGGAGCAACTTCGACAAAGTGGAAGAAAAGTCAGTTCAATAGCTCGTCTGTGACTGTTTGGCTACGCAAAAGAGCAGGCTTAGACATCTAACCAATCGGTACCTGCAGGACTTGTAGTGTCTCATGGATACACCATTAGCTGACATTCCAGGCTTCGTGAGAATCTGAAGGGTTGGTTTGTGAATAACTTTAGAGGAATGTGTAGGTATACATACAGCTTGGAATATCACAATGGATCTAATTGTGTTCACTAGCATCCGGACTCCCTATCTAACCTCTCCTAACCATGTTGCAAGTTTTATGAATGTTATTAATATTATTAATATTATTATATATAAACATGACTTTGTGATTCTTTTTGAAACTAAATTGGTTGTTAGTCTATAGTGTTTTTTTTCCGACAATTATTTGTAAAAATAAGATTTGATATCGTATTCAATGGAGTGTCCTAAAAAATTACACATACACTCAAAACATAAAGCAATCCATCCGTACTTAAATCAATCCCAAGCGGTATTAAAAGTGCGGTAATCCCAGATTTACTTTACAGCAATATTGATTTAAGTACGGACGGATTCAAATGCTCAATTTAATTTAAGAATTTTTTAGTTGATTCAAGATTTTCCACGTGGTTAAAAAATGTTGTACTCATTTTAAGGAACTCCAGAATTGGGTTTCTAAAGTAATCCCGCTTTCGGCTTGATTAAAGTACATTTTATTATTATTTGTATTCAAAATTTTGAGTACGACTAGTACTCAAAGTAAGTAGAAAATACTAGAATTTAGTACGGCGTTTTTCTTTCTGTGTACATTTAAATACACATGAACACTATGGGGGTGTAGTGGTTCCATAAAACAAACGTGGTTTCCGTTCTGCGGTGTAAGTTGAAATTCATTAGTTTTGATTTTTTCGTTGTTCCTTTGGAATATTATTTGATATTCAATTCTATCTGACTAAAAGCGAACTTTATCCCATTAATAATTTTTTTTTGAATTGATGAACATGAATTTGTTTATTGTAAACTAATTCATGTTTACGTACTTTGATGCAACAATAATGCTTGCTTTGCATGTTCTAATACTCAAGCGGCAAACGATATATTGTTGTGTCAACCGTTCCATTGGATCTTGTTGTAATAAAAGAGGGGATGTACGGTTCCAGTTAACAATATTTATTTCTTCAATAAGTACAATATTTATTTCTTCAATAGTTTATAATTAATAGTTCGTAAGTATAACAATACACAGGCAAAAGATGTTAACAACTCAAAAATTAAAAGTAAGATACCGAAAGAACAAATGATATTAAACAATGTTGCTAATTAGGCGGTTATAATTGTAATAATATTCAGTGTTACCATATTAGCGGTTATAACCATGTATTTTCTTTAAGTGCTCGTTGAAAAATTTATGATAAAAATATTTTTCTAACAACGTTTAAGCAAAACTTTCTGAATTCAAAGACATTACTTTACTTCACTGCCCTAAAATTAAAATTTAAAGAAAATATTTTTCATACCTAACGAACTTCGATTGCAGAGTATGTATGAACGAGTTTGTAAACAGCAACATGCAGTAAAAAACATTTGTTTGTAACAATAGTGAAAATTGTCACAACAAATGTTGTAACATTCAGAATCGATTTTCAAATCATGGCGTAAATGTTGCAAACATTTTTATTGTTTGACGTTGTCGATGAGTATGATGCCGACAACAGCAGAGCGGCAACGATGACAAAGATAAAGATTTCTTTTAAGTTTTTGTTTTTTGTTGTTGTTGATTCTCAGCATCTTTTGCACAGTTTAAATGTGTTTTTACATGTATTCAATGACTTGAAATGTGGCAAATGGAAAAAATCTTACATAGTCATTACCACTTGTTTTGACATGTCTGGTGATGTTACACTATACTGGTTAAATTAGTTGGACGATTTGTTTGTTGCATGTAAGAAAGAATATTCGAACGTGGGAGCATTTAAAATTTTAGCTTTTAAAATAACATTATTATTAGAAGTTTCGTAGTTATTTGTTAAACAGAACGATACCCGTATACACGGAATGGCTCTGAAATGGAACCTTTAAGGTTCTAGAAGACGTGGCAGAAGAGTTAACATAAAGAACTAGAACCCAATGGGTACACCAGGACCTTTTAAGGAATCATGTGGAAGTCCTGTGATTCACTGTGGAGTAGAAGAAGACAAAAAAGATTTGAGCTTTAAGATTTTTAAATTTGTGTTGAAGTTAATTTTATTTAAAACACCACAACAACGGTGTTTTAACATCGACCTTGTCCTTATTACATAACGATCCTTTACAATTTTTTCTTTTCTAAAGTTTTTAGTTTTAGAGACTTGGTTGTTGTTTCACTTGCTGGCTTGGCTTGCTGCTTATGTTCCAACCATTGGAAATTGTATGCATGTGTGCGTGTGTGTGTTTATACATTTAAAAATCGTTCACTTGTTCGTTATTAAATTGCTAACGTTGTTTTTACGTGACAAACATTATGTATGCAATACATGATTTCTTTTCGTTTTTTGTCTTAAACTTCGATTTTTTCTTATTTTATAACAAATATACAAATACACACACATACGCTCGGTTGCGCACTCCGCATGTATAAAAACCTGGCGACTGCTTCCTGTTAAAGGATGTTGTTTTGTTTTTTTTATATAGATTTTTTTTCCAAATTATTGTGGTTTTTGTGTCATGCCTGCCTTATTTACACCCCTAAATTTGTGTTTTAGTGACAAGATTGTTCTAATTAATGTTTAAAGCCTACTCAGATTATCACTTTGTCGTTGACCGAATATTTGTTTAGCATGTTAATTTTTAATTTTGGGTTTTTGTGGGGTGTATGTGTTTCTCTGTTATCGATAAAATTAGATTTAACTAATTGAACATGCAATACAAACTGGCTTTTAATGAGTAGAAATAATATTGTGTAGGGTGTTTCAATTAGACATTGTTTCATTTTCAATAGTCCGGCATCCTGACATTTGTCATGACTCAACTGATAACTACTTGACATATGACAAGTAAAAACTACTCCATTACTGATGTCAGATAGTTAGGCAGAGATTATTATGGACAGCTGAGAGTTTGTGTAATATAATTACACACCAGTAATATGAATTCGATAATTTCTATTCCGTAATACACTTCATGAATTAAGCATTTCGTCTTCAGAATTCAGTGCAATTTATCCTGTTTCTGATTTTCGTACAAAAAGTTTTTTACGAACTTTCCTATATTTAATTTATATACCATCTTATTGATTTGAAATTGTAATCTTTTGTTTCTGTCTTTCTAATAATATTTTCTCACCATATGGAACAATTATTTCGTCAATCCCTGCTGTATTATTTTACCATTATCCGCAATTGCCTGTTAGTGAAACGTAAGCGTATTTGTAATCAATCTTTTTCTTTTTTTTGCGCATCTGTTATTCGGATATATGCGATCATACAATAAGTTTTACAACGTATGTATGTAACAAAGCAGAAATACATATCGTCATATGATTTCAATAAATACCTAAGTTACAAAAAATTCAAAAACGACTTCTTGGTAGATTTGGATCCACCATATCAAAATGCATGTCCCTGGAAAATTTTATTTATTAAAATTGTACTAATTCGTCAATAAGAAATAAGCTTAAACTAAAAAAATGTTGAAAAATGTTGCTTAACTTTTCATATTAGACAGTTTTTTGCTTGTCCTCTAAAATTTTTTCAATGTAAGTTAGGGCTTTCATGAATTCATATGACGATATGTTCTTTGTATATATATTGTTAATATTTTTATACAAGAAGAAGGTCTCTGTTTCTAGCGGCAGCCAGTAAGCTTCCTTTGCCATCGTGGGCGGTCCAGCTTTGAATACTGTTCAACCAATAAACTTATTTTCTTCCTCTGGTATGTCTTCCTTCAACTGTTGTTTTCATTATTTTTGTCAAAAATTTATTTTTTTTTCACATCTCACCAGATGTCACAGATATCACACTTTTCGACTTTTTGTCGTTTTAATCAGTTGACGATCCACTTTAATTCTCCTCAACACCAGATCATTTTTAATTCGATCCTCATCTTTTGCTTTTATTTTTCATTTTTCTACATAATACTCGTATAATAGCATTGACCATACATATCATTTAACAAATCTGGTTTTTATTTGTATACCGATATCGTGACTTGTTAAGATTTTGTAGTATTCAGATTGGGAAAACAAATAACTTTTCGCAAACATTTCCTATTGAAACCCAAACTTTTAAAATTTGTTCAATCGTTTCGTACATGAACAAAACCAAAACAAATACTTTTTAAATAACAAAGAGCGCAAACAAAACAATTGGCTTTTCACTCATCTGCTTGCTTTAATATACCGTTACAATCGTACAATTGGGAACAAAACAAATGCTCAAACGTATTTGAGCAAATTAATCAGCAAACGTTTGCAAAAATTTCTTCTTAAAACTTTTAAATTTTGCTGCCATTATTTTCTTTTCTAGCTACGTACATTTTAATTAATGTACATTTAGTGCTCACAAACAAAAATATTACAAAATTAAATGGGACAATCGTTCTCATTGTTTATGTTTTGTTTTTGTTCACTCATTGGAAAGAGAAAAACAAAACGAAAGCAAACGTTTCGTTTTGTTTATTTTCCTAATGCGGTAGTATTCGTAAAAAACATCTCTTGCAATTTTTTTGCGACAAGATATTTTTTTAAATCCTTTACAATCATTTACAGCCTGTCCCAACCACGATGTCGAACGATATCGTTATTTTGTGACATTGCATTTAAAACAAAAACAGAGTTTTAGGAGCTGTTTTTGTTTTAAATGTAATTTCACAAAAGAACGATATCGTTCGATATCGTGGGCCAGGCAACTAAATATTAAAATTTTTTTTACTTTTTCAATTTCAGCGTTTTGCGGCGCTTTTAACGGAAATTGCTAAAAGTTTTTGTTTTTAATGTGATGCTGTTTTATAAATTTTTTCTGCCCATTATTATGTATTATCTCTTTTTTGTGATAATTTTTAATCCATATGCTTCACTTGCATGCGTAAGTTTGTCAGTAAGTTTCTGCTGACCAGATATGCTGCTATCCAATTTCACCATGTCATCCGCATATCGTATGTTGTTAATGACCATTCTCTCTTTTTCAATTGCTTCCATAAATATCCGCTGCAAGTATATATTGAATAGTAGCGGCGAGAGTATACGACTTTGCCGTACGCCCCTTGAAATAACAATTTCTTCCGTCAGTTCACCATTAACATGAATGTGTGCCAGTTGAATCCAGTATACATTTTATATACAACACAATTGATTGCCATCTATTCCGAATGATGGTAGAATTTCCATTAGCTTGTACATATACTAAGTATTACTTCGAGATTACCGACATCCCACTGATTTAAGCCAGTCTAGCGAATATTTCCCAGTGTCATATACATATATAATTATAAAGTTTTACCAACAGTTCCATATTTTCAACATCTATTAGTTTCAGTTCTTGCAAGGAAATTCCTTCAAGTCCTATTGCTTTTTTGTCTCTTTGAGTATAAGTGGCACACTCTACCTCGTACTTAGTTATTTGGGTTCCAGGGAGATTGTCTTTGTAACATAATTTGCCCATACACGTTTTCCCTCAGATATCGCAATTACAGCTTCATTATCTTCGTTGAACAGAACTACTGGAGATGTTCTTTCAATTTTTTATGTGAATTAAAATTGTCGTAATGGTTGTAATCAATAACTCTGTAATTAAAAACCAAATTTGCCGCAGAAATGAACTAAAGCGTATATATTAGACTTCCTTCTGCTTTGAAGCATAGAATGACAATTGCCAAGTTTCTGTAATGACGATTTTTGTATACTGTTCTATGTAAATGTTTATATTTGAATTAGAAAAGAGTTTATTCAATAAATATGTAAAAGAATTTTAAATTTTCTATGATAACGAGTTTTGTTATATTCGACACACAAAGTTGTATGTGTATTTATTGAAAATGTTTTTATATTTTCCAAAGAAATTTTAGAAAAAGTTGTATTATTGACAAACATGGTATTAAAAAAACCCGAGATTGTTCGATTTTTATTATAAAAAGAAAAAAACGGACACTAAAGATCTACTTTTCTACTGTGAGTGTGCAAACTTAAACTGTGAAAGTTTAAAATTTAGGGGGGTTTCAATAAGGGCATGCTGATGTTTTAACAAGCTGTATGTGAAGTATTAAATAATCTACTTATTTTTTAAATCCATTTCAAATTTTCCTTTAATCGAGGCTTATTGGCACAAAAGCTGCTACTTAAGGAAATTCTATAAGAAGGTCTCAATATAAGTAACTCATGTCGCTCACGTTTATAATATTTACTGCTACCAAAAACAAACAAAATTACTTATCATTGAGCTATGGATACACGACTGTTGATGGTGGTGGCCCCAAATCCGTATCTAACTTTTAGTGACTGGATTAGAGAATTTTTGTATGTTTTGAAATCGTCTCGTTTGCAATAGTTTTGCTTGATAACATAGACAGTCATGTAAAAATGCTTAGCGAAGTTTAAATTAATAAATAATAAATGCTAACTGTCTTCGATGAATAAATAATATACAACAGATTCAATGGACGTCACCAAACAATATGATCAGCAAAGACTAACAAAATTTGGTCTCTTCTCATTCGTATGCAGTTTTCTAAATAAAAATAAATAAAAAAGGATTTTTTTATTCAATATACGAGTAGATAGATTATTAATTTAAATAATATTAATATTTGTTTGACTTGTATTTTTTTGTGTAATTTAATGCCAAAACACTTATTTGTTTTTCCATGAACTATTTTTATAATTTATCACCACTAATGATGACAAATGTTTGTTTATCTGCTTATCTGTGATAACAAAAACAGCAACACTAATAATATTATATTAAAAAATTAAAAAAATAACTGTTGTTTTTCTTTTTATGCATTTTTAATTTCATAATTTATGTATATTTTTTCTCCGTTATCACACCACATGAGTTATTTTTTTAAATTTATGTTGCTTTTTCCTTGCTTCGCAAAATTAACATCATACCTGTCTGCATGATGTACGAACATTATTTATTAAATTATTACTGCCATTTTACTCGAAAGTTTTTGGATTTTACATTGTATTTTTGCTTGTTTAAAAACAAAGATTTATATATACATACATATTTGTGTGCTTCACCATAATCATCAATTTTAATTAGTTTAAATTTGAATAATAAAATATGTTGCAGTTTTTATTCATAGAAATCGTGGTATTAACAGAAAAGCCTTAATTTTATTTTTTGAAATGCTAAAATTTATTTTATCTAACATGTTATATTATAGCAACATCCATCATTCAGTTGGATGGATGGTTGTAGGTTGTAGACATTTGTACAATGCAATTTAAGCTTGACTGTTATAAGCCAGTAAATGTTGTGGCAGCCGATTGCTGAATTGCTGATAAATATTATGTTTTAAATTTGCTGACATTTCTTAAGCTCTTCATTTTATATTAGAACTTATTATCTAAGCTGATACTATTTCTTGATTGAGCGGCATAATAGCCCTCTGGATCAGTTTTTGGACTTTTCAATTTATAATGAACGTCTCCATTAAAAATTATAGCAAAAAAATTAGTTAAAAATGTAGCGTATGAAAATAAAACTTGTGGAGCCGGCATTCGGTCGGTTGCCACAAGTTTAACTTTTATGATATTTAAAACTACGCTGCGAAAAAAAGGCACAAGGAAGTAAGACCCCAAGCCCGAAAATTAAATATTTTTCTCAAAACTTACACAGAATAGAAAAACAATATTTTTTGGGGGAGATTTTGTAAATTTTTAGAAACCTTCTTAAAATTTTTGTTATGAGGCGGTTTTTAATTTTTTCGAAAATGAAAAATAGGCCCAAGAAAACTAAAGGGAAAAAAAATCCCAAAAATTTTCTTCATTATTATTATGAAAAATTTTTAACGTCCCCTTTAACTCTTTCAGAATCGGTTGTGCGTAAATAGCTTTTTAAATAAAATCCTTTGCATTTTTGTTTAATAAGGAATTGTTTATTATACGAAAACAAAAAAAAAAGATCTAATAGTTTTCTAATATTTTTTCTGTGTATTTTATAAAATCTAGTTTAATAATCAAATCGCACTACGGCTTTTTATAAATATATTCAGCTGAACGTTGTACACGACCGAAAACTTATAAATATTTAGTATAAATTTGGAAGATACGTTGAAATTGCTTAGAATAGATGGTTTAATAACGAACCACCGAACCTGAAATAGTTAAAGTTTATATTGAATGATTGTGTTCTGAAAGTTTTTGTACACCTGCAAGATGTCCCCAGGGCGCCTGTTTTTCACCTATTTTATATAATTTGTATACCTCAGACTTACCGTAACTTGAAAATTGTATCATGTCTATATTTGCCGACGATATAGAAGTATTATGTTCCGACTTACTCTCTGAAATTATTATCTCCAACCTTCAAGGGGATTTAGAAAAATTAACGAATTGCTTCAATAAGTTGAAAATAACACTGAATGCTGTTAAAACTCAGGCTATTTGCTTTATAAAAAAAATCTGTTATATTCCGCAAAGAAACACAGAAGTTCTATGAAAGCAAAAAGTAAAATATTTAGGAATGTTAGCTTAGGTTGCACAGGCCGTCAGCTGCAAGCAGCCGGCCCACTTGCGTCTTTGTGATGCTTGATGTGGACAGTGAAAAGATTATCCCACTATCCTATGTTGTGATCGGTGTTGAACCAAGCTGTTTTTCGAATGAACTGGATTATTCTTCCGCAATGTCTGCGAGTTCGGGTGATAGGACGGACCATTGACAGCCATTGAAAGGGGTATTCAATCTATTTGCATGGCCACCTATGAAACAATGCCTTGTTAGGACTGCCACGAGTATACGTAGCTGATGTCGAGGGATCCTTAGTATGATGGCAGTTTTAGCTCGGGCATATTGGGGCCAGTCTTATTTGGATGCTGCGGAAGTGGATTCATTGAGCCATCTATTGAACCTTATGAGTTTCTGCAGTATGAGGATTTTATAGATTTTTAGTGTGACTCCTACTAGTCGATCAGTGTCCCGTTCTTGCAAACGGAAGCCTTCCCTGACACGCTTGTCTGCGATTAGCTCCACGTTATAATGTGACGCCATCTCGTTTAAGGATGTCCGGCATAAGCACTCGCTAGAGCGTTCAGAGCAACCTTACTATCGGTACATATTCCAATATCCTGCCTATATACCTTATTGTACCTTAACCAGTTAACTGCCCTTGTAATGACCAATATTTCGGCTTGAGTTATACTGCAATGATCTAATAGTTTAAAGCGCATCCTCTGTTGAAATTGAGAATGTAAGTATAAATGTTTAGGATGAATACGTTTAAAATGTATTTAGTTTATTTGGTATAATTTTTAATTATTCTTTAAAATTATGAAAAATGGCCCCAAATTCGGAAGCATATTTTGCTTTAGGCTTTGGGGATTTAATTCCTGTGGTCTTATTTCGTAAATTTTCTTCACAGGCAGGGTTCGCGTGGACACAATAACAGTTTGTGAAGGAATATTTTCTAAAAATTAATTTTATTTAAAGCTAGCGATTTTGTAAAAAATATTTGTTTTTTTAAATTTATTTTTTATCGAAGGATTTTTCACCATTTTTAACTTAGCGCTCAGATTTCCACGTTTTGAGATCCTGACTGATCTCACTAGCTGTATGTATGATAATGGCTTAACCTTTCGTTATTTTAAACTATTAAATTTAATCTAAGTCGGCAAAATTATTCAAGAGATATAGCTGTTTAAATTTTTGGAAAAATCTTTTTTTAATTTTTGGTCTCAAAAACTGGGATGATATTAGTGAATTTAGCACAAAGTTCCAGGAATGGCTTCTACAGTATACCGTTTTCATTATTTTTTGGCATTTTGTTGTTCTTGATTTTGACTTTTTTAAATGTTATTTTGTATATTCGCATTTTTTTACATTTTGAAATTATTCACAACTTGAAGTTTGTTAGTATTGATTTTAGCACCATTTTTTTCCCATTTTTAAAACTCAATCTCACACCTGGCTTGTTGAGTGTTAAAAAATTCAAACTATTTCCAAATTCTCTTCATTTCGCTGGGTTAATTCCATTAGAAAAAAAATACAGCATACTGCCATCATTTATAGCGATAAAATATATGCAGTATATATTTTTGTGTATTTGGCATCTGACCAGTATATTATTCTGTAATAAGTTTTTCATTTTCGTTTTTTATTTATTAAATTCTTTGCTCATATGCAGTTTAATAAATTTCTGACATTTGGTACTGGTAGATAGTGAGGCCGTAATTGATATATGAGTTTAAATATTTAATAAAAAATAATCTGTATACGATGACAGAGAATAAATGAAAAAGTAAAATAGTATTTGTACCATGAAATTTTTTGTATTGAAGGAGGGGTTATTACTTTCGTATATCTCAGTAAACTGGATAATTTTGCTAGATCTTAGCATCACATTATAATTTCTTGCACATAAAAAATCCCTTACCCTTATTTATGTTTTGAGCAGGCTTATTATAACTTTTTTTTATTATAATTTTCTTTGAAACAAGTTTTATATAATATTTTTTTTATTAATAACCTTTATATAAGCTCACTTCTATTCAATATTATAAGAGTTTGTTTTTTGTTGCCTTAAATAAAACGTTTAAAAATCTCAACAAATTCCTGCCAGGATATACAATTTGGATTTCCTTTTTCCTTCTTTTCCAATTACTAATCATTTCCTTTGTGTGCACGATTACAACGATTATATGGGTGTAAGTGTGGCTCCTTCATATTTTACGCGGTTAAAACGTTTCTTGTGGCACTAAACGTGCTGGTGTGGCAATGCAATTTGCTGCAAGTTAACTGATATTAAAAAAAAATCTAAAAGAAATCAAACTGCTCCCAGCAAGAAAATATAATAAACGGTAAATTTCTAGCATTTCCTTTTACACCCTTAGAATGCAGACACACATACACACACACCCACACACTTTCTTATACATACATAAAACTAGTTTTTCAATTTATATGCTTAATAAAAAATACATGAGCAATATAGTTTTCTTTTGGTACGCCAAGCTTTTTTGCTTCATTTATCGTTACGTTTTGCTATTGCAGTTCTTATTCAGGGTTAATTTGCTATTGATGATCGTATTCACTATAGAAATTTTTGTATTAAGCTCAAGTATAAAAGTCCTTACTGGTCTCCAAGCAATTGTAAACGTGGTTGTTTAACTGCAAACCCAATATGTTTAAGAGATTTTGTGGATTACTGTGTTTACTTCAAAATTTATTCTGGTAAAAGAACAAGATTGCAAATTCAATTAGTTATTACGGAATAACGAATAGTTTAGTATTTCCTGGCGAAGAACAGGAAATAAATTTTAATTATAGGGAAACCGCAATTAAAAGTGTTGTGTTTTCCTCTAAGTGCTTAAGAAAACCGGGCAAATATTTGAAGAGCGTAGAAAAAGAACTTGTTTAAAGCTTTCCTTATCATGAAATATTTCTCTTTGTGTAGCAGTTGAAACGGAATTTCGATTTTTTCTTTTTATCGCTTAAATGTTTTCTAAATAAATATTGACTGTTACCGCTACCATTGTGGTGTTTGTGTTTTCCGCTGGCAATTGTTAAATGTACAGTTAGTATGCTTGCCGTTTTACTTTTTTTGTTTGTTTATTCATTAAATAAAACATTCTGTTGTTGATAAACTCTTTTATTCCACAATTGTAACATAATGCTGAACATGACAACCATAGAAAATGTTACAATAACTTTTTTTTGTTAAATGTGGCAGCAAAGTACAAGAAAGAGATCTGCCATAACTTTTGTTTTTATCAACTATTTTATTTAAAAATCCAGCTGTCATTTTGGCAAATAGTTCAGAGCGCAAAGTGTGTTGGAACATATAAGAGAAAATTAGTTTTTCTTTTTGGTTACTTTAAATAATGTCCAAAACTTTATGGAGATAATTTTAAGTAATCCAATACATATAATTGCGATACTTGTTTTAGAATAAATAAAAAGATTCTGATAAAAATTTAATTTATTTGAAGAGTCGATGAAAATTGCGAATGAAAATTTAGTTCGATAGAAATTATTACAAAAAAAAAGAGAGTTGAAGAGACGGACGGATAACAAGTCGAAAGTAAGACGGAGTTCACACAGGGCAATTTTTGTTGCGCAAGTTTTGATTCAGGCAAGAGAAAGACAGAGGAAGCAATACTGTGTTTCTTTGTCTTTCTCTAAGCTAAATTAAAAGTTGCGCAACAAAATGTGCCCTGTGTGAACCCTGTCTAAGTAATATAAACAAAACAAAAAAGCAGGGTTAGTTTTCTATACAAAATATATTTTTTTAAATCTGCTAATAAAGGGTGATTTTTTGGCAACCTTTTTTTTGGCAAGACTGTTTTTGGCAGCTCAGCTGTTTTGGGTTCAACATGTTACTGTTAAACATGTTAAGTTAGATTTATAATTTAATCATGAATCGACTCAGAAACGAACAACGCTTGGAGATTATTGAATTTTATAATAAAAATTTATGCTCGGTTAAGAAAGTGCATTAAGCATTTCTTACATTTTATGGTCAGTTTGGCCGACCTTCTGAGGCAGCTATTCGGAATTTTATGACCAAATTTCGCACCATTATTGGACATTAAAACACGCATGCGTAGAGTGCGGACAGAGGAATATATGGTGAATTATCGATTCGCAACAATTGAGCCTCTGTTACTCCAATACGTGGAAAATTTTGCAGAAGGATTTGGGTGTGAAACCTTTTAAAATACAGGCGGTGGAAGAAATGTAGCCACAAGACCTACGACAAGGGCTAAGTTTTGGTGAACACTTCATGATATCGTTCAACATTTACATGATATCATCTTTAAACACTGAATTATATAGATCGTTCTATCGGCTTAAATAAAGATTTCATACATTTCTTTATAATGTGTTTATTTAAATAAAATCCAAAAACCCTTGTAGGCCAAAGTTCGGACCGAACATGAAAAATACGAAATTGACATTATGGTGAAGATTCTTTATGGCTTATTTATTTAAGATTTTATTACATTTTTCATTTCAGATTTGTAGAAAGAAAACATGGAAAAATTAAATTGAAACACTACATGAACAAAAATCATAAAGTTTTGTTTTTGTTGTTTTTTCGTGTTCATCGTCGATATTATTAATGGGCGTAGTGGTTCCTTAAATTAGCTGGTTGCCAATTTTCTTCAACAGGGTTCGGTAAGGAGTATACCTGCATTGCGTCGGATATATTGATGTAAAAATTTTACGCGAGACTTCATATAATCTGAACACGTCAACCATCTATATAATATAAATTATACATTGCAACAGGAATGTCCTTCTGCTGTCTCAGATCGTGTACTAATAGTGGTGATTGCGTCAAAATCCGAAGATTTATACTGAAGACTTGGAATTTAATAAAAAATTTCGCCATTTTTTAAAATTAATAGTATTTTTGTTCAGTTGAAGCTTCTGCGGAGTTCTGACGGAAATTCGCGTTGGAAAATTTACATTTAAAAGACAAGATTTGCTTTATGAATTAGTTATTAATGCAAAAACCACAAAAGTTATTTCAGTGCTTTTGCAACCTTCATTTTCCTTTTTACCCTTGAAATTAATAATGCTAAAAACAAGTTGCAAGTAAGTCGTTTATTTATTCATCCTTTTGCCACTTTTTTAATTTTTATTTAATATTTTTTCCAGTTTTATTACTAATTAGTAGTAAATTTACATTTATTAAAAATTTTTTTCACTTGTAAAAGAAAAAAATATTAAAAGTCTTAAAGTATTAATTTGTTAATTAACATAAAGGCTCAATAGGGAAATAGTATAAAAGCGAAATGGAAAAATAATCTGAAAAACTTGAGCGTTATTTTTGCGATGCTGCTGCTGTTGCTTTTACTTCTTGCGGTTATATTGTGTTAAAGTGTTAAAATTAATCATGGTAAGTTGTTTTTTAAGAACTTCCTTTAACAGAAGTGGTATATTGAGTTCGTTTTTGCAGTTGTAGCAAAAATCTTTTTCTTTGCCTTTTGAGAAGTAAAACAACAAGCACACTTTGTATCCTTAAATGAAATTTTTGGACTTGGGACTTTTTTAGACTATATTTTTTATATTGAACTGCTGCAAGTCGCACCATCCTATTTTAAATTTTTATTTTTAAAATCAAAATTTTTAAAATATCGGTATAATCGCTGTCTTTACATTAGATAAAATAATTTAAAAGACTAAATTTAATTTGCTTTAACTTAAAGCAACTACTATTTGAATAGTGTGTAACCTGAGTTGACACAAACTTTTATTTTCCTTAAGAAACAAAATGAAATGGAAATTTATTTATTTTTTGTTTTCGTTTTCGTTTTCATTTCAATTATTTTTTTTTCAAGTTTATTAGTACTTTAAATGGCTTTGAAAAGCCATGCAAATAATATTTAAAGAACTTCAAGTGCCATACAACAAATTAAAAGAAATGGTAGTGAAAGGGACATTGAAGAAAGTTTCCTTTTTTTTTGGGGTTTAAAGCAAAATTATGGAAAATTTACTTGTAGAAGTTTGCTTGTAAAAGCCTTTTGTTAACAGCAATTAATAATATGCTAATAAAGGATTTGGGCTTTCGATAAATTATAAGACTCTTAATGTTGAAATCATAAATCAGATTTAGTAAAATATTTATTTAAATGAGTTCATATTAAAGCAATGGAAATATACTTAATGACTAAAAGCAGAACAAATGAAATGTTATAACACTACTGCTGTTGCACTTTTAAAAGGACACAATATTCATGGACATAATTTGTGTGTGTTATTTGCTAGGATTGATAGATAGTAATTGTGAAAAAGCTTGATGAACTAAAAAATATCTAGACACCAACTCAAACACATTTAAAGCAATTATACGGCTTCAAAAAAAGAAGGTAATTTCAAGCTTACAATTTACATTAAATTAGCTTAATTTTTCTTAACTTAAAACAAAACGTTATGTGATAAATAAAGATATTGTAAAACTAAGAAGTTTTGTTTTTCAGCTTATATATGGTATTTTTGGCAAGAATTTTAGCTAATCTGCACCTTAAATTGTTTGCAAAAAATTTTAAAAATATGTATAAAATTTTCATTAAAATTGATTCTTCTTTTTCTATCTTTCAAAAACACATTATTTACAGGAATGGAAAATACAAACGAAGTCAATTTATGAATATTATATATAGTTTTTTGCGTTTTTTAATTGAACCATATTAACCATAAAAAACAACCATAAAAACAGAACAACTGCAACTTCAGGTTGAACTATATTTTTCACACAGTTTGACATAAAATTTTGCTAGAGAATGTGGTCATGAAATGTAATCTATTTTATTTTTACAGCGTTTTTTCTTATCCTCTCAACTTAAGACACTCATTCTCTCAACAATGTTACCTTGTTTTCATGAAATCACATACACGTTTCATACGAAAAATGCAAACTAAAGAATCGAACAATAATAAGAGAGAATTTGAAGTTACTGCCGTCGATTTTATGATGGGCCATTAGCGATTGTTCCTGAAGTTGCAGATTTGTTGTTTCATCATTTATTTGAAATCAAGGAAATACATTTATTGTTGATAAAACCACTTCTTAACAATTTTTTAGATTCGGATTTGAAAAGGTGAAGCCCTTGCAGAAAGATGTTCATTATAGCCTTTAATTTGTTTCCATAAAAATTATCATTTATTCTATGTTCGTACAATTCTAATATGTTTCATGAATTAGATTTGAACGGAAAAATTTATAGTTAAAGCTCGTGCTTATAACTGTGAACAGAATGGAAATTTAATTTTAGTTCAGTCGTTAAGCAGCTATGGGCTGAAGAACAGCTCTCGCGTCATCGTAATTATTTCTTAAGTGCGGTCAGGCTTCCGTGTGTTGTTTGCCCTTAGAGAGTTTTTCGTCTCGCTCGCACTGGTTGACTGATTAGCCACATATAACCGTATAGTCTTGCGGTTCTTTTGTGGAATTTCGTTGACAACCACGTTGCTACTTCCTATGTGAAGGAATAGGTTTTGTATAGTCAGTAACAAAAACATTTTCAAAATATTGTTAATAACCTCGTGGACATATGGTTTAGTTACCGGCGCCATTTTTGTGCAACCATATTCTGCAAATTTAATTTGTAGAATATGTACCAATAAATAAATAAAATAAATAATTTTAGTTTGACAAGTTCCTTTTTATATTGACAATCAAGGCCGTCCATGGACACAATGAAATTGGACATTGTATCTTGTAATCAAAGAGACTGCTTAAAATAAATGTGTTTTTCTTTATTTTCCCAAAGACTTGTTGATTTCCCGTCTAATATAAACAGTTCATTTTTTTTCAATATTTATTGATGTTAATTAAGTTTTTTTGATATCGCAATTTTATTTTTGGTAAACTGTATTTATTTATCCAAGAATAATAATCAATTATTCTTGGTATGTATGTTTATATTAATCCCCATATACAAAGTATGTTTATATAAGTACTCTTGTTTCTGCAACAATAAAAACCAACAGGCATTTTTTTTGGTTTTTCCAACTGGACCGTCGAAAACAGCTGATAGCAACATTAACAAGTAAAATGTTAAATCAATTACTTAATTTTTTTTTAAATTTCTAACAATGGTTTATAGAAAGCGTTTGTTATCTAAAAAAAGTGCAACAAATTGAGATACAAAAATTTTCTAATAGTAAAATATTTAATTTTAAAAATGACTTTAAAAAATCCCAATTTACAAGAAATTCAAAATCGACTTCATGATTAATTACGATGCAGAATATTAAAATAAATATTACAAATAAAAATTTTACGAATTCCTTAATAAGAAATAAGATTAAAATTAAAAAAAATTTTTGCAAAATGTTGGTTAACTTTTCATATTACATAGTTTCTTGCTTGTCCTGTAAAATTATTTCAATGTAACTTAGGACTTTTATGAATTTATATGACGGCTTGTCTTTAAAAATCAAATTCTCTAAAAGAAGTTGAACATTTTTAAAACGATACAATGTATTTTTGCAATAGAATACCAATTTTAGTTTAACTTAGGATCAACAGGACCAAAATAAGATGTCTACGGCAAATTATGTTACAGCAAATGTAGGTGATTTCTGTAAATTAATGTGTTTTCTATTTAAAAATTTATAACTTTTCACAGATGAGCTAACAGTTTTAGTATTGTATGTATTCTGAGTTAATAGATACTCGGTACTTCACGCTATGTTCATTCTACTCTTCCATTGATAGAAAATTTAAAGAACAAAGCTATTACAAAGTTTTCGCAAACCGAACAAAACAAAAGAAATTAAAAAAATCCTTTATGAACGCATACTTACGTATATATGTATATGTTGCTCCTTTATTGTAATATAGTTATACCTCAAAAAACGTTTTCTTTGAGTTAAGAATGCAGAAATATTAATCGTATCGCTTTTCATTTTGTGTAAAAAAATTTATACAAGTATGTACTTTGTTTACTTACCCCTGAGGGGAGAATAGTTTTTTATTTTTCCTTTGATGTGTTTAGAAATTAAAATCTTTAAGCTCATTTTCTGGCGATCGAGTTTTTATATATATTTAAAAATAATTACATTTAAACAAATAAAATTGCATAATATTGATTGCATGTGTGAGTTTAATGCAATGAATGTATCCGCATAATCCATAAGTGGTCAGGAGTCGTCCAGGAATATCCCATGCAAGAACCATGGTTCATTTATTATTGTGATACATCGGCAAAAATTAATCTTTAATTACTAACACAAACATAAATTTATAATTATTGAAATTATATATTTTTCCTTTTCGTTATTTTTTCAATTCTTGAAAATTTTAATTTGAAAATAAACATTAAAATGTTTAAAAAATACGATCCAGATGAAATAAGTTTACTTTACTTGTATAAATATAAAAGGTGTTTTTTTAAGCCCGATAGAACTTGAAATTGTAAAAAATAACACAAAAAATTAAATTGTAATCAAAATTTTTTTTTATTCGAAAGATCAATACGTGACATTAACATTTGAAAATGATTTCGGGCATATGGGCACCGCGGCTGTTCTTGACGAAGCGCATTCTAGACGTCCAATTTTGGGCCACTTTTTCGAGCACTGCTGGCCGTTGTCATGAATAACACGAACAATGCTGGCCTCCAAGGCGTCAATTGTTGCTGGTTTATCAGCATAAACCAGTGACTTCACGTAGCCCCACAGGAAATAATCGAGAGGTGTCAAATCGCACGACCTTGGAGGCCAATTGACAGGTCCATTTCTCGAAATCAACTTATCGCCAAATTTTGATTTCAATAAGTCGATGGTTGCGTTCGCCGTATGGCACGTAGCGCCATCCTGTTGAAACCACATCTCCTCCGGATCAATGTCATCCATATTTTCAAACAAAAAATCATTGATCATGGTGCGGTAACGATCTCCATTGACCGTAACGCGAGCTCCGGCCTCATTTTTGAAGAAATAAGGTCCGATGATGCCACCAGCGTGAAAACCGCACCAAACGGTGCATTTTTCTGCATGTAATGGAGTCTGTAGGGTCTCTTGTGGATTGGTCTCACTCCATATGCGGCAATTTTGCTTATTAACAAACCCGTTAAGCCAAAAATGCGCCTCATCGCTGAACACAATTTTGCGATAAAACATAATAAATAATAATAATAAATAATAATAAATAATAATAAATAATTTCGTAGCGTTGTTCAAGCGTGAGTCTATTCATGGTGATTTGTCAGAGTATACTGAAACAAATAAAAAAAAATGTTTCATCAAAATTTAATTTTTTGTGTTACTTTTTACAATTTAAAGTTCTATCTAGCTTAAAAAAACACCCTTTACTTTGCTCACACGTATGCTTAATACATTTAAAATCAGTATCACTCATACGCAATCGTATTAAAATCATTCTTTTGTTATTGAAATTTGTGGCATAGTTTTGGGATGCTAATTTAAATTGAGCACGGTTACGTATGATTGATAATTTTGAAATATTATTCTCATATTGTATATAACAATATTCATATTCTGTTACTATTTACTGACGCGTCAACCCAACATCATAAAAATGTCAGTTGTCTACTCGTTGTCAGTACCAATTAACTGCTATTGACAAACCCTTACAATTATCTAATCCATAGACAATGGCAAGAGATAGATTCTTGCCGACATCGATTTGACATGTGGTAATTCTTCAGTTTTGGGTTGAAGGGACGTCGACAAATAATAACATAATATTTCATTTAAAGCGGAATTTTTTTTCGTTTATAACAAGAATGGTTGCCGAAAACCACACTCAAATTAACTGAATATAATATGAACTAACTAAAATTAAGAGTGATCGTATTTGCAAGACTGTTCATTAGGGTGTGCCGATTTGTAAGGAAATGAAATTTTCGATATTGTGCCATCGATTTTCCGATAGCTTTTGGCATGATTAATAAAAATTTCCACTACGATAAGTCAAAAATGTCGAGGCGCCCGAATTTCAATTTTTTTTATTTTTTCTCCAGTTGAATTTTAAAGTTTTTTCACACATTTTTTTTCTATTGGCAAATAATAGCAAACTGTTAGTTTTGATAATAAATAATTGTAATTTTAATTAATAAATAATTCAATTGCACCAAAAATAATTTGATAATAATTTAAAATAATAATAATTCAAAAATAAATTTTACCTTGGAAAGGTAACATCAAAAACAAGTTAAATCAGACGATTTTTTTATTACCTATTAAAAAAAGTTGAGAAAAAGTAAAAAAATTGAAATTGATTGATTGATGTCGTAGTGGAAATTTTTTCCCCACATGCTAAAAGCTATCGAAAAAGCGATGGCACTATATTGATTGCTAATTCGACCCACCCTACTGTTCATACTTGCGAATGGTGTGAAAAGTTAGTAAGAAAAGTCATTTACTTGCCACATAACGTTCCTAATCTTCCACTTGTCATTTAAGGTTTTATGTTTTAAAATTCTTCTTTGTCTTAGTTAAAAATATTAAAAGGACCTTTTTGCAAAATTGAATGAATGTAATCCAAAAATATAATGCTCGCATGATATCATTTTATGCTTCGATTTGACAGCTTAAGACATTTTAAATGTAAATAAATGCAAATTACTAAGATATTCACCAAATTACATTATTAGAAGGTCGAAGTTGGTAGACAGTTTTCTAAAGATATTGATAATATTTTAAGGCATTCGCAGAAATTTCATATTTTAGTGTAGTCTGTGGTAGAACAGAAATGTTCATATTTTGCGATGTTCATATACTCATATATATAATAAAATTATGCAATTCATGTATAATTTGAATGTTAGATTTTGCCAAAAATTTAAATATTTATTTATTTATTATTTGTCTATGGAATTGAACTCCTTACAGACAATTATTGATATTTATTACATTTCACAGCACTAAATAAATTACAAATAATAACATACCTAATCAATTTGTTATGAGCTTAGAAAATTTAAAATCGCATTTTTACTACATTTGAATTTAATGAATAGTTTCTAAATCCTTACAACTGGTTAAATGTGTTACACATTCTTCTAAGAGGATCGATATCAGTATAATTAGCTCTTAAACATTTTTTTGACAGAGGAATGAAATTACGGGATGTATGTTGAGGAACATTAAACAAAAATGATCAAAAATCCAAATTACGGCAATCGAAATCGAACGAAATTCCATAAAAAATTTTTTGAATTTGTATGGAAATTTCGTTAGATATCGAATGTCATAATTTTCCCCCAAAATAGATATCATTAATAATATTAAAGAAAAATAATATGTTCGGCATAGTTCTAGGGCTTTTTAGAGTCGGCAGCTTGATAAGGGCAAGTCGAGAAGAGTAAGAAGGCAAGTTAACAGGGTTGAAACGTAATCCTCGATGACAAAATAACAGAAATTGTAGTATTTTAAATTTTTAATAGCAATATTTTCCCGAAGTTAATATTTTACAAATTTAGTAAAATATTAACAGTTTTGTTAAAAATAAATTGAAATAGATTACTGTGGGGCATAGCTATGTCCTATGCGCATTTCACTGTTACTCATGCAGATCATCATAGAATTTTAGCCAAATATTTTTTTTGGAACCACTGGAGATATTATATTAAACCTTCATTAAAACAAATGAAAAGTTTAAACAATATCAAAGTTGTAACAAGAACTCAATAATCAACCAATTGATATGTTTTCTTACTTACTTACTTACCTAAGCTAACTTTTCTTTAACTCTAATTGTAGTTGTAAGTAGTTTGCAGGAAGAAATAACAGCTATATATTTAGTATAGAGTGATGCCAAACCAGAGATTTGTGACCGGGTGCTATCAAGGTAATAATTGTTGCTTTTTACGGGAATCGGTAAAACTTTACTATTTTAAATTTTTGGTTTGTACCGATTTAATTGCATTAAAGTGAATTTGATAAATAGGGTCCCATATTATTGATCCACATTCCAGGAGCGGACGTACCAGTGACATATACAATGCTTTCCCAAAGCACGGATCATTAAACTATTTTGCCAACTGTTTAATATAGCCCAGTGTGGACCTAGCTTTTTTTTCATAGCAAATGTTATATATTTATAAGATGAAATTTAGCTTAGGGTTTAATAAAATACCTAAATCTAGAAAAGTGTCAACCAAATCCATTTGATGATCACCAAGAAAATAGTTTGTGGTTATTTGATTAGATTTTACAAATTTCAATAATTTAAATTTATTCAAATTAAACTCCATTAAGTCTACGTTGCACCACTCATAGAGTGAATACAGGCCCATTTGAAAATGTTTATGAGCCAAATATTTATTATAACTGAAAACAGCTTTTACGTCATATTCATGCATCAGGACAGAAGAATATTTTATTATTGTGGGAAAGTCATTTATATAAAGTAAAAACAGTAGTGGCCCAAGATGGTTTCCCTGGATTCCACCTGAAGGTACGGCTATGCTTTTAAAAAATATGTTTTTGAAACGAACTGTTGTAGTCAAACATCGTAGATGATGATAATTGATTACAATAATGCGTAGCATAAGCTATAGAAATATAATTAAGTGGGTGTATTTTACGTTTCCTGTATTGAAATAAATCCTTTGAAGTTAACTTTGTTTCCTTGGAAATATTTTTCATACATAATTTTCACTAGTTTATAAAAAGTGCATATATTATTTTAAGCTGAGATAAAGATCAACTGGTCCCTTTACCTCTGCAATAATTTATTATAGTATTGAATAATTTTTCCTCTGGCAGTAAAGATTTCAGTTGTAATTACTTTTTGTTTAAATAAATTTGATTTAAGTTTAACAGTATGAATAATTTTTGATTCATTAGTTTTTCCAAAAAAAAATCTTAATTAATTACTCCAAGACTTTTTGTATTGAAAAAGAAAAAAAATTTATTATTAAAATTGCCAAATTTTTTCGCAATTGTAAAACTAAACTTTAAAACTTTTGCTATATAAATTTCTAACATTCATAATCTACAACTGTGTCGTGCAACATCACAATAAAACGTTTTTTGCATAATTTTTTAGCACATAAAAACTAAACTTTTTCAACAGATTCGTTTTTGGTTTTATTTTTTTTAATTTTTTGTCGCTGCTGCTGTAGTTCTTATTATGAGCACGAGTACTGCTGTTAGAGATTTCTTCCATTATTTGTTTATTCAAACTAAATAATACTTAAATGTCAAAATTGTAATCTTCGTATCAACAAACGAGTAAATTATGCGCAAATCTTCTCAGAAGTTTTTTATTTTTGCAAAAGTGCCAAAAGTATTATTATGGTTTTTTTCTGCGTACTTTCTGACAACTTCAAGATTCACAATGAAGTTGGTGTCATGCATAACAATAAACAAAACTTTTTGTTGTGTATGAATATCTGTTTATCGGAGTGTCTCGCTTCTCTTATATACGAGGACATTACTAAAGTTTTCTAGAATGAATAAATTAAATAAAGAATAACATTGAATTGGTTGAATTCAGACAGTGTCTTCAATTTCATTTCATTAGATCATGCTGCAATAAGAGTTCACTAAAAACATGAATATTTCATAACAAGCTGTTTGTGAGTTCCTTGCATTTTAGGTCAAACAATTTCGACACCTTCCTCGTAAATGCTAATGCATGTATAAATATGATTTTATATTTCCTTGCTCTTTCTCCATATCTTAACAGACAACTTTTTCTTAATAATGTTGTGTTTAAGCTTAAAAAAGGATAATATAATTTATATATTTTATTTTTTATGGTGCATAAAAGTTTTGTAATAAAATTATGAGTGTTAATAACCACAGGGCATTAACGAACGAAAGAACAACTGAGTTAGAGAAAATAAATGAATGATAAAGTTGTTTCTTCTGTTAAAGTACAAGTAGTGAAAAAGAGTATAATTATGAAATTATAATAAATAAAAATGCTAAGCTGTTTAGCTATTATTAACGAATTTGATTCAGAGTCCCCATTTTGTTAGTTTGATTAGTTCAGGGTGCCTATCAATTTTATGCTTAAATGGTTTTTGCAGTGGAACCAGAACGATATTTTAATATATATTGGGCGATGCTTTAAATCATGGTACATTGTTACTTTCTTTGTATTGAGGTGAAAGATCTCTGAAAATTTGTTTACCGAAAATACTATCTTATGGCATTTAATATGCAATATGAATTGCGGCATGCGGCTATTTAATTTTAATTGAGGTTGTAGGTTTTCACGGAATATCCAGGATGTTTTAAATGATTGCAATTAAAAAATGCAAGGAATTTAGAGCAGTAATTACCCGAAATTTTTACACTTTAAAAAACTACTATTTGCTAAATGACTGCTCTTTTTTAACAAACACAAAGTGTTTAATCCTTGTTGGGTTGTCTGCAGAAACGCCCAGGTTCTTTTAATAAATCAAACCTGTGGCCCCCGCACAGTAATTTATTATACGCTAGTGAATGGAGGTACTTTTTAAATCCATAACAAATTTATAATAAAAAAAATGAAAAGGTCTTTCAAAAGGAATACTCTGGTTAAGGCACACTTCGGCCCAATAGGCAACGACACGACGAACAGTGGTTCCAATTGGAAAAAGGGTAGTAAATATGTCTCTTTGAAACTTACGATCTTATTACAAAACGATATATCCAAAAATAATAGAAAAGGCCTAAGCTTTAATAGTGCTGAAATTTGAAGCACCCTTTTGAAACACCAAGTGGGCTGCAAGGTGTCAATGTTGACTGCCTTGGGCATGGAAAACCTTGTTGGCTCCATAGCTTTATCAAATATTAATTGATTTCGATGAATTTATCCTTGTTGTAGAACTTATTAATAGATAAAAAAATTAAAATTTTTTTTTAAATTTTCAAAGATATTTGACTTTAAATTTTTAAATTTTGTGAATATTCCCTGTAAGAGCATAAGCAAAATTCATGAAAAATATTATTTGGCTTTTAACACAATCCTTGATAATATGCAGAAATTTTTTATTTATCTCAATTCATGTAATCGCGGGGAAAAAATCGAAGTCTTTGGAATAAGAGTGAAAAATTGCTGAATTTTTACAAAAATAGAGTTGCAAGTTTTCTCTTTTTAAATACTTCTAAAGAATAGATTTCAAAAAGATTTATTTAGATTTATTAAATTTTGAAACTTGGAACCACTGTGCGACGGTTGAACTCGCAAAACACCAGTGCTGGCAATTCACCAAGATTTACTCGATTTTCTTTTGGTTTAGCTACATAAAATGTATGTTAAGCTATTTTGAACAATTTAAGAAATTATATTTTACAAATTTTAACAAATTGGAATAAACGATCAATTGCCTTTTTACAAACACAAAATACATCAGTTTTAAGTATTTTAGCTTACGAGCATTTTTTACAAATTTAAACTTGTTTAATATTGTTGTTTAAAAACTATAAACTACAATATTTAGTGTATAAAAGGGACTAATATTATTTTTTTACCATTTTTTATTATATTAATTTTTATATAAAACAATTTTTATTCGAACTAGGATAATTAAAGAACGAGGAAGCTGAAACAATCAGTTATCTGTGGCTCGAACAACACCATTGTCTGTAGAGCGGAAGTTTTTCATCACAGAGAAATATTTAAAGAAAACTATTTAATGAAACTACTAATATTTTCTCTTTTGCTGATTTGCAAATGGACTAGGAACAAGTCCAGTTTAGTGACACAGTCCAACAAAAAATTACACAGAGTGGTAGAAAATAGAATAAAAAGAAAAATAATGGGGAACACGCATAGTGTTTGAGTTATGCGCCTCTTCAGTTTTCATATATATTTAATATTTATACGTAATTGTTGAACTGGTTTAGGTTTATATGCAAATGAAATTTTTGGCTTGACTTCAAATCTTACCCATTTTTTCTTAATTTTTAAGAAATCGTTTTTTAGATAAATTGATTATTTTATTAAGAGAGTACTTTTTATTTGAAACAATTTATTCATCAAACTAGCAGAACGGATCAGTACTGATTTCAAGGTCGCTACACCATCTCATCAGCGTTCTTTGTTCGATTTTACCACTTTTGACGGTGGATAGTAGTGATTAGGAATATTAAATATTTAACCGTATTATTTAACAACTTAGAACGCGAAAAGTGCAACTTATTTATTTCTTACAAGTTAAATATATTTCGGTTAGTACGAAATGTAATCCATGATGATTAATTATTCCAAATATTCCATACTCTTCCACCTTTTCCAGAACAATTGGCTACTGATATCAAGCTATTTTCTATTTTTTTACTTTGTTTTTGTCTTTTGTAGTTGACTTTCTTAGTATTCAACCACCTGTGACAATGTAAACATGGAGTTAATTACGGCTGCCTTCATATATAATTTTCCACTTTGTTTCTGGAAGTATAAGGCCAATCTTGAAATCATTTTAAAGCATTTTAATAGATACTCGTATTTTAGAGTATTCCAAATGTATTAGATTTTGTTTAAATTTTTAACTCTTTAGCACTAAATAGTTTATGCAAAATTTTACACGAAAATGTTACGAACGTGTAATTGGTAAGTATGAAGTTTATTCAAGTAAAAGAATTTTCGTCTCAATGGTACAACAAACACCGGCCTTTTGGCGTATACAGCCTTTGGCCAGGCGCAAGGATTTTGTCCTCTATGGTGCAACAAACAACGGCTTCACTATTGAAAGTGTTTTTGCATAGCTTGCCTTGCACTTAATGTTGCACAAGTTGCCCTCATGAAAATTAGGTAATTTTCAAAAGTTTCACAATGTCCATGGACCTTTTGACGCTTTTAAGTGGACATTATGATATGTCGTCATTTCTCAACTATTTTGTAGTCATCAAACATAAAAGTGCTCAACTAATTTTAAAAAGACGGCTTACGAGAAGTAGAACTTCCCCTAACGTGAGTCACAGATATAAACTTTCAAGGCGCCGTATATTTTTTTTTGTGATCACAAAACGGGGTACTAGAGTATGTACGTAGATCGCATATTTAAAATCCCACATAAAATTTTACTAATACTTCAAATATTTTATAAGATTTTGAATGTAAATGTCACACTTGAGCTACTTTAATATAAAAATGAATATCACTTCAGAACTAAAATCGTTGCAAAAAAAATTTAGAATACGTAAACTCAACGAATAAATAAAGTGTAACCGCCAGACGAGCTGAAAGCGGTTATGTCATCTATGGGTGTCAACGAGAACATCATCTTATGCTGTGATGCCAATGCTAGGCACACAATATGGGGCAGTAGTGAAATCAACGAAAGAGGTGAGCATATCCTAGATTTCATTAATTCTAACAACTTAACAATTTGTAATTCCGGCAACTCGCCGACTTTTATCTTTCCGAGCTCGGACAGATTTAGAGGGTGGGAAGAAGTTTTGGACATTACTCTTACGAACGACAAATTTAGATTTCTGATCGACAAATGGAGAGTGTCCAATAAAAGATCCTTTTCGGATCATAATTGGATACTCTTTGAAGTCAGACTTCAAAACAAAAATAAACATTGCTTTAGAAATCCGAGGAGAACAGATTGGAATAAGTTCAACGGGATTCTAAAGCAAAAACTAAATCGAGTACCAGAAATCGAGAATACGATAGAAGGACTTGAACACCATGTGGACATCTTCAACAAGGCTATTACTAGAGCCTTTAAGATCTCCTGCCCCTTGACAAAAGCCCGGAAAAGCTATCCTCCTTGGTGGAACTCAGAACTCTCACCAGTTCTGACAGTTTCTCACCGTTTAAATCGCCGGGTCCGGATGGCATCATGCCAAAGATGTTACAGAGCGCGAAAAGCTCCATCATCCCCTGGCTTTCTAAATTCTATAAACTCTGTCTCTCTCTTAGTCACGTTCCGACTAGCTGGAGAAAAGTCAGAGTCGTATTCATTCCGAAGATCGGTAGAAGAAGTCATGAAGACGCAAAGGACTTCCGACCAATCAGCCTCTCATCTTTCCTGATAAAGACACTGGAAAGACTATTAGATACCCACATTAGGCAGCGGCTACTGGGATCGTCAAGGCTCTCAAATAGCCAGCATGCCTATCTTAAGGGACGCTCCACAGAAACAGCTCTACACGAAGTAGTAGGTTTCATAGAGAGATCTCTGGAACACACACAATACACCTTGGCGGCCTTCCTAGATATAGAAGGTGCCTTCAACAATGTATCGGTGACAGCCATCCAAAATGCTCTCCGGGACAATGATGTAGAGGATTACATCATACTCTTGATAATAAACATGCTGGGGGCAAGAAATGTCACCGCGAAATTAGGTAACAGCGAGAGGTCTAAATGGGCATGCAGAGGCACACCGCAAGGAGGGGTGATCTCACCCTTGCTCTGGCTTCTTGTTGTTAACACAATACTTCTCAGATTAGATGCCGCGGGGGTTAAAGTTGTGGCGTACGCGGATGATGTGGTAATAATGGTCTCAGGGATGTTCACGGACGTGATTAGCGATATCATGTCCAACGCTTTGGACACACTCAGTAACTGGGCTACAGACTGTGGGCTAGGAGTGAACCCAAACAAAACGGAACTGATGCTATTTACCACAAAGACCAAGGTACAGGACTTCAGACTTCCTCGCCTGAAGAATCATCAACTGTCCCTATCGGACAACGCAAAATATCTAGGAGTTATACTAGATCAAAAACTTTCATGGAAACTGAACGTTCAACACAGGGTTAGAAAGGCAACGGTTGCCTACTATTCCTGCCGTAGGATGTTTGGCTCAAAATGGGGCTTAAACCCCAACATGCTAAAATGGATGTATACAGCAATCGTGCGTCCAATACTGACTTACGGCTCTGTAGTTTGGTGGCCGGCCACAAGTAAGAAATACGTGGTAGATCAGCTTTATAGAATACAGAGATCCTCCTGTGTCGGGATAACAGGATGTTTACGTACCAGTCCTTCGGAGGCTCTGAACGCTTTACTTAACCTTATTCCGATTGACCTTCATGTATTGGCGGTATCCTCTAGCAGCGCGGCAAGATTAGCGGCATCTGGGTGGTGGAGATCAAGGGCGTATGGTCACGCCAGAATCCTGGATCAACTACCCCCTACGCTGAGGAAATCCACTGATTACATGATACCTCATCTGAACTTTGATAAGGTGTTCAAAGTTCTATTTCCATCCAGGCGGGAGTGGAAGGTACAATAGTTAGACAATATGACGTCAGAGTATATACTGATGGATCAAGAATGGTCTGCGGTGTCGGCTCTGGAGTCTTTTCAGATGATCTAGGTTCCTTCCGTCTCCCTAACGAAGCCACAGTTTTTCAGGCTGAAATTCTGGCTATAAGGGAAGCGGCCAGAATGCTGGTCGACAGGAAGGTACAAGGTAAAGTCGGCTTCTTTGTCGACAGCCAAGCAGCGCTTCTATCCCTAAGATCACATACCACCTCCTCTATCCTAGTAGGGCAGTGCAAGAGGATCAGGCTGATCTCACCCTTATCTGGATTCCAGCACACAGCAATTTCTTAGGCAACGAACAGGCGGACGAGCTGGCTAGGGCTGGCTCTGCTCTGAATGCCTCCAGCGCCGAAACGGTAGCCACACCGTTTGGCACTATTAGAAACTGCATCTTCAAACATTATTTCCATAAGGCTGAATGCAGATGGCGCAATATAAGCACGTGCAAGGTTGCAAAGAAATTGTGGCCTTGCTATAATTATAAGCGCTCAATGCAACTAACACGCAGAAACCGCAAGGACATCTCGAGGGTCGTTGCAGTTATGACGGGACACTGGACGGTTGGCAGACATGCCAGTAGGATAGGTCTGTCCTACAACGAGTTCTGCCGAAGTTGTCGAGAAGAAAGCAAAGAGGAGACAATCTTCCACTTTCTTTGCGAATGTCCGGCTTTGCATATCTCGAGACACAAGTTTTTAGGCAATCATGTACTAGAGGACCTTTCAGATTTATCAGAGATAGGACTGAGCGATCTTATTAGATATCTCAATGCGACGGGTTGGATCTAGTATCAATCACTGTATCCGAGTACTTAGATACGGCTACACATAGTTTGACACCGACGAGTGTAGTGGTCCTTTCAAAAAGGAATCTTATAGATTCTACTTGAATGCCTACGTGTAGTGGGCAGCCACGTAAACCAACCAACCAACCGTAACATTTTTAAAATGTTTAGCATATAAGTGTCACACACAAAATTGGGTGATAGTTAATTTTTACAAAAAATATCCGCATGCAGTTAAATCTCCGCAATGCTAAAGGACACATAATTAAATATCCTTTTAAAGCTTATTTATAATAAAAATGATTTTGATTCTAAACAGTTTAGTTGGAATACAAATGTTGAGAAAAATCATTTTTTAAACGATTTGTTAAGTAAAATAAGAAGAATACTTGGTTACTTTGCTATCACATTTGAATAAAATATTGGGCATTAGTTTAAAGATTGCATCTTAATATGGGAATAAATATTTTTATTTATTTTTTCCATTTAACAATAAAAATTGAATGGTATTAACAAAACAATACGAACAAAAGAAAGAACTTCGAAATGTGTATGATGTACATTTGCATAAAAACCTTTAAAAAAAAGCGTAAGAGATTTAAGAGCACATTTTAGAAAAATACTTAAGTAAAGTGGATAAAATGTTGGACAAAACTAAGAATAAAATCTACATATTTTTGCTTTATTTGTTTTCTTCTATCAAATAAACTTTTTTGTTGGCACTTATTTGAAAGCGGGACGAGAAGCAAATGCTTTTTAATGTTTACGAAAATACCATTAGGCATGTGCTTTTGTATGTGTGTGATAGTAAAAAGAAATACTTGCAGGCAAATAATGTTCACTTCCAGCTATTGACAAAATAAAACTGTAAAAACGCATAAAAAATCATTTTTAATACGAATTCGAACAATTGAATTACAAAGATGTCCTAAGAAAATATGTTTTGAAAATATAAAGTATTTATGTATGAAGTTGGAGTGGAAAAATGTTTTAAAATATGAGTTAGATGGCATCTATATGTTGAATTTTTCACATGTTTTTTTAGTCTTGAGTTTTTAGTTTGTTGGTGAACGGCTTAGAGAAGCAAACGGAGTGGGAAAAAAGTCTTGATTTGTGTTTTCCATGTTCGTTATGAATTTTTTTTCACTCCAATTTAGTTTTGTAGTGTACAACACATTTTTTATGTGATTTTCGTATGATTTAAATTTTTATGAATGAAAAACTCATCGTATAAATGTTTATGATAATCAGTAGTAACTTTAAAAGGGATTCAAAAAATATCATATCTGAAAACTCAGCGTCTAAATGTAGTAGATAATGCAAAGAAAAATTAGAACACAGAAAGCGTGTGAGAAATAATTGTAGCATCCCAGTGAAAGAGGAGCTTACAAAGAAGCCAATAAGATTATAATTTCTAAAGATTTTTACATACCCAAAAGAAAGAGTAAGGCTTAAAAATGAGGTGAAAAGCGCTTAGTTTTAACCTTAGCGTATCATTGGAGGTCAAATGCGGGTTTGCGGCTAATGAAAATTTTATGATTTTACTCTGCTTACACATCAATAAGCGGCTTGTCATTTAAATGAGTGTATATGACCAAATAAATCCTTAATAGTTTTTAATCCAAAGTGATTATTATATTGGCTAATGTTCGTAGCATTTTTAGCCAGAAAGAATTGAACATGAGACAATAATTTAAAGGAACAAGGGAAAATTTCAACACTAATTAATTTCAACTTACACGGCAGAACAGAAACAACGTTTTTTTTCGGGAGCCGCTACACTCCCATCATCAGTATTCATGTGTGTTTCCATGTATTCGTCACTGTTTAGGTGGCTCAGTTGAATGTGATTTCAAATTTGTATTTATACAAATAATGCCTAGAAAAAGCATACGGGAGTTATTTGTATTATTAGTTGTTATTACAGTAAACACTGGTTTACCACTATCAATATTCCAATTTTACCATCACTAATTAACGTTAAATTAACCGAAAGCTACACGTTGGGTTTATCTCATGTACTATTTTTCTTTCTAATTTTTGTTTTTATTTACGACAAACTTTTTTGGTTTGATTAGTACTTAAGTACTTAAATTATGTGCCTCGTAACTCATTATGATTTTTTCATGAAAATCGCGGTTGTCATGGGCGAGCTGTAACATCCTATTGGCATATGTACGGCGGCGTAAAAGGTCTTGTGGAAGAAGCTCTTGTGTCAACTAAATCTTAAATGGAAACAAATGCAAATCCTTGTGCAAAATTGTGACCAAAGTTGTTCTTTGAAGACAAGCTCCTGACCACAGCGTCGAGTTGAGGCTAATGGATTATTTTGAACACTTTCTTGAGCGGCAGTAATGTTTTCAGCCGATCTTGCAGTACGTTGAATTCCATGCTTGGGCCTATCACCTACAGATTCTCTTTCTTCGAAATCAATCACTACACGATAAATAGTGGTGCGTTTTGTTGGCACGTTGTTTCTCCCAAAAAATCTAGGTAACTTTCGGTGATTGATTTTGATAAAATGTTTTAACGATTAAAACACGTTGGTTTATGGAATATTTTTCCAAAATAAATTTTTCACGTGTCTTCTTCTCAACTACCAAATATGAACTGCCAAGACTAATGTTTGCCAAAATGGCGCCAAGACAAAGTAGTATTCTTTCCTGGCGGACACCCTGTATGTACATTTTTCACAAAAATAAAAAAGCATGGATGTAAGCATGGAAACAAGTGGATACACTATCTTCTACTTAACAATGGTTCGTTTTGTCATATGTCTCGTTTGCTCTTACCCTAGAATATCTTAAACATCTTTATTTGTCTTTTTATTTAATTTAAAACTTAAATTAAATTGTTTTTCGAAAGACGGAATTAAAATGATTTGAAAACACAGAAAAACAAATAAGTAATAAACAACTTTTTCTTCTTATTATATAGTTTTGCAAAAACAATACAAGCTGATTGACAGAATGAAAACATCGCAAAAAAGCTTTAATCTTTTAATTACACATGATGATAAGTAAACAAAGTGGAAATGAGATTTAATATTGTTTTTTCTTTTGAAAACAGATTATTCAATACATACAAGCAAGCATACATATGTATGTATATGTATTTATTTATAATTTTACACACTTTTGTACTTGATCCTACATCCTTTTAAAACTTAAAGCATCTTAGATGTCGGAATATAATACTTTAAATAAATACGAACACAAAGATAAATAAATTAATAAACATTTCAAGAAGAATCGTTAGAGATTATAAAATAGCATTTTATTTGAAGGATTAAAAACAAAAATATGTCAAAAGACTGCACGTATTTATTGGAATTGTATTGGTTTAAATTAAATTCGTGAATATTGGGCCTCGTCCTTATCATTTTTATATTGAAAGGAACTGTTTGGCTTGAGTTAAAATCTGAGTTTATACATTTTGAAATCAGTGCCTATCCGTTCTGTTAGTTTGAGAGTTTAGCTCAAGCCACATAATTCCTTTTAATTTTAAACTAAACAGTTCTCTAATTGCGCACAAACATTTACATGAAAGTAATTTAAAAATTATTAAAATGATTTTAGCAGATGCTAAAACGGTTGATTCTACTCTTGAGATAATTTGAGAATTTTATTTAATCAAATAAACACATACTTTTTTTCGCAAAAATCTATTTTCGTGAAAATTAAAAAAAAGTTAAATTTTATATGAATAAATTTGGCCTGTAATAATCTTTATATTGTTACCATTAGGAAGCAACCACAATTCATATAAACTTTGTTCAACGAATTCGCTTTAAACTTCGAGCTGTGACTTTTAAGTATTTTCTTGATTCGGGCAAATCAATTTGCACTGACCACCAGTTGAATATAAATTTATTTGACAGGTGCCTAATCAACGGTGGGACAAAACCTACGAAATCGTAGACAATCGTAAAATAGTTCTTGTGTTAAATAAGCCGAAGTTGGATCTAAAAAAATACTTCTGTGATCACTGTATTGTATTGGAAGAGTTTAAAATAAGTTAATTTTTTTTTCTTTACTGGTTGGTTGGTTTGAAGAACCACCAGGCACCGCGAGTTCAGAGTTTTATAGAAATTGAATAGTAAGTAAGCAAGAGGTATAATTAGAATTATAATATTACTATGTCCCATGCGATGGCAGTTAATTGCTCCTAACTTCGGATAAATATGTGTTTGTTGTTGACTTTTTGGATTCATCATCTTCGGTCGTAGTCATATGATTTGCGGTGCAAAAACCTAAATTGTATATTGTGAACAATATAAGAAATGTGGGTTACATTTATGTGTTTCGCTTGAAAAAAATAATTTTGTTGAGTGCCATCGACGTGGAATGTTTATCATTTTTCCTTATGTTACCTAATTTTCCTGTGTATTAATTGATTATCTTGAATAAAATATGCTTATTTTTGTTAAAAATAATTTTTCATTGTCACCAACCAACTATTTTTCACTTACTTAAGATAAGTACCACTTTTGTTTATATAACTTTATAATAGCGGTATTTGTGTGCGGTGTTTGATGCAAATGGTCTTGCATAAGTGCTAATGCAAAATATCGTAGCTTTTCTTTGCAATCCTACAACAAAATATTAGTATTTGCATTTGACACCTTATTGCAATTTAGCAACACCGAAAATGGTATAGTTTTTTTTGCGTTGTCATAATTCACTTTTAAAGCTCTCATATGTAAAGAACAAAATTTATTTACTAAAAAAAATTAAGAGCAATAAAATCGATTGATGCAATAAAAAAACAGAAAGAGAAAATTCAAATTGGAAGTGGACCACAAATGAAACGTTTCGCACTGGGGATTTCCGGGAAAAAGGCAAATTGTCAACATACTCTTCATGCAATATGCAGTGATATTTTGAAATATTAAACTAAATGGTACAATCAAATCAAAAAGAATTACTCCGATCTGACTGCTAGTTCTTTTTTTATAGCCGTCCAAACTCAGTACTTGTATGTTTTACCGAACCAATTTAATTTAAACCTACGAATTTCAAAACGAATATTATTTTATTATGTGAGCTAATGTTTTTCTTTTTATTTTTTATTTAAAGTAGAATATTTCAGTATACTAAAATTGAAAAAATAAACTCTGCAGAGACTTAAGTTTTTTTTTTGTTTATTTTTATGTTTTTATGAACATATAACAAAAATCCCTTTTCTCTCCAAACATTTGGACCTGCAATTTTAGTTATACTTTCCTACAGTTAGAAATCACTACTAATACATTGTCTCATATCTGTTTTTACATTTTTAATCAATTTCAAGTGCCACCAGGTGCCACCTCTCAATTTGTTGTATTACACAGCACAACATTTTTCAGCAGAACTTATTCGCGACTCAATTCTGATAAGGCTCTTTTGTTTAACATAACTCAAGAACCACTAGTCGGATTTTGCTTAAACAGATTTAGAAAACTCAAGAATTATAATTACTTTCATCTGTTAATATAACGTTTCGCTACATAAGCAACAGTTTCGCAGTTATAAATAAATGTATGAAGAAAAAAAAATATTTTTTGCCTAAAAAATTTTTTTTTTTTGTAATTTATAAAAAATCCAAAATGGTAAAAAAGTGTCAAGTCCTATTACTTTCACGTAAAGTCGCATATCCTATGAACAAAATGAGACATAAATCATTGAAAATCGATGAACGCGTTTCGCTTTTATTCGCTATTAGTAAAGGTATGAATTTTAAAAATTTGCTCAAGATAAGCACAAAATTCTTTGGAAAAAACATTGATGACTTTTTTATGATTGTCAGAACTAAAAAAAGTAATAAACAAAAGGTTGTTTGATTTTTATGATTGCAGTAGCAAAGTAATAAGGGCTAATAAATTTGCGTGCACAGTTAAAAGGAAAGTGGACTTTTTTAATTATTTGGGTTTTTCCGTTAGTTACCTGCATGCGCGTATTAAGCTGATGGAGTGTCTTTTGCATGTAGCTTATAATATTGAATTTAAACGTGGGAGAGTCGACTCAAATACTCGTCCGATAAAAGAAGCCCGAAAATGTTTGATAAAGTGTGAACTTAAAGAGAAAATTGGAACACAGGTTGATACTGTTAAGCAAGGCTCTGGTACGACAAATTCAGGAAATACGTCTCGAAGATTCTTTGGTAATTCTGCTTTGATTTCCGAAATCACGGGCCTAGATGAAAACATAATCAAGAGGTTTTCAATAATTCCCGAAGCTATAACAATCACCGATGTAGTAGATCCAAAGAAATTTGGTGATTTTTGTCTGGAGACGGCGAAAGAGTTTGTTGCAATCTACGAGTGGTACAATATGCCACTTACACTTCACAAAATTCTGATTCATGGAAAAGATATAATTGAAAAGTGTATTTTTCCTGTAGGCTTACTATCCGAAAAAGCTCAGGAAAATCGTAACAAAGACTATAAAAAATATCGCCTTAGACACTCCAGAAAATGCAGTCGAATTGCCACGAACGAAGATATTATGCACCGAATGATGGTAACATCAGATCCCATGATGTCACATTTGACTCCTTCGTTTAGCCAGAAAAAGCATAGTGTTATAAGCGACGAAGTTAAGGCTCTTTTAGAATAATAAATTAAAAATAGATTTAAAATAAATAATAAATTAAAAATTAAAAAAATCATTTAAATTATTTTGTTAGTTATGGCATTTTACATTGTAGATAACGATATGTATTTCTCTAACTTTCTTTATTTTGATTACTTATATGCATTACTATATAAATAAAACTAAATTTGTGGTGAAATTAAAAATAGATTTAAAATAAATAATAAATTAAAAATTAAAAAAATCATTTAAATTTTTTTGTTAGGACTTTTTACATTGTAGGTAACGATATACATTTCTCTAACTTTCTTTATTTTGATTACTTTTGTGTATTACTATATAAATAAAACTAAATTTGTGGTGAAATTAAAAATAGATTTAAAATAAATAATAAATTAAAAATTAAAAAAATCATTTAAATTATTTTGTTAGTTATGGCTTTTTACATTGTAGGTAACGATATACATTTATCTAACTTTCTTTATTTTGATTACTTTTGTGTATTACTATATAAATAAAACTAAATTTGTGATGAAATCACTACATTTTTTGACAAATGCAGTGTAACCTCGTTGAATGCAATCCTCGATATGCGCAACCCCTCGCTTAACGCAACACCCAATTTCTTAACATTGGTGACTCTGTAGACGCAACTTTTCAAAAAACAAAGCCTCAACGCAACTTTGCAGAACAAGTGAGGCTTTTTTTTTGTTTTTTTTTAGTTTGGTTTTTGATAAATAAATTCAAAACTAAAACGTGTTTGTAAAACCTTATGCTTAAGTGCAAAATAGTCTTTTTGATTTACCTTTATTCTAAGAATGACAAATATTTTGTGCGTATTACTTTTGTTTTTGAAATCAAATTAGTTTAGAAACTTCTTTGTTTATGAATGACATAGGAGAATAAGCTATTCTTTGGAGGATATAATGGTATTGCAAAAGATTCGTGAAATTGTAGTTAAAAAAAATATGACAAGTACAAAAACTCAGTCGAAAATTTCAGACTTTTTCCCTGAAAAACATGAATCTTTAACTCGATAAGAACCATCAGCACAAATTAACATACATACATTTGAATGTGTACTTTATTAATTTGTTATTAGATGTACATATATTTTGTTTTTCTCTTTTTATTCATCATTTCAATCAAATAAATACGATTATTAAAAGCTAACCTTAGCTATTTTTTTTTATAAAATTCTTGATTGGTTTAAATGAGCTTTTAAATAGAAAAATATGACTAGAAATTTGTGACTTGGTTTGCGCAATAACTCAGTTATTGCAACAGCCCAAAATTTCTATTGGTTGCGTTCACCGAGGTTACACTGTAGAGATAGATCGATATGTTTTTAAAGGGCGATAATCACCATGACCCAGAGGATCTTTTGTGCAGCCGTGTATCTCACCAGATTCAGGCTTGTAGGAAGCCAATTGCTCTGCCTGGTTAAATATCACAAGTTAAAGATGCGCTCATCTTCGCCTGAAAGTCTCCAATGTGGGCAACAGCAGAGCTAATGTTCTCACATTTCATAATCAGCAGCGCAGAATATGCATATCTTGGTACTTAAATTTCCCATAATAAACTAGTGGTATCTAAAACTAGTTCCCAGTAAATAGGCTTACCTGCCTTGCTAATGTGTAGGATCCCAAATCTCTTGGAGTCTCTTAACCCAGAAGTGGACGTTCACATGTGAAGGAATTCACGTTCGAACTATGTTTGTAATGTCCCCTTAATGTGACTGACAGTGACGCCGGAGAAAGGCTCAGGGTCAATAAGCAAACAGTCAGCCCTCTCGTTGCCCATGTGGCCTCATTATAATGCAGATACATATAAAATATAACTATTGAATTTACACGAAAAAAATATTTGAAACAAAAATATATTTTTTGTTCGCAAACAAAATTCAAGAATCTCTTAATTTTATTTTTTATTAAAAAACATTAAAAGTTTATTTCCTTTAGATAGTACTAGCAGAATGATATAGAAGCTCAAAAAAATTAATTAAAATTAATTTAGTCGACTTTGGATATAATACATTAGGATTGTTGCTGTATTTACATTTCTGAGTTTAATTTGTCCTAAAGTAAGTGGGACATGTCATATTTAAACTAATAAAATTTTAAAAGCGATAATCCGACTGAAACATCGGCCGTCAAATTTCAAAAGCAGTCGATGCAATCAAATCAGAAAAACATACCTTTAACAATGAACCAAGAAAACATTTTTATTTCGGTATATAGTTTTTTTAAATTACTGAAAATTTCTGAGGACTACATTAAAAAAAGGCTGTTTTAATTGCCACTTTGCGAGAACTAAACGGCCAATGAGAAAATCTCTATTCACCAAAGTTAGTATTCGAGAGAAAGAAAAATTTTTGCCGAAGAGAGGCTGAGCGGTAGCTCTTCACAGAGCGTAACCGCTGTTCGACTTACACAGAAGAGAAAACCATTCAGACCAGCCAAAAATAAATGAAAAAAGCCCACAATAATATTTAAGATCTTTTGACGTATAAGAAATGGTATATTTCATACAAAGCCATAACGTACTTACGCTTAAAGACTCATTAGTTTTTACTTTTCGTTGCCGTTCTGTGCCGTTCTTTCTGTAGAAAAAATCTCTTACTTACTTGTTCTATGTCTGAACTTGCGAATGTGGATGATTTAATTATAGGAATACATCTTTTAAATGTTTGCAAAATGTCTTTTATTTGATAAAAATATATAAATTAAAAAAAAAAATTTAATTCAAATAATATTTTCTGACTTTTAAAACAAAATTTTTAATATTTCACACCACAAAATTCTAATACATACACACTCTTGGCTATCACTTAACGTTGCATTCTTTTTTCTACAGAATTGTCCGCAATAGAAGAGAACGAAAAAATAACAACAAACCACACATATCGTTTTTCAATTGAACAGAAAAGAAACAGCTGATTCGTAACAGAACAGCATGTACAAACTAATTCTGCCTTTACTGCCTCTGTTTGTTTAGAGACCTTCGATAGACAATTATCTCCACTGTCATGGTCACTCTTTGTCTTCAGAGTTACGCTCTAAGTCCTCTTCATATATTTCACTATTTATAAATAACCACTGAATCAAGAACTTTTCGATAAATAGACATGAATAAGAATATACATACGTACGTATCTATGTACACTTATCATTTGTTGCTGGTACTACTGCTATTGTCATACATACATTCACTGTTTTGACTGTCTATGAAAACTGTCAACTTTGTGTGCTTTTAATTGCAGCAATTAATGTCAGACATTGGCCCCATTAAATGTAAGCTATTCGATGCCATTAATGTTTGAAGCCTTTATGTGAGCTGGCTTATGCCGTGTAAGCAATATATCTTCTTCTTATAGTATATGAGAGTCTGATTATTGTTGTTGTGTTTGTAAAAGGAAGTTTAACTTTACAGATGTCCTGAAAACATACATACAGACGCCACAAAACAGACAGTCAAATAGACAAACCGTCAGCAAAGCAACTTCAATGGGTTTAAGGTGGATATTTGTTATAAAGCTAAAAGCTTTAACAATTCTCTTTAATTGACCATTTTCACACTTTAGCTTTTTTGGACGCCTTCTAAGTAAACCTCAACGCATAAATGTTCATATGAAAGGTAAATTGTGTTTGAAATGGTTACAGTGGTTTTAGATGCATTAAGAGATAATTGAGTGGAATTAAGAAATTGTTGGTTTCCTTTTGATATTAATTATTTTTAATTATTGTTATTATTATACATATATTATTATACAAAATTATATGTTGTAGACTTAACTCTACAGTAAAAGGGCCGAAGAACATAGAATCCGTTGTACGTTATAGGTCGCTTTTTTAAACTGACATTAAAGTAACGGCGACGGCGGTAGAGTTTTTTCGTTAATATTAATAAAGAGTGTTTTTTTAACCAGATAGAACTTTAAGTGGTAAAAATTAATTTTGATTCAAATTTGTTATTCGAAAGATTATCTAATACATGGCATTGACATTTAGAAATAACTTCGGTCATATGGTAAGAGCTGCTGTTCTTGACGAATCGCATTTGTGGGGTTGTTAGCCTTTTACTATTTCAAATTTAGCCTCAAAAAGGAAAATTTTCATTTTCTGTTGAACCCATAAAATCATTTTGAAACACGATGGAAAATCAGTCCAATGTACAAACGTAAGTATACTGACTACAAAATTATATAGATTGAGATTCTTTGGCGAAAGCTTTTAAGTTAGAAATGGATAAATGTTGAGCCAATAGTTGACTTTTGCGTGGAGGTGTGACAATTTAAGAATGATTTGGTTAGTCTATTATTTAGTTGTCATTTTGATATGTAAAGAAAACTCTCTTATTTTTAAGCGAAATTCCCGGATGTTTATTAAATTGTAGAGAGAGGGGTATGGCATTAGTGATGGAACACAACTTTAAATTTTAAAGTGGCCGCTTGCAGGATCATATTCTTTTTGTCAAAATTTCCATCATCAATTAACACATTTGCTAAGGTCTTAAATCGATTCAGAGCCATTGGCAGAGACCTTAAGATGTTAAGTCAGAAGATCTTGACAAATTACCAGGAAACGTTTTAGGCAAAAGAGCGAGAGTTGGTATCGTTACTTGTATAGAACGTAGCGCCTGTTTTTTTCGCATATGTACTTAAAGTGCATTTTTTTCTTACTTTTAATATATTTCATATATTTTTCATTAATAATAATTAAAACGCTGAATTATGAACAAAAAATATGTAACCTTTTTTAGCTTTTATTTTTGAGCGATTTAGCTTTTTATGGCCCTTTTAAAACCCCGATTTAGCTTCTCGAGAGGTGCCGCATCGCTTGACATTTGAGTCAAATTGAAAGAACAGTGTCATCCACATTTTCAAGCAAAAATTATTGATCATGGTGAGGTATCGATCTTCGCTAACCGTATAACGCGAGATCCAGTATCATTTTCGAATAAATTAGGTTCAATGATGTAGCAAGTATGTAAACCGCCTCAAACCGCTTATTAACAAACCCGTTGGTCTAAAAATGAGCCACATCGCTGAATATAATTTTGCTGTAAAACATTGGTCTCGTGGCTTCAATCATTGCACCAGCTGGATCTTCAACGGGCCAAACTTTACAGGTAGTACGGACAGAGCAACAATTTTTACCACCGACGAGGAATCGATTAATTTGGATCTTCTTTCACAATTTCGTTTACAGCAAAGATATTTTTCTCAGTAAGTACATTCCTACATCGTGTTGGTGGCCCTGCATCATTTCAAAAGTATGTGGTAAGAAGTCTATCCACGGTTTGATGGTTGGCTTGCTCAGATGAACAATTAAGTGCGCCATAAAAATCACCAATTTACAAGTTGCGTGAACTGATGACTGATTTAACAAATAATCTGTATAATTGGGTAGGCGACAATCTATTCATGATAATTTGCCAGAGTATGTTGAGCAAAACTGAAAAAAATTTGGGCAGTTAATTAGTGAGTTTGACAGTCAACCGTTTCGTTAAAACCATTTATTTATTATTATATTTTTTACAAAACATATAAAAACTCTGAAGGATATTTAAGAAACATTGTTTTTAAGGACATTTTTAAAACTTTTCTTGAGGTGATCTTAAATAATTGTAGCTTAAATTATTTGATAGTTCTGTAATATTTCCAATTGAATAGATCTTACATTTTTTAATGATGCGCAAATTGAAATATTATTTTGATATTAATATATTACATTGATATCAATTAAAAGGGAATGATCTGTAGAATTAAAAAAAAAAACAATTTGTATGAATCCTTCCTTTGCTTCCTTTAAAAAATTCGCCAGCAAATCGTTGAATACAATAGTCTACAGAGGATGATAATGGCATAATATGTAAGAACATAAGCCTGTTTTTATAAAATTAAAACAAAATTGTGAGTGAGACTTAATATTGAAAACGACAATAAAATTGGAAAATTTGTTTTTGTTTTCACTATAAATTCTCAATCACAATTTTGTTTTATTTTCCAAAAACAGGCAGGATATCTCTATTATTTTAAGAAATAAAAATGACGACTATTCATGGGCTCACCTAAGGCTACAAAAAATAGCTTTCAAAGGATTTTTCATGTAATTCTTTCAAGGATAAGGAAGAGTTTATATATGAAAATAAACTTTTTCAAAGATTCCCATTATATCGTAGTATTATTGGTAGTTCATATTTTAAGTCGATTTGGAATTTTTTCAATAAGCATTCTTAAAAAATATAAAATCCTTTGAAAAGGACACAAGATATGGAAATTAAAACTCACGTAATTAGTTGACTATGCTTCTCTCTGGATTTAATGAAAGTATAGTGGTTGTACCACAAAAATAAATTTATTTGTTACACGGTGTAATTATTATAATAAACAATTAATATAAATTAATTTTTGGCATAATGTTAAACATTCAAACCGTTTATGAAGCTTGTTAATACAATATTTTCTAACAGGTCTGCCCACTGTTAAATTTTTATTGTTTCTTGGTCTCATCAATTGTTATTTTTGTTTGGTCCTTGCAGGACTTCTCTTGAGTTTGCTTCTACTTACTTTTTTACCACCTCCCTAAACGGCCTTAGTTTCTCGTGTGTTGAACATGCCAGTGTGTGTAGGAATTTTTATGGCATTTTTACATTTCCTTTTTCCTTGTTTTTGTTTTCTTTTATATGTTAGTTATCAAATCATTTAGCACCTTGTTTATTTTCGTTGCCGGACCTCAAATGTCATTCGCATTGTTTATTGTAATGTTTGTTTTTGTTGGCAACTTAACATTTTATTTCAATGGTCTGTAATTTGTTATTTTTGTTAAATATATTTATCTTTATCTTATTTATTTAACAAGTTGTTGCTAAGTTATTGGCTAAAATACTTGAAGAAGAGAGCTTATAATTTAATTAAGACCTTAATATTTTGTTATTTATTCAAAAAGTCCTTACAGATGTTATTTTGCTTATAATAAGTTTATAAAAATATGTAAAGTTTTTTTTTTTTGAATTGTATAAGTATAAGAAAAAAAACAAGATATCAAATTAAATTTTTTATTAAAATTTCGAAAAACTCTAAGGAAGCAAGATGTTCTGTGTACTCAAAGTATTTTTTATTTCAATTTATCTATTTTTTGCTTTAATTCTCCTGACAGCATTTAACATTTCGACATGCCGTTCAATCAACAAGTTGTTTTCATATAAGCGTCTTTTATTCGCTCACTCCACTTAAACGTTGCTAAATATTCTTTTCTCAACGTATGAACATTTTTCTACAACTTTTCCTATTTTGCTTTTATAAAACTGATTTTAGATACCTACATTGATTTTTATTCAGTGATACGAACATCTAAGTGAGTATATGAAGTATAGTTCTTATATTTTTTTGTTTACTTAATTTACATATGAATAAGTTTTCAATTTTTTACATGGCATTTATTTTTTTTATTTCTATATACAATTTTATAGAACATCAATTCCTTTTCATTATTCTCTTTACATTTGCAGCAGTTTTTATTTTATTCAGTTTTATTGATGTAAATATCGTAGGAGCAAGTTAGGAATAAGTTTTTTTTGTTGGACTTTTTCTTTCCATATTTTTTTTGCATGCGAGTGTAATGCGTCATGAAATCTACATAAATCGAATTTTCTTTTTAACTAAGTTTTCTTTTGCTTTGAGTATGTAAATGCTTAAATTGACATGTTATCTGTATTAATAAATATTTAATGTAATGCTGTAGAAGTGATTGCTGTGTACAGGAGGGATATTGAATGATTGTGTATTTAAGTGCTTATTATTTAGTTAAGATGTTTTAAGTGAAACGGATAGAAATGCTAATTAAGAAAGAATAAAAATTAATGGTTTTTTGTTAAGACACTTAGATCTATTCAATGATATAAGGCAAGATTGAGAAGCTCAATTGCCATAAATGATTTTGTATTTATTCAACTGAAACACTGATATCCTTTCATGAGGTTGAGGCAAAATGTTATGGTTTCCTTACTAAAGTTTAGAAAAAAAACAATAAATCATTTTATTTAAAAATTCATTTAACCCTGTTGCAGTTCATTACAATGCTGTTTACTAACTCTGAATAACAGATAGTTTTACTAATTACTACAATTTCAAATAATTTTCTAGCGGGTTACAAAATATTACAACTTAAGCTAAATTAATTTTAACATAAAATGTGATCTTATCGACATAAACAAGTCAACGTTAAATAAACAATGTTGTTATAGTGACATAATTCTACTTGGCCTAAATAAAGTTTATAAAATAATAATATTATATGTAAATGCAATTCACAACATTATGAATATTTTTAGAAGCAATTAAAACTAATTTTTTTACTACTGATAGCAGCAATTAATAGCACTTTATAACAACTTGGTGCTATATAAGTTTGTTTTGTTTTTTATATAAACACAAAAAAATAAAATTGAAAGACAAAGGAAAGTCTGAGTCTCTACATGGGTATCCGGTGAAGAGTTTGATGAAAAAAAAAATGATAAACTATTGAAACTCTTTTTCTGTTTACTATATTAATATCAATAAGCAAATGGCAGCGAATAGCAAGAGGTGCCTTTGCCATATTATCAAAAACGTGGAGGTTAAATGAATTCAGCAAAAATACAAAGTTTAACAAAGTTAAAGACAGTTAAGTTGATAGAACTAAGAAGTATTGCATATATACCGTCCAGATGGAGGTTTCTTATTGAGAGCCTATTCCCACAATGAGGTAGCTCTAAAATAATTTTGGAGCAAGGTTTATTTATATTATTAATAGGCAAACACGTTTTCTTAGATGCCTTTTACGGCCGTAATGCTGAACCGATTTTGTCAATATTTATATGTTCTTAAACGGGCTTTTACATAGATGTGCATAATCGTAATTTTATTTAAATCGGTTTAGTATTTTGGGAGCTATAAGCGTTTAAAGTTGCTACTAACACATGCATACTTATTACACATGCATGTATCAGCTTCAACTCGAAAAATAAACAAAGTGTGCACGTGTGTTTATCCAATTTGCTCATAGTTATGTAAAGATTTAATATTTTGTTGTTATTATTATTATTATTCATTAAATTGCAGCACAAAATTTCTAAAAAGTACGATTACTAGTTAGTGCTACCAGCAGCACAACTGAACAAATTCTAGTTGGTGCTAAAACTATTTGTGGCAGATGAAAAAAAAATTAATATTTTTGTCGATATTTGTTTAACAAGTTCCGTGTGTTTTCTACTACAGCACAAAAATATTTTTGAATTATTGTTCAATATCAACGAGTTGAATGCTATTTAGAGAAGGTACTCGAAGTTGTAACCTCATGTTGAAATTTCTTGTAGTTATACTCAGGACAAATTTAAATATGCACAAAAATTATTTGTATGTAAATATTCCAAAAAAAACTTTCAAATATGCACCAGAAAAAGCACAGACTAATAGTTTTAATCTGTTTTATTTACTCAAATGTTTATTAGAAAGTATATTCATATATTTTTTCAAGTTTTCTAAATGAAAGGATCTTCGGTTGCCGCACAAAACGATCGAATATATTGAAAATATACGTTCAACATCTGTCGATGTTACTCCATACCGTTGCGTTTTTTCTTTGACTTTTTGCTTTTTACGATACCATAAAACCAAAAAAGTCGATTTCAGAAAATGGCGCTTACTTGTTTTAAGGAGAAACGCGACGATATATCAACATTTATATGCCAACATTTCGATTAAATCGTTTGTTTAGATTTTAAATTATTTTTTATTTTTAATATTTTGAAGTTTTTCTTTTACGTCTTCTATGTTGGATAAAATTTCATGTAAATGAAGTCCTTTTGCTTCCAATTTGATTATACTTTGGCAAATACATTCAAAATTATCCTTCGTGTATGCTAAATTTGTTGTTGTCGATGAATTCTTAAATAAAAAGTTTGCATTACATAATGACTCTGCCTCGTCATCAGAAAGCTCCTTTAAAACGCTGCTTATTTCTATAAAAATGTCGCTATAATATTTAGCAACCTTTAACCAAGATCCCAATCTGGTGGATAGGGCTTTGGGATATTGATCATACTTGGGTACATAGAATGCATTATATTGTTATGATACGGTGCCTGGAAATTAATTAAGAACATAGGTTTATTTGAAAAAAATTCTATTATCCTGTGGTTGTGCAGTATGAACATTTGGTTTGTCTTGAATTTCTGATTAAATACGTGGTCGACCTCTTTGAGGAGACTGCTGTGCATTATACGAAAAATTCATTTTTAGTTAAAGTATTTAGTTAGTATTTCTAAGTTAAAGTCTATCAGTCGCATAGCGTTAAATCCTGACTTGTTTCTACTTATTCTCTTATACAAATACTAGGAATTAACAGTAGTCATATGTAAAAGATGATAGAATATTCTGTTGGAACACTTTCAGCTTTTCAATGTTATTTTGTGACGAGCCATTGAGCTATCCATCACGTCGACCCCACCCATATGATGGTTATAGTCCTTTATTATTTGAGGGCAAGGAATCTCTTTGATACTTTTGTCCTTTCTATCATTCGCCTTTTATTGTTAATGATTCAGTAGGTGTTATTCCAGAAGTGTCTAACATATTTTACACCAACATAGCTTGAAAGTAATTGAATTTGATAAGAAAGAGAACATATATCGATTCCGTATATACTTGCCACATATTCTTCTCTGTTTCCCCGATCAAATTTTATCATAACCATCTCATCGGGAAGTTTGCAATTTTTTTATCTATTTCGTCGAATGGTGCCAACGGACAATATTCTCTGAGTACGTAAAATTACTACTAGAGGAATCTTTGTATAGAAGTTAGCAAAATATACAATACAATTTTGGTACCTGAGTACTTCACATAGTAGTCTTACTGCAATGTTTGCAGATGATTGAAGATCTGGTTCAGCTTAAGCTGGATTTTCAGCCTTACCATCATAAATCTCAAGCTTGTACGCATATCCTGAAGTGTCGCATAAAACGAATAACTTGTAACTCCACTTTTTGGGTTTGTTTGGCAAATATTGTTTTAAGTGGCTTCCAATTTTTGTTGAACATATTTGCACATCCACGCACAATCTGCTCATTTTAGGAATACTTCCAAAACTAGTGTATAATGCGTTTACAAGAGGTCGCGTTAAAGAGTCACTACGGAATGGCTGTTTACTTCTTTCATTGAAATGAATTATTTTCGAATTTTCTCAAAACGGTTGCGTGTCATTTAGTTTTGTATTACATACGCACAACGATTATTTAGTTTTTGTGCTTAGTGCCGCTTGTATCTTTAAAGATACAACCATTTAATGATGAGCTGTAGTGGAACTAGCGACGTAAAAAAATTTCTAATAACAAAGATTCAATTCAGAACTAATGCTAAGACCAGCTCGTATCTTTTTTGTTCAGAAATATTTCGCGTATTTCAAGTTTGTCAATGACAAAATGGGAAAGTGTTTTCTGTATTCTATGCACATATGTATAATTTTTTCTACAGCTGATTGAGATGTAACATTAACCTTAATTTTAATTAAGGCCTGATGTATTTTAAATGGTTAAAAAATTTCAAAAAATTTCGACCAACACCCAAGGAACAGCAATTTTTTAAGGGTTTAAGGGTTAAGAAAAACGGCTTGGCAATTTGCAACAAGTGAGTTAACGTTGCAAAATGTATGCGAACAAAATCTGCAACTCTATGCAACCCATTAACTAGACATGTAACATGCAACATTGTCTGGGTAAAGAATTTTTAATGGTCGCATTGCGAGGACCATATATGAAGCTGCGTCAGCTACCACAAGCAATATTTGTTAAAAGGAGTTTTCAACCTGCGTAATATGCAAATTTATGCAAGTCATAACAAAGATGGTGTTCTTATGAAAAATGTAAAGAATATGCAAATGCTATTTTTCATGTGAAAAGCATGAAAAAATTGCACTGGCAATAATGAACACAGAACAGTAATTTTTACAAGTAATGATGTTAAAAAATTAACTATCAAATATATTTAAATATATTTTAAGTATGACTGACGAGTGCTAAAGGTTGATATTTGCTCGATATGACAACTTATTTAAAAGTTAATAAAAGTAGTTCAAATCTTATACTCATGTAAAACTTTAGTTTTTCTATTGTTTGATTTGATTCTAAGTCACAATTGTTTATTCCTTGGTTTTAATTTCATACAAACTATTAAAAGAGATATTCAACTTTGAAAAGCATACACATTTCAGAATCGCAAAACTTTCAAAAGTTCTTGCAGTAAAAAACTTTTATTTGTAAATGTGTGTTTGCTTATGACAAACAAAAATATTTGATGCTATTTCTACTTTCTAAAACAACTTGACTTAATCTACTTATGAATTTATCATTCAACTTACTCGTACATTACATATTCACAGTTTGTGTACACATTTATGAATAAGAAAATAAATAGATTTTGTCGAAGGCTTTGAGATTTTGTGAGCAACAAATATTCACCATGAATTTCTAATGAATTTCTATTGTTCAAGAAGTGAAATGATAAATATAATGGAATAAATTTTAAGGCTGATCGGAAAATAAATGGTAATAAATAAATTAGTTCTAATCAATTATTGTGCTTTATTTGACATCTAGAAATATCGATATAGTAAGAGTTGGTCTTTTAGAATATTTTTAGATGTAGTGCAGTTCAAAATGGCCGGTCATAAAGACCACGCATAGACCGTGTTGGTTCTTAGCGTTACGACGATGTACGATAACTCATAAATGAAAAGGTTAGCTTGATGTGATGATACAAAGAGAACTCCACACACTCTTAACGAATGCTAGGAGTCTTATTAGTGCAACTCCAGAGATTCTCCCAAGTTCGTTCTGTAGCGTATGAGTGCCGGGCAGTAGCACAGTATGTGCTCCACCGTATCTTTTTCCCCTGGTACTTCACAGAATCTACAGTTGTCATTTGTCAGTTGCCCCGCCCTTTTAGCGTATACTGCCGTCCCACTGTGACACGTTATAAAACTTACCAGAAGCCTACAGTCTTTTCTCGATAGCGATAATAGAAGTTTAGTCGACTTTCGATCATATGATATTCACATAACTTTAGATACCTCGCACGTTTCGGTGTTTTGTCATCCGTACCGTTCGCACGTGTCCCTTTCGTTGTCCGCGTTTATTGTGTTCACTATCCCTCTTTAAGTGTTTTAAAAAATTAAATGTTTCCGTCCGCGGCAAATGTGCTACAAACATACATATATATTTGTTTATAATAAGAAATAACATAAAAACAAAAAACTCAAAATTTAAAAATACTGCCCATAAACTTAACAAATAACCAAAAAAATACAAAAACTGAAAACTCATAAAATAATTTAACAATTACAACATTATAAATAAATAAACAAATAAATAAAACAAAAACAAATAAAAACAGTAAAAATAAAAGAGCTCTCTGAGAGAACAGTGTTGGTACAGCAAAACCAGTGTTGGCACAACGGGTCGTTTTTTTATACAATGACCAGATCAGGGCTTTTATGGCTCTTTTTCTTTAGCATTGTTATTGTGCTTCCCATGTGACAAAATTTCAAATTAGTTTATTTTGCTGGTGCATTGTGTTAATTGTTGTTAGACTGTTCAGTGACGAAGGTATAACACTGGTCACTGGACAGTCATAATAGCAACAATTAATAACACTGTTATCAGTAAAATAATACAAAAAACGCTCGATTTTAATTTTCCTACCATTATTATGACAGGGCGATTCAAAATTGACTTCTGCAACATACGTGGGCTGAGGGCGAATTTCTTCTCTGCCTATGCTCACGTTTGTGTCCATCGGCCGGACGTCTTCGCCTTATATGAGACCCAGGTATCTGAGGATGCTGATCCACAGGATTTTCATTTACCAGGGTATCACCTCCTATCACTTTTTAACCTTCACAGAGGCCTTGCACTTTATATACGTAATGAAGTAGTGTACCAGTGCCAGCAATCTTTAGGCACGAGTGATCCGGAATTTAGCTGCCTCTGGGTTAAATTCAAAATCAGGTCACATTCATTACATTTCGGGTTTCTATATAGAAGCCCAAATGTGGAAAGGGATAAAACTTTTTCTGGCTTCGATGCCCTTTCCGACTCCATATCGAAGATCCTGGAAGGTTGTCCGGACAGTGAAATTGTTGTTGCTGGTGATTTCAATGTTCACAACTCATCTTGGCTTCACCATTCGAGCCACACAACCCCAGAAGGCCAATATGTTGAGTTATTTGCAGCGCACAACCACCTAGCGCAACTAGTGAATGAGCCAACACATATTTCGTGCGTTGAAGGGCACCAACACAATACTCTTGACCTATTTCTAACTTCACACCCTCAAAAGTATGAAGTGAGCGTAAATGCACCTCTCGGTAACTCGGACCATTGCACAATTTCCGCCTCCTTTTTGTCTTCAGAACTTCACAACGTTTCTCAAACAGCTACGAAACGTACAAAATACATATACGAAAAGGCTCGTTGGGCTGAGCTCAACGCATTCTTTAGGCATTTTAATTGGAAGCTTTGTTTCTTAGACAATAATGTCAATGCCATGGCGGAAATTGTTGAAGGCGTAATTTTGCAAGGAATGAAAGCTTTCATTCCATCTAAGCAAATATCCATTAAACCTAGAGCGAAATCGTGGTTTAATCTGACGTGCAAAAATGCAGTCAAATCCAGAGAGGAAGCATTCAGTATATGGCGTAATAACAAAAATGCCGATACTGATTCGCTACGCAAAAGGGCGAGATCTTCATGTGCCAAAGTATTAAGGCGCGAAAAAGCTCTGTACGAGCAGTGCCTTCGTGCTAAAGTTCTTAATGCCCCTCGGGGTAGCAAGAGCTTTTGGTCATTCGTTAAAGGAGTAAAGGATAATGCTAGTTCCTCAATTCCAGCTCTTTTAAAGGATGATCAAGTATTCACTAACCCGGTTGATAAAGCTAACCTTCTGGCTGAATTATTTGCAAGTAACTCCCACTTGCCGGAAAGCACTCAACCACTGCCCGTGCTTGAAAGAGTATCTGTAACTATGCCAAGAATATTCTTTCGAGCCCGTGCAGTTAAAAAGGTTCTAGCAGATCTCAACATAAATAAATCTCCTGGGCCGGATGGTATTCCAGCACTGGTCTTGAAGCAGTGCTCCTCGACGCTAGCGCGTCCGTTAGCTAACCTTTGCAGTACATTGTACCATGCTGGTGAATTTCCAATGTGTTGGAAGGTTGCTAATGTAACGCCAATCCCCAAAAAAGGAGAGGCTAACAACCCTGAAAATTACCGCCCAATTGCAATTTGCTCTGCACTTTCCAAAGTTATGGAAAGTATGGTATATTTCCATCTTGTGAGATATTTAGAGTCCAACAGCTTACTTAGCGACCGCCAGTATGGATTTCGTAGGGGTCGCTCTACGGGAGACCTACTGGCTTTTCTCTCGGAAAGATGGTGTCATTCTATTCACCATTTTGGCGAGAGTAAGGTGGTGGCTCTAGATATTTCCAAGGCGTTTGATAGAGTTTGGCATGGTGCACTTCTGTCAAAACTTATTGCTTTTGGTGTCGGTGATGTCTTCTCTCGATTTATATCAAGCTTTCTCAGAGATCGCACTATACGAGTTGTTATAGAAGGGATCTCATCAAACGAGTTCAAGATTAATTCAGGGGTACCGCAAGGATCCGTTCTTTCTCCCACACTTTTTCTTATTTTCTTAAACGATCTTCTACTTCAAACTTTCAATCCTATCTACTCTTTTGCAGATGACAGCAGCATGTGCCATTCATATTCATTCAATAACAGACCAAGCCTGCCGGAGATCGCGGCAATGAGGCAAAATATGAATGATTCGATAAATAATGATCTTTTAGCAATCCATGAATGGGGACGTGCGAATAGGGTCGAATTTAATGCTCGCAAGACCCAGTGTTGTATGCTTACACACAAATGTACGTACAATCATGCTGCTTCATCTGTAATAATGGGTGGTGTAGATATTGAGGAATCAGAAACTCTTGATGTTCTTGGCATGAAAATTAAATGTGATGTTCGATGGACTGATCATATTTTTCAGGTTTCAAAAGAAGCATTCAAGTGCCTCGGCTTTCTAAGACGGTGTAAGAGATACTTCACTCCATCTGATCTCCTTAATATTTACACCACCTATATCCGACCGAAAATGGAATACAACTCTCATGTATGGGCCGGTGCTTCAAAGTCTATTTTGAAGATACTCGACCGGGTACAGGAGAGGGCAAAGAAGCTCATCGGTGACAGTAGGGTAGCCAACTCTATTGACTCACTGGAGCATCGACGCAATGTGGGATGTATTTCACTGTTTTATCGTTACTACAATGGAATGTGCTCTAATGAAATCAGGGAACTTGTTCCCGAAACCCGCTCATTTGTACGAACAACACGTTCTTCGTTAAGAGCGCATCCATTTGTGGTTGATATGCCAGTGGATCGCACTGCGCATTACAGAGAAAATTCGTTCTTTAGCCGAACAGTTCGCATGTGGAATAAACTTCCTGCAGAGGTCTTTCCTGTTACTTTTAATGTGGGAAAATTCAAATCGAACGTCCACAGACACTACTCCCTTTATCCTCCTTCCCATAACCAATTTTCCTAGTTCCGGCACAATGCATTGCATATGTAGGGGTCATCCCCTGAGTGCTGGTCCAAGTTAAAAAAAAAAAAAAAAAAAAAAAAAAAAAAACTGCCTCAGATTTCCTTTGTATTGTGTCTCTCTTATTGTATGTATGTGTTGTATGTATCTCTCTTAATATTACGAATAGAAATCGAAATTTCGATCACTGAACAAAACGTTTTGCTGATTCGTCCACCTCTTCGTTATCTTCTATACTGTGGTGTCCACAAATCCAGTAGATATGTACACTTCTGTTGCTACAAAGTTTTATCATTTAGTTCTTGCACTCTTTGATGATCGAAGAGTATGTATGTTTAGCGGATATCGACCTAATTCACACCTGATTGTCTATAATGAAGTTTTTATATGTGAGTTTCTAGTACTTGAATTAGTGGCCAAATTAGCAGCCATTTTTATTGCAAATATTTCAGCCTGAAAAATGCTATAGTAACTCCCTTTTTCAATTTGAAACCACCATCAATATAAAATTTAAAAGTCCTATTGTCCGAACAAGTAAAACGTGCTTTCTTTTTAATGTTAGTTTCGGAATGATGTAGTCACTGCTACAATTTATATTACTTACAATACTACCATGACCATAAAGTCTATATGCAAGTTGTCTCGTCGCTTTAATGTGCATCGCAAAAACCCTTGCAGTTCCTTCTGCTATCAAAATAATCGATTATTGGTTCAGGATTACATCTCATGCCTTACTTGGCGTACTACGCAAAGCGCCAGTGACACTAAGTTCAGCGAGTCTTTAAGTGCCTTCTTGCATATTCTGGTATGGTATGCCATAGAATAAAATTGGCCTCCCTACTGCTGTATAAATCCAACGCATTGATGCCAGTTTAGCCTTTTCGAGGATAGATTTAGCCTAATTTCTTTTCTTTTAGCCGCGAAATTTACGTTTTGCGTTCGTGAGTTTTTTTTGGATTTCTTATTTTAGTTTTAGCCTCCAAAAAGGCTAAATTTTTATTTTCTACTGAAATCATAAAATCTTCTTGAAACTAAAAACTTTTTCTAATGTACAAACGAAAGTACAGTGAAGGCAAAACTACATTGATTTAAATACAATCGCGAAAGCGTTTTAGTACAAATGCTGATCCAACAGTTGAGTTCTGGGTGGAAGTGTGACGATTTAAGAATGCGCTGCAAGAAAATTCATTTCTTGATTTGATTCATCTAGCATTTAGCTATGTATACGGTCTTACAATAAGAAGTTTCATTTTGATATGTAACAAAAGGAGTATTTTTAAGCGAAACCATTGTATGTTTACTTAATTTTAAAGAGGATGGTATAACATTCGTAATTTAAAAGCAATAGCAGCCAGATGACCGCCATGACCACGCTTGCAGGACCATATTATTTTCACTAGATTTTAATTGTAGTATTTGCTGCTGATATGCTTGATAACCTCAGGAATCCATCTTTGAGGTCTTGAATCAATTGTGAGCCATTGACGTAGATTATATCTTTTATATAGCCTCAATTCCAATTCCAAAGACCGACGAGAAATGGACAAACCTGGGATATCCTTAACACCGTGGGCTATAACACTAATAACTCATGCTTTGTTACATTTTTGATCTAATACTGAATGTTATGTTATATATTGACTTATATGAATTTAAAAATATGTAGACTTTTACTCGTTTTTTTATGTACTTCAAGTGAATTTTTTTAATAACTTTCAAAATGTTTTATGCATTTCTTATTAGCAATAATTAAAACGTTGAAATACGAATACACTTTTTTTAGCCTATTTTTAGTTTATATTTTTGGGCGGTTTAGTTTTTTCTGGCCTTTTTAAAAAACCAATTTAGCATCTTTTTCCTCCAGCTTCGGCCAACACTGATCCAATGTTTGAGATCAAGTGTTACACCCTTTTTTTTGCCTATCATTCTTTTGCATGCATAGAACGCATTTGTCGCCTTTTTCACCTTTTCTTCCACATTTAGTTTCCACGACAGTTTGCTATCTAATATTATTTTATTACTTTGTGAGGAGTTTAAGTTCTAGGCTAGTAAACATGCAAATTTAGGTTTTCTCAAAGATTTAGTTAGATTAAATCCACTTAAAATTAAAAGTTTTTTTAGATTTCAGCACGTGAAGCTGCTCGCAAATAATTTATTATTTAGCTAAAAAAAATTATTGTTCAGTTTAATAGAAAAAAAGATACAAATAAATGAAAGTAGCCCTTGACGATTAGTAACATAAAGTTTTATTGATACTGATTAATTTCTTCTTTGTGAGGAAAGTGTTTTAAATAAAACAATTTTTGTATTTAATTAAAATATTTAATAATTCAAATTCAAAAAAACATTATTTTAAAAATTAACGCCACACTTTCAGTTTTAGCTTAATTATATTTAATTTTTCACTTTCTTTTATTTGATAATTAAATTAAAGTAAATTAATATTTCTTATTATTACCACTTTTAATTTCATTTCAGCTTCAGCGTACTGGACATACAACACGAATATGCAAATTTTGTACATGTAGTGAACAAAAGCAAAACTTAAAATCAAATCAAAAGTTTTCCATTCATTTTCCCTGATAAAATTAAATTAGCACGATGAGCTGCTGCAAAATGGTAAAGAAGCTGCAACAAAAACATTTAAACAAAAGTTCTCAAGGTCTTAAAACCATCGTTGCACTTTTTATTTTTGTTTTTGAGTTTCTTTTCATTTCTTTTTCATTTTACTAAAAGAAACTTGTGTAACAGAAAGTCAATGGCTATTAGTTTCTATTACGAACGTAGCAAAACTTTAGCAAAAGAAATTAAGTTTGAAATTACAATGAAAAAATTAAACATAAAAAACACACTTATGTTACTACGGAACTGGAATAAACTTTAACACAATTGTTTTAAATGTGCAATGAATTCAAAATAAAATGGGAAAATGGGCGAGAACATTAAGATTTCAAAATACAGAGACTTGCACACAAAGGTGAGAGATTTTAAGTGCTTTCGAAAAGATTTATTTGCTAAAACTATATTAGATAAACAGTTTGTTAAAACAATTGAAAATGAACAGCATCTAATTTTTATAAAACATTGCGATGCAGCTTAAAACAAATAAAATTATTTTATATATCATTTTTTATCTTTGGTTTGAATATAAATCTTTTTTTGTACTTCTATTTATACAATTGAAGAAACAAAAAGCTTTCGTTAATTTAAATCGGTTTTTATGCACATATTTAGATTTTTAATTAACCACAATTTTCAGTAATAATCAACGAGAGAAAAAAAATCACTAATAAAATCAGCAGCAGCAAAAAATCAAATAAATAAACATTTAAAATTGTTGGCAATTTAATTGAAACAAACTTGTACCACTAAATATTCTAATCCAATTAAAATTACAATATAAATTCAAACAGATATACCTAGACATCATTGATGTTCAGTGGCAAACAAATTTAAATGCTTGCATTTTTAAATACCAACATAATCGAGTTAACCCTCTTTTAATGTTTTTTATTTTGGGCAAATTTGGGACATATAAAAAAATTATTTGTGTTTTCTTATGTTATCGTTGCTTTAATATGCACTAAGAGCAGGGAATGTAACTCTGACATCTCTATAGATTCGTCATACCCAAAATTAAAGGACTTATCAAAGTTTAAAAAAAAGAAAAAAATTCAGTAAGTAAGCATGAAATGCGTGTATTAAAAATGGGATCAATGACACATTCACTAAAAATGCCTTGATACCGTAACTGTAGTTCAGATCACTGCCCAAAACCATGTGTTTTTTATTAGAAAACATGTTAAATATAGCTCTGCTCTTTTCTGGATTTCCACATCTTAACCCTTCTTAAGCTATCTCTCTTCAGAATTATTAATATTGTTAAGCTATTGCCTTAAGTCCTCTTTGATTATCTGCTTGAATAACTCTGCTTTTTCTGTATGCCTTTTTGTAATACAAAAAATTTGTCATTGCTATCTAGGACATTTTCAAGACCTTCAAAGAGCAATTCAAGTTTTCTATTTGATTTAACAAAAACATAGGAATAATTCATAGAATTCTAAGAAATATACTAAGGATTACTAAACATATTTTTTGAATTGAAGATTGAGTTTTTTGATAGTTTTCGGTATATTTTTGGATGTTTTTCTTTTTTAAATATCAAAAATAACTTTTGAACAAACCTTTCAGAGAAAAAAAAGCAACGTTGTTTTTGTTTTGATATGTAATTATTCGAAAGAAAATTATCTTTCGATATCGGCGAACAGGCAGATAGTTTCTATAGGGTCTTCAAAAGAGATTTTATTTTCATATGTAAAAAATAGTAATTTTAAGCAAAATTATCGCATGTTTATTTAATTGCGAAGCGGATGGTATCAGTAATCAGCAATGCATCGCTTTTTCGCAATTCATACTGACTCATAAAATTTTAAGTAGAAGTGAGTAGGAATCATTTAAACTCAACTACTCTGATTTACTCGTTTCTTCTTCCCTCGTCTCTCCCATATCTGCTGGGAGCTCACTCAACTCATACGTGTATATTTCTACACATATTTCTTTGTTAAGCTTTTGTAAACGTCATCCACATCAATATCTTTATGCTAAATATAATGTAATGTCGTTTGTGGAATGCTAAATTTAAAAGATCGACGAGATTTAGACGAACCTGGGTTTTTCTCAACACTATGGGCTACAGTAGCAATATTCTCAGTTGTGTGGGAGCGGCATGCACGAGTTCGATTCGTTACATCACTAAGTTGTCCTAACAGCTCGAATTTTTTAATCATTTTTACAGTTGCTGGCCCTAAGGTGCTTCACGTCGACACAGAAATGCTTAAGTTTCTGTATTTTGACCAAAAATTATCACCATTTTTGTAGTTAATTTTAGTTAATAATTTCAATGCATTATTGAATCATATATCGTATAGTAATGGCGTAGTTTTTACTTTTCATCTGTCAAGAAGTAGATACTTACAGATTAAATGGTGATAACAGTTAAAATGGCGGACCATTGAAAATTAAACGTCTTATTGGAGTTTATTATACTACTGCTGCCTGCTGGAAGTGGCTGAAGCTTTATCCTTTAACCGCTTTATACGTTAAGTTATCGATTTTTTAATTTCAATATTAAAAATCTTGTAGATATTCTGCTCACGTAGTCTCTTGTGTTTTAAGTAGTTATTGTTCGATTTTAATGTTTCTTAATTTGGTCTTAAGATAATTACATACAATTTCAGATATTAGCAAACGATTTATTTGCTGTTGTTAAAATTTTATAAAATTTTTTCAAATAAATTATTTGTTTTAGAAAAATTTCATAAATTTTTTGAAAACAAATTTCATTACATAAATATACCTTCAAATTCTATTATTGATGGTATTTATTAACTTTATTATGTAATACCATCAACACGGGGTCACTTAAATGACTTTTCCCTTGAACAACGTTTGTCAAAATATTTGTCAAAATGCCTTCGAAAGTATTCGAAAAAAAAAACTTTACTCGAAGCTGAGAATTTGTAAATTGATCGAACATTATTTGATTTCAATACTCGAAGTTCGTTTAATCGGTTAAACATTATTCGAGAGAATACCGCAAACTGATTTAACTATTTATTAGTAAATAAAAGAGTATTTTTTAATGGTCATTCCTCAGTGTTTTGTTTTGCAATTGCCACAAAGGGGTTAAAATATCTATCCAGAGTAAATACTTATTAAGGGTATAGTTGTTGCAGCAGCATTCATTTATTTATTTATTTATTTATTTATTCTTATTTAAGCCTAAAAGCAAATTAAATCGAAAAATCAATGTAAAACCGCAATTGTTATTTTTGCATGAATTTTTTTAACATTTATCATTCATTTTAAAATCAACACTAAAAATTATAAAGCACATGAATGTGTATTTAAAATTCCAGAAAACTTTTTAAAGATCTGCAAACTAAACCAAAATAATAAAAAAAAATATATTTTTTTTACATTTTTAACCGACCCTCGTTTCGGTTTTTACTAAGCAAAAATCTTTGAAAATAGTTATAATTTTCATTTCAAACAAAAGAACCACAATCCGTGGAAATCGCGTATTGAAACCGCTTTATTTAATAAGTAACAATTTTCGATATTTCCATTCTGAATGAATTAAAATAAAATTGCAGGTTTTGTTAAAATGAAAATTATCAATAAATTGTACTTTAACTTTAAGGGTTTTTCTAATTTAACTTATTAGATTAATTTTTTTGGCAATATAGACGTTGAAAACAGCTGTGAAAAAATTACCCATTTATTTCAAAAATTTTAAATTGTTTAACAAAATCTTTTTGCTCAACCATAATTGCAATGTTTTCAACATATTAAGCATACAATATGCATAAAAAATCTTTTCATACATAAACTATTAAATTATTGCCACTACTCAAATCTTTACATTTCAACATTCTCGCAACATGCTCATCACGACAATCTGTTACAGTCAACATACAAATGCAATTTATGATTTATGAACGAGTGTGTAGTTTTTTTTTTTGAAAACAAATTTTAAAAATTAAAAATGTTGTTAGAAGATAAACATAAAAAGAACGACAGACACGCTGATGATGATGAAATGCCACAAACAATAGTTCATCGTCACCATCTTCACCATCATCCTCAACATCATCATCACCATCCATCCACTCGTCACATTGAACATAACAATAGTAGCAAACATGAGGAATGTTTTATATGATGGATGTGTTACAACATGATGAAAAAATATAAGGCTGAGTTGTGGGGGTGGGAAAAAGTGACATTTTCCTCAATATTTGCCTAGAGCTGTAGTTATGTCTCTATTAATTGAAGACAACCATGTATGAGTAATTAAGTTTTGGTGATCATTGGTGCCAATTAAGAGGGGCTCCTGTGCCATATTTTAATTTTGACTGATGTGTAAGAAAAGACTTAAAGTTATGGATATGAGTTTTATTCAAAAAGTAAAACAAAAATTAAATATTCCCACACATTTTCCATATGCTAAAAGTTGTAATAATTTGGAATCTTCTTTTCAAGATGAATGTGATTTGAAGTCTAAAACTCCTTTTTGTAGGAAAGAAATGGGTGGTTATTTGAGTGTAATTGTTTATATGAGAAAAAATATAATTTTCAGTTACATTTTTTAAATAACTCTCGTATTTTAACAGTTGGGGCTTATTTTTCTGATATTGACTTTAGCAGTGATATATGAATCATGAAATGAATAAAAGGTTTTATATTGATATGTAAAAATAACGAAATTTTTAAGCGAAATCTTCCGAAGTTTATATGATTGTAAAGAGTAGAATATGCCATTAATAATGGAAAACAATATCAGCCGTATACCACCACAGCTACCATTGCAGGATCACATTCATTAAATTTTCCATCATCAAATCTCACATTTATGGCTGTACGCCATCGCTAACTTCAGGAAGTTCATCTCTGAGGTCTTATATCAATTTTGTGCCATTGGCTTAAATCTTATCATTTACTTTTCTCCAAGGAAAAAAGTCTATAGATGTTCAATCACAAGATATCGCTGGCCAGTTGTAATTGCACCTTCGAGAAATCACACGGACAGCAAAGTTTTTATGCAAAAGAGCGATGGTATCAATATTTGTGGGCACATAGCGCCGTCTTCTTTAAAGTAATCATCGTTCAAATCAGAATCATGCGATTCTGGCCATACAAAATTGTTAATCAGTTGCTCTCGCCTGATCTCCAAGAAAAGGAAGGTCCAGAAGGTCCACCAGGCCAGACCGCAAGCTTCACTGAACCTTTGAGGATCTAGGGGCTTTTCAACAATAATTCTGAGGATCTTCCAACCCCAAATGTGGCAATTCTGCCGTCGTAGGGCCTCATAAAGCAAGATGATGCATTTTAAGCATCCAAGTAGAAAGACACGTCGCTGTTGATGATCCGTAGGCATGAGTTTTTATGTTAAGTAAACTTTACTGGCCTGAAGATTTAATTATGCAAAATACCCTGTAATATCGTTTGTTATATGCCCAATTCCAAATGTCAACAAGAAATTGATAAACCTGGGTTTCCCCAACATTATGAGCTACAACATCATTATTCTCATTTGATCTTCAGCGTCGTGCATGAATTCGATTCTTCTCATCACTAGTTTGTCCCAACAGCTCAAAATTTTGCACCAGTTTTACAATTGCTGGCGGAAAAGTGGTTCTAGTTTTTCGTACTGTGATCACGAAATTTTCATCATCTTTGTAGTATTTCACTGCGTTGAGGAAGCGTATGTCGTTCCGTTGTTATTAAAGGCGCAGTTTTTACTTATCCAATGTGAAGTGGTTACAGCTTGAGTCTTGACAACTGTTAAAATGGCACGTCCTATTGAATCGGTTTTTTGCTTAATGTGGGTGTTCGGACATAAATTATGTTAGTATTTCTTTTTGCTTTAAAGTTATATTTTTCACATTTTTCCTGAAATGTACTAGAGATAAGCATAGCTCACGTGATTAGCGTGATCATAAAGCAGCTTTTGAAAAATTAAAAACGTTGCTTAAAAATTATCCTATCCTTATCCGTCTTGATTTTAGTAAAACTTGCCATCGTATGGGCGACAAAATTTTTCCGTCCATATCTTTTTGGTCGCAAATTCACTATTAAAACAGACTATCGTCCCTTAGTTTGGCTTAACAATATAAAAGAACCAAAAGATGGAAAATTAAGCTGAATGAGTTCGATTTTGATATTAACTATATAAAGGGAAAAGAAAACGTAATCGTCGATGGTCTTAGTAGATTAAGCTATGAATCATCCAATAGTGAAATAGAGTTGAATCTACACGAATTATTTGATGAAGACATTAATACAGTGCATAGCGCAGAAAGCGATGATACTGACTACATTCGAGTAACAGAACAGCCCATTAATATATTCAAAAATCAATTATTTATAGAAAATTCAAATACAAATTCGTGCAAAACAAAAATTATTTTCAAAAATAAAATTCGGCACAACATAAAGGTAACAAATAATGATCATCTTCTAGATTTTATGAGGGAAAAATTGCCTACAAAAGGACTTGCGGTAGTATTTTGTCCAGATACTGAGTTATACAAGACATTTCAATCCTTGTTTATTGAATATTTTGCAAGAAATGAAAACCTCAAAATATTGAAAATATTGAAAGCGAACTTGTTCATAGAAGATGTAACCGGTAGAGAAATGCTTTTGCAGGTTATAGGAAAAAACCAATTAAAAATAATCATAAGGGAATAAACAAAGTTTATTCGGAACTAAAAAGAGTTGCTTCTATCCAAAATTGCGAAAAGAAATACAAAAATACATTAAGAGCTGCAAAATATGTAAGCTTGCAAAATATGATAGGTCTCCAATAAAGTACAATTTAAACATTACTGCAACTCCAGAAAAGCACAACGATATCGTACATTTGGACATTTGGTACCCGCTACGTGGCACTATGTATTTATCAAGCATAGACAAATTAACGAAATATGCAACTGTCTATTGCTTGGAATACAGGTCTTGCGGTCTCTATTTTAAAAGCACTAAAGCAAAGGATTCAGTACTTGGGTAAACCAAAATTACTTAGTTTTGATAATAAACTAGATACCGCTGTAATAAGAGAATTTCTAATGGATCAGGATACTGATTTCCACACAACTACAGCATATTTGAAAACGGGTAACGCTGATGTAGATGGTTCTTTGAATGAGCATGTTCGACTCTATAATGCGGACCCGGAAAATAAAGATAGCTTCGACGAAAAGGTATACAAAGCCATAGTCTCATATAATAATTCTATTCACTCAACAACGAATAATCGTCCGATCGATCTTTTGAATAACATGATTTCAAAACAAGATTTAACGAAGCAACAAGAGTAATTACGGTAATATTTATAATTAAGTAGGATAAGGTTTTATTGTTATTTTTAATAATAAGAGAGTTAAGAGATATTAAGAAATAAGAGTAATTAGAGTAAGAAAAAGCATTGTTTAAGTTAAGTTTAGTATTATTTGAATAAAGAAAAATGTTTTCAGACAGACACTGAAGACGGCGTTTGTTTTTATTTAGAACATTAATATATACATATCTATTTATATATTATCTATTAACGCTAAAGTACAAGATCCTAATTAATCTTAATTTTTTACACAGATTGCTTATGAATTAGAAAATGAATGATTTTAATCAAAATATTTTAAATATGTACGTAATTTTAAATTTCACTTCAAAACTTTTAAATAAAAGAAAATTTATATTTTCCTTAAGAATTTTCAATTTCATTCAATTGTAAAATTTAATTTTATTTACAAAGTTTGAAACCGCATGGTATATACATATGTACATACATATATATGTCAGAATCCTACGTTACGAACCCTACATTCGTACGCGTTTGCACATTAATATATAAAATTTGTTGGTCTTTCAAAAGAGGTACCTTCAACTTTTGCGTGGTATTTAGTGGGATGTAAGTGTACTTTCGAATGGCATAAAAAATATTTTTTTAGCATCTATTTCTTGCGAAATAATTGATCACAAAGTAACTTTGAAAGATAAAGTGTGTTTTCGTAAGTTTTTGCGAATTTTGCATAATAAAGTACACAAAATCTAGTTCCTAAAAGAAAGGTGAATATAAGAGAATTCTAAAATAACTTATTTGCAGCTTAAAAAATTTTTCGTTTTTTATCAAAAGGCGTAAACCCTTCGTGACGCACGCTAAGTGACGTACGTTACATTTTTTCTATCATATTTTCTATTCTGAAATTTCATACCTAATTTCAATGTTTCTAAAATAGTAAAAAATATTTTTTTGCTAAAATTGAAGTGAATTCAATGTATGAAAATATGGCTTTCGATCTGGTCATCTTCATTAACACTGATATAAATGATATGAATACCTAAAACTTTTTAATTTCTGGTATGAAATTAGAAGCTCTGAGGTAGGGCAGTTTTTGATAATAATTTGTGCATTAATATATTAATATTCCATAAAAAATGAAAAATAAGTTGGATCACTTTCAAATAATTTTGTTTCTAGGACTTTCCCATGTATCAAAATTGAAAAATTATATTTCAAAACTAACAAATAGTTTCAGAAAAGTATATTTCTCAGTTAAGTATAATTTTCAAATTTTATTGCAGAATTTTCTAATTGTATATTATAGATTTTTCTATTTGCATTCAGAAATTTTAATGTATAAATACGTAAGCGTGAGTTTTCGTGATTGTGGCTAACTTTTTTTTCTACTACGTGAGCGTCAGTGAACGTGAGCCAAAAATATGAGGTTTTGCATGAGCGTGCGTGAATGAAATTTTTTTTCGTGAGCGTGCATGAGCGCGAGCGAAAAGTCACTCGCGATCCCATCTCTAAAATGTACACGTAAAAGGAAAATTAATCCAGCCGTACTTAAATCAATTCCAAGCGGTGTTAAAAGTACGGTCATCCCGTATTTACGTAAATCAAGTACAGAAAGATGGAAATGCTCAATTTATTTTAAGAATTTCTTAGTGGGTTCAAGATTATTCACGTAATTAAAGAGTTTTGTACTTATTTTAAGGAACTCCAGGATTGTTTATCTAAAGTAATCTCATTTTTTACTTGATTAAAGTACATTAAATTTATTATTTTTTGTACTCATAATTTTGAGTACGATTTGTATTCAAAGTAAGTAGAAAATACTTGAATTTAGTATGGCATTTTTCTTGCTGTGTACATCATTATAACTATTGTCTTAAATCAACAATTAAGAAAGCCATTTGTTTGGATTACGTTAGACATTTTGGTATCGAATAATGTTTCCCACATCTCGAGTTTTATTTATTTTTGTTCAATTTCGTATGCAATAATCTCAAAACAAAAATTTGCGATCTTAGTGGCTCGATATCGAAAGCGGCAATTAGAGCCCTGGTCTGCTTTGTGATTTTGTCTTTTCTACACAAAAACTTGATGAATTTTTAAAAAATGATTTTCCTAAAAAGTGCCTACATTTTGATAAAAAACTAAATCTTCCGCTTTTCTCATACGCTAAAATATTTTCATTAAAATTAACCCTATTTGTAGAGAATTTTCTCTGTCTCTTGCGAACACTGCTTGTAAGCCACTATATATTTATTTATTTAATTAAAATAAACAAATTCATTATTCTTTCATCACAATGACTGTGAGACTAAATTGAACTTTTCTGTAACTTTTACACTAGTCTGCATTTATGGCACAGCAGCTATTAAAACTTCATTTATGGCAAAGTAAGCAAGTTATTGCAAAATTGAACACATGTAAGGATGTGCAAATTGAAAACGAAGGACCCAGGGGAGTTTAAACACAACTTTTTTTCCCGTAATATTAGTATTTGTTTTGCTTGTTAGCCATAATCTTAGTTAAATGTAAACATAGTGCGTTAGCTGTGGTTTTCCATACCATTGGTTGTCTCTATCTATGAGCTTTAAACTGTTACTACTACAAGTGTAGTATTAGATGTTTATCTAGTAGTGTTAGTGGCGGTGTTTCTTTTCTTGTCGTAGAATTTTTTTTTTAATAATATATTCCATGTTTGTTGATTACAAGGAAATGCATTGTTACCGTAACGCTGGAAGAATTTATTATTTGATAAATATTTTCCAATAGCATTCAACAAAAAGGTATTTTAATAGGATATTTTACGTGTCGTTATGTGTACGTAGAGTTGTAATGTTTAACATACAAGAGCAATATTTTAAAGCACGCAAACACAATATCGTTGAAGTAAATATACATACATATGTGTACAGCGTATGCATATTTATATTACATAAATACCCAGCAAAAACTACTCTTGCGCCGGAAGCAGGTTTGCAAGCGAGAGTTGTTGGTTGTTGTTTTATCCCTCATTCTCGAAATACGCGCCCAGAAGACATGTATCTTGCTAGCGATGTCTTAAATGGGTATTCTTTCTGTACAAATTAAGTTGCATTTCCTTCAAAGCACCAAAGTGCTATAAAATAATGTCGTGTCTTGCATCATCAAATTGTATCAACGTGTAAGCCACTTTTATTGTGTATGAGGATGATATATTCCTATTATACTCTTCTCTCGCTCTGTCATACGATTCTGCCGCTAAAGTTGCAGGGTGTGTACAGCAACTTATATCTCATCGTTAAGCATATTGATGAATGTGTGATGACCTTAAAATAGGAATTAGGTCGTGTTTATAGTTGGGCCACAGCAATTAATCCAAATACCAAGTTCAAGTGCTTGGTTATCAAGCAGAGGATATTAAAACTTGCTTTCAATCCTATTATAACTTTAAACAACCATTCCATCGAAATTGAAAACACTGCCAAAAATCTTGGTATATACTTTAACAACACGCTCATTTGGTCTGAGGTCTAACCATGTTAATTTTGCATGCGTCCGAACATTTTCCATGTTAAGGAATCTATGACAAACTCAGTATTGTACTACAATTAAATGCCAAAACATATTTAATACCGATCTTATTGTATGGCTGTGAATTATTTGTCAGTTGTGATAGTGAAAACAAAAGGAATACGTATATGATCTAAGAAGATATGACCATATTTCCCCCCACGTCGCCGTGCTTTACATAATTACTTTTGAAAATTACTTAAGAGTGTGTATTTTACTGTTTATGCACAAAATTATTTATACTCATCAGCCTGATCATTTGTATATACGATTAAACTTTTCAACACTTGATAAACTTAAAAGACTTCTTGTATTTTTCCATAGAACACCTGATTTCTTTATTCATGCTATCAGTTTCTGAAGCGGAATCCCCTATATAACACAGACCAATAGTAACGCATGTCAGTTCAAGAAACAACTATATTTTGTCTTTTTCACGCTGAATGTACGTACATATTCGTTTTTGTCAAATTCTGATTGTATTACATTTGGGGGATTCAAACGGTGTCCCATTAAGGAATATGGTGACCATGATCTAATAATTTAGGTCTGTTTAGCACTGCAACAACAAAACAATAAAAGAAAACAACAGGCATATTGTTCTTATTTAAAATTACAGGGAAGTCAAAAACAGTTGAAGAAAATTGTATTTTATGTTAGCGATGGAAAATTAAATTTTTCTTCGGTACAAAAAATTATTTTATATAACACGTTTTTGACCCACACAGTACTAAAGTGAAATCATTGTAATCCATTCTTTATTAACTAAAAACATGTAATGAATTGTACTTATTCTTGGGTTCAGTTGAGAGTAAAATGCCGACCTGAATGTTAAACTACATTGATCTTCAGGACTGCGAATATTTAAAAAAGTGTACTTTCCTAAATTGTAGTGTTTCTCAAACTGAATTTATTTATTTTGTCTATAGATGTAATATACTAACACACAGTTAACCACTACTTTCGGTCCTCATTTTTGAACAGAAACAACGTAGCGGCTCTCAAAAAACAACGTTGTTTCTGTTCTGCCGTGTAAGTTGAAATTAATTAGTGTTAAAATTGTCCCTTGTTCCTTTGGAATATTGTCTCATGTCCAATTCTTTCTGACTAAAAATGTTACGAAAAACAACGTTGAAACTAGAGTATTATTATCACAATCTAATATTTTGCTAACTGGGTAATAGTTAAACTTATCTGTTGCTTTAAGCTTCTAGTTTCGGTGTGTGTGTGAGTTTATATGCGTGTTCTTGAAAAATCGAATATAAATTTTATCTGCACGCCTTCATGTGCATTTTCGTTGTTGATGCGTTCTAACAGGTATTATGTGAGTTGTTTGTACCCAGGTTATTTATTTTCATTTACAGACAATATGCACAGTATTCACGTAATTAGAAGTACATTTACACATACTTACATGCATAACACACAATATACAAATACACAACATCAGAAGCTGCATTGTGTTATTTAAAAAAAAGGTGGAAAAACAATAACCCCTAAAGGAATTTAGTTTATTATTTTCCCACTATGAGGAAATTAATGTAAAAAATACACTGCACAGTTAAAAAATAAGGTAGATGATAAAACTGTTTTATCAGATGCAATCGCAAGAACTGGTTAATTTTTACCACACTTTGGCTTACATGAGCTCCAGCGAAAATTATAAGGCTGCGCCTAACCGAGGGGAAAAAAATTACTTATAAAACCAGCTCTATTACTTTTAACTCTTAAGCACCCCATACACGTTTCAATCCAATTGGCAACTGAGTCGGCTGTTATCCAAATCAAAGCGTGTATGGCTCTGCCAATTGATTTGTTTGGCAGTTGTCGAGTTGGTTGAAAAATAATATCGATTTTTTGCAGTTGGCTAATGAGTCTTTCAATTCGATTGTGCTGTATGTGTTTGAGTCTATTGATCAGCTGTAAAAATTTATGTTTGTAGTTATCTTTTGCAAAGAAAAATTTAACTTCCTGTTCGCCGATATCGAAAGTTGTTTTTGTTTAAAATGTAATAATTCTAAAGAAAATTTTCTTTCGATATCGACAAACAGGCACTAAGTATTTCTTTATTTTCATTGATTAAACAAAAATAAAAATTACATTGGTGGCAAACATGGATGCTTGTAAAGAAGTTTTCCAATTACACAAAGAAAATCCAGCATTTTGGAAAATAAAAATTCTTCGTCGCTTTTCTTTTTTTTCATCATCAATGAATGCATTCTGATATAACCATTATTGCAATTATTTTTCTTTTTTCAGCCATTGCAATAGAAGTTTTTAGTTTTTAAATTTGTAATTGTAAAAAACATATAAATTTGACAATTGAATGAAAATCTTTCAATCCAGTTTATAAAGTGTGTGGTCAAGAATCAATTAAATTGAAAGACTAAATTGACAATTGAATTGAAATGTGTATTCGGTACTTTAGTTGTAAATCATTTTAGTTTGTTTTAGTAAAAATTAAATAGAAAAAGCGTGGCCTTACTCTATTTTTCTAAAGTGCAATTCTCAACATAGATATTAACTACGGTACTAATTAAAATTGATGATTTTATGAATACGGAAAAACATTTTGTGGTCACTAGCTTCTTTTTATGACTGCAGTATTCAGAGTTTACATAATATATTTGAAGGAAAAGTTGAATTTATACAAAATTTTAATAAAAAATAACAAAGATGTGGATTAAAAAATAGGAGTTATATAGGAGTGAAGGTTCATTAACACGAAGCTCTGTTTAGATTTAACTTTTAATAACTGAAACATTTCTAAGTTAAAATTTTTAATTTGAATAAATATGACATTTAAAATTTAATTATTTTTTATTTATTTTAAAAATAATTTTCATGAATTCTTAAAAAAAATTTATGTTTAAACGTTATCATCTGAAAAATGCGCATCTTTTTGAAAAAATCGTCCTCAGATGTCCATGGATGATGGTGTTATTTTCTTTTGTTTTTGAATTTCACAAAAATAAGTTCCTGGTGTGAATCATAGTAGTTGATAACTGTAAGTTGACACATTTTTTTGATGTTAACGAAAATTTTAATTTCCAAATTAACATTGAAGTCAATGTTGTTTTCTTCAATTCTAACATTTTTTTTACTTTTTATAAAAAAAAATGCTATTTAAAGTTTTCGTAGACAAAAATTTTCTCTCATAAGTGATGACACAAAAATTTCTAATAGACTTACTATTTAAAAAAATCATTATACTGTAAATTTTTTATAATAGGGTTTTCCTCTCAACTTAAAAATAAGAAAACGTCATAAGGCAAACTGAAAGTAAGTAAACTTTCAAATTAAGTAAGCATAACTGAACTTTGTGTTAATGGCGGTGTGTTTATCCAAATACATTCGTTCATACATCGTTTCATACATGCTAACATTTCGATTCTCAGAATAAATGAAGATTTTAGATGTGCATCAGATGAAACCACATGTGATAAAATATAATAATTTTTGGAAAATAAAACAATTCATAATTAAAATAGTTTTGGCAAAAAAAAAAATAAAGCGGTTTTCAAAATAAAATGATGAACAGACAAACATAAATATTTAATCATAAACATGAAATTAAAAAAAGTACCAACCTGGAAAATTGCTAAAAAAAGCATAAATACCTGCAGCTTTGAGTGAATAATCATGAAAATATATAACGGTGACACAAATACAAGTATCATTTTAAAAATGAAAATAAAATAAAGTACATATACTTAACTTCTTTAATCTTAAAACAAATATTCCTATTATTAATGGAACACGAATTAATTCATGTGACTACAGCAGCTGGCTTCGCAGTCCTATTTTCTGGTTCTATCTCACAAATCGTTGGAACGATATTGGCCCTCATTTCTGAATTATTCGCATAGCATCAGTTTTTAATTGCACCGCCCAAGGCGTATTAAATGGGCGAAAGTATTAGTACAACAATTACAACAATGCAAGAACAACAGGCATCTTTTATATTGGTTCTGTAAAAAACATCTACAGGAAACAAATAGAGAAAAATATAAAGGCACCCTTTTTGACATTCCAAATAGAAAGCATAAGCCAGAAAAAGAAATGAGCTGCCGTAATGCTGTCACCTGGTTAATACGCCTTGGCACTACCCAAGAAAAATTATTCACAAAACAAGAATTAAAAATCGCGTATACTCCACATTTGAGTTTTTGTTCCCCAAAAGGATGAAATGGAAAACGGTAATAATACGTACGCATATTTATTACATCTTTATTTTATAATTTTCTTTTGCGAAATTAAATAATATCTAGTGGGGAAAAAGATAGCAATAACCTTAGCATACCGTCTTCATTGTACCTCTCTATGGAACGGAAGTGGTACCGGCGTCTGTAGAATACTCGACGGTAAAGCTTGCGGATGGAGGACTAACCAAACCTCTTCTTCGCTCTTACACGTACGACTTTATAAAACCTGGATACCATCTACGGAATTGTGGAGGAATGGTACTCCAAGTAGAAGAAAAAGTGTTGATTGTTATACGGATGGCTCCAAAACAAAAGAAGTTGTGGATTATGGAGTCTTTTCAGGGACTTTAGATCTTTGTATCGCAAAAGCGAACTCCGGATCACTGCGGTGTATTCCAATCTAATTGAATTGTACAAATATAATTGTGTTACTACCTGCACACTTAGAGCATCCGTCCTCATTTGCATAAATCTTGAATTGTTACAGTTTGCAGAAATTGTTTGAATGACTGCTAGTGTCATGGTCTGGGTTGTGATCAATTATTACACCTTACCAGAAACAGGTTTTCGAATAGTTCGAATATTTGAATTTTTAAAAAAATTGGTTAGAGTTTTAAAATTAAGGAAGCCCCGGATTTTTTAGTAAGAATATTATTATACAAAAGTTTTGATTTTAATTTGCTTTATTAAAAAAAAGAGTTAACATTTAATAAGAAAGATTAAAATTAACTTCGTATACATATGTATGGACATGGTGGACAAACAAAATGTTTTATTTATTCATTTTTTAAACATTTACCTAAATCTTGAGACAATGAATTTAAATTTTTAAAAGTGTCTTAATTAAAAAGAAGAAAATTTCCTTAGCTTCCCGCAAAGTTGTTTTATTTTTATATAACTGATTAACAGCAATTTCCAACGGTTAAAGATTCTTATTCTGATAAAACGTTAATTTCATTTCGAGGAAATAGGTTTAGTCCCAAGTCAACAAGTGCATGACTTATGCATTTATGGATTCGCAAAAACTGTGAAATTGTACTGATCATTGAATCTTAAGATTGAATTTGGTAAAAAATAATTTTATTGGAAAAATACATAACTCGAAAAGAATTCGACTCAGCCGATTTTTTTAATTGTAAAACGACCGGACTATTCGATATTCGAATAATCAACATTTAAAAAAATCTGTATTGCAAAAAAAGCCGGGTTAAAAACCATTTTAAAACCGAATTAATCACTCTTGTTGTGACCTCTAATTATAGAACAAGACGTATATTAAATAAAATATTGTATACATATTTTTAACAAATTTCCAACATTCGGGGCTTGTAGCATCTACTGAGGTTAAGATCTGCCAAAATTATTTCTTTAATTTTTTTTATTTTTATATATTTTTTCGACCTTTTGTTTTTTAAATGAATCTAATTTATCTCGAGCTATAGGCCAATTTTTTATAAAAAACGTTTATAAAAAATTTTATTTGATAATAAACGTTTTTCATAAAAAATTTACCTATAGCTCGAGATAAATTAGATTCATTAAATTTTTTTTATAAAAACTCAGTATTCGTGGCAGTAGAGGTTTGTCCAAAAAGAGATCTAGCTTGCTGACACGTTACTAGAAAACTCCATTATCGAAACAATTATTTAAATGAACACAAAGTCAGAATTGTTCTATCAATCGATAACAGAGTAGAAGTCCCTTTGAACTACCTAGAGCGCTATATTAATACTATATTTTTTTTAGCTTTTTCACAATGCACATCACACGATTGCCGCTCATTAAAAATATGACATCTAATGTGAATACTGATTGTTCTATTTCAGTCATATATTTTATTACAAAATAAATCCATTGCAATTATGCCACTTTATTTTTCACAATTCTTATAAAATAAGCTTTATTTCCATTCGTTTAGCCGACCAGAAGGATCATTACAAAGAGCCATTAATTCAATTAAATGACATGCAATGGCTGCACCAAGTACCCAAATGTATGCAACGATTTTATGCTTTAATTTATATTCTGCATTTGAAATTAATTTCCTGTTGACAATAAATATTTTCTCGCTTGTGTACGATAATGTATTGTTGCACAAATTTGTAATCGTATGCGTAAAAATTCACAGTGAGTTGAGTTGAACAACAAAAACTGCTTCATAGATTTATTTCGATATCTATATTGCATAAAAATCACGGTTAACAAGTTGCAACAATGAATTGCATTCATTATAAATTGCATTTACACAAATGATGAGGCATTATGGTTTAAAAGTAGGCAGAGTATAAAAGAAATCGCCTGTTATATGGCCACATACGAGTAAATTTACAAACAAAAAAAGCTGCAGAAACATTAATGTTCAATCTGCAGAAAAACTTGCTTTATTTTTATTTAAACAATATTTTATGCATTTGCTGCATTTGTTGTTGTTCTTTTTGTCAGGGTAATGTTTTGTTCAAATGTAACGTTTGTATGTAGTATGTGCCAGGCAATATTGCTGTTGTCACAATATGAATGAAAATATTTTACAAAATAATCACATTTATACGCGGTAAACAATGCACAATATGAATGTTGCAACATTTGTTGAATGTACACATACTTTTGCATGCACATATTCTTACAAACACACACACACACACGTATACATATGGTTTTGTCAACAATAGATGGAATAACAAAGTATTTGGATACTGTTGATAGAACAGCAAAAATTGAGGGAATGAAATGAAACAAAACTGTCAACAACAGAAGCAACAGCAACTACAGTGTAAATTGCACTGTGCCGAGTCGAGAGAAAAGTTAAGTTCCAGTCATATTTTATACATAAAGTATTACGAGTCGAGTAGATGTGCATACGTTTGTGTCTAACAAAAGAGTGCTGAAAATTTGGCTTGAAAAAACTGGATGTGTATTGACCGAAACCGTCATTTGACAAACAAAGTAAAGAACAGAAATTTTCAACAAATTTTTTTTTCTTTAAAATCAAATTTTATAAATGTGACAATTATTTCAAAAACATTTTTCAGAGATCACATATTATTCGGTTTTTGTGTTTGAAAAGTAACATGCTTTTAAAAGAAACCCTTTTTACGTGTGCTAAGGTATTTTTGCAGCTACAAATTCTATAAAATAATATTTAAGCTCAGTGTTAGTTACTCTTGTCATAGTACTAGAGTAGCAAAATATAATAGCAAAAGCAACAACAAAGCAACAACAAAACAACAAAAACAGCACCAGTAACAGCAACTGCGTCAACATAAGCAACAATAACGAAACCTAACACATCCGATCATCTATCATATTTGAGGCTAAATGCTGCCAACATTGTTTGTGTTAAAATAAGTGTCATTATTGTATGAGAGTGTGAGGTTGTGTGAGTATTTACGTTTGAGATTTTATTATTGTTTTCATACTTATACACATACACATTTGTTAAAACATTTATATATTTTGTATTTGTGTGTTTATTTCTGTATTTACGTATCTTGGTTTGAGTTACAACCATCAACACTTTGTTGATGGTCTAGGTATTATAACAACATTTTGATAAATGTGTTTTTATTATTGGACAAGTGCGTAGCCTGAAAAGCGTCAAAGGTGAATTTTATTGGTATATGATTTTGAACATGAAGACACACAGGACTTTTATCGATTCAATTGTTTCCTTTCGATATGTTTAAAAAAAGCTGCGGCTTTAGACCATACCACAAGAAAAATTCTACGGCGACAGTACATGTCAGCTACGTGAGAGATAACTATAACCTAATATTGTTCATGCAAAATGGCAAGTATGATGCTCGATGTATATCATATATCGTATTACTGCAGGCTCTAGATTTTATCCTCCTCTCTCTCAAAACAGTTTAGCTGTTAGTGATATCCTATTCGACGAGGTACGGCTCAATGATGCTGTGAGTAAGGCTTAAGTTTTAAAATTAAGGTTTAATGGAAAATTTGCCAGAGTGGTTAACAGAAAAATCTACTAATTTTTGCTCGTTCTGATTATAAATGAAACAAATATTTAACTTGTAAAATTAAGGATGCATTGTGTGTAGTAACCTCCTTGCTCCGGGTTTTCCTCAAATCAATCTATTAATCTATTAATCAATGAATCAATCAATCAATCAATCAATCAATCAATCAATCAATCAATAAATCAATCAATCAATCAATCAATCAATCAATCAATCAATCAATCAATCAATCAATCAATCAATCAATCAATAAATCAATCAATAAATCAATCAATCAATCAATCAATCAATCAATCAATCTATCTATCAATCAATCAATCAATCAATCAATCAACCAGCCAACCAATCAATCAATCAATCAATCAATCAATCAATCAATCACTCAATCAATCAAATCGAATACAATTTTAACAAGTTTCATTTATGTACGATAAAATTCTAATTTTGCTTCTTTACTGTATGGGGGCAAATCAGTGGGCATCGCCTTAATGATAAATATATTAAAGGAGCTAAAGATGAATTTTCTTTTTTAATGGAACTTGAACTTCAAAGAGTTCATATTATTTACCTCGTCATATAGTACGATAAAATAATTAGGCATGCTGGTCATGTGGATACTACATATTTGTCCTTAAACACAAAAAATATGTCTAAAAATACCCATATCCTTATATCAGGATGAATAACGAGTTGGATTTTGCTTAATAATTTTACTCTCAAATAAAAAAAAATTTCTTAAAATTGATTAATGCAACGTGAAGAGATGGACAGACAGACGGACGGATGTTGAGAAGTCCAGAAATATACACAGTCCAGGATTGGATTAATTTGAAAATATATGCTTGTGTAGAAAAATAAAAGAGCAAATTTCAAATCTGTTTATCCCTCTTTTCAACGCCTCTGACTGATAGTTTCAGTAATGTTGAAGTAGACATCACAGACATTACCGTCTACAACGAATAAGTGTTTAGCACAGAGCAAAGCTTTAAATGCTTCGTATACGTCTGGGTTAAGTGTTGTTATCACTGGGTTACGAAAAAAATTTGTTTTAGAAAATGGTATATTTAATAAAAATGACTAATGGTTGGGGATGCATCAACAAGGAGATAAAGTTTAAAAGTCACTTTAAGCAGCATTAAGTATTAAAAATATGATTAAATTTGATGCCAGATAAAATGTCCTTATTAAATTCACTCACTGTGCATAAATTAGAATATACTCGTAAATCTTTTAGAGCATGATGCATGATGTTGATAGTTTATGAACATTAAAAATGCAATTGTCCAACTGTTTTAGAGCATAAAGTTATAGCTGGGAACTGAGGAACGTTTTCATCGTTAAAATCCTTAATAAAATTACTCTTAATGTTTATTATTATACACAGTCATTTTCATAATTATCCTTGTGTTATCAAGCTCCTTCTATCTAAGTTGTCTCCAACGTTATCCACTTTATACTTTAACTCAAATGTCATAATACAATTTTTGTATTTTTTCCTTAATAATTTAAACAACATTGCGCATCAGTTGGTTACGATAAACAGTAGAAAAATAGCAAATTGCTAAGCACTGAGATGTTAAAATTAAAATCAAATTATTATCAAAGCACTGTCAACATCTACACCACTCCCACTATTTCCCTGATATATTGGAACAAAATACAAACGCTTTTAACATAATTTTTAGCCAATGCTGCTGATGTTGTTGCTATGTCGTTGCTGTTTTCTAATTCATATTTCAGTATCAGCTACAAGTTGCATTCTAATGGTGGCAAACACGTTTGCGAAGCAAAACCGAAACGGAAAATGATTTAATCAAATTGCCAGTGAATGTGTTGCAAAATGCTTTATCATCATTAATACAATTTTCACTGAAAATTGCATTGTTTATTAATTGAGTTGTATGACGAAAATCTAATTACAGCGTTAATATGAAGAAAAACATAATGCAAACTAGTTAAGAGAAAATTATGTTAGAAAAAAGCACTTTGAGCTTGGTTGTACAATTTTATATAGAAATTATATTTTTTATTGAAAAATAAGTAGTTTGTTGATGAAATTATGAATTAAATATACCTGGTGTGTTCTAATACAAGAACATTTTTGAAAATTAAATAAAATGATCTAAAACTAATTTCGTTTGGTATACGAGTATTATGACTTTATTGGAAATAACAAATGTTATCATTATTTATAGAACACGATTTCATGCATGTGACAGTTGCGAATCAGCTCGTAGTAGCATATTCTGGGTAAATTTTCCAAGACTATGTTGAGGGTTTCTGGTTCTATCTCACGAATGGCCCGGACGATATGCCTTAAGAGTGTGAATGCATTCTGGGATATTTACATAATATTCGTTTTTAATGGCACCCCAGACGAAAAAGTCAGAACGAGTCAAATCGCAGCTCTAGGGCGTCCAATTAGCACCTTAAAGAATGCAGCGCTATTAGAATCGTTTTTCACTGATTTTTTTGGTAAAATTCGATGTCCGGCAATGATTTTGGAATACTTTTAAAATCGGTGAAACATAAAGGAGCTCATTTTAATTGCTTCCGGGGTGCTAACAGAAATCGGTGAAAATAAAAAAAAATTTTTCTGCGTTCATTTATTATATATATGTATATATACTTTTTATCCTTGTAGGATTCAAAGCAAGGACATACATTCTATTGCATGCACAATGCCGCACAAAAAATTAATGCTTTATTTATGAAAATTGCTAAAACAAGATTTTGTTTTGCTTAGACAAAGAGGCCCCTTGCAAATTGGAGACATCCATTGAGTCCTTCTTTGATATCCTTTGGGATATTGTATTAGGACCGTGTTTCGTTTGCAGGAAATTATTTTATTTGCCCTTTAGAATTTTCCTTACTCAATGGGGGTGATACAAATAGTTCATTGCTCACACTTTGAGAGAAGGTAGAGGAACTTCATCAACGCTATCAAAATTTGCAACAGTATTGCGAGTTCCTCTATTTTCTGTGTTATTTCCTTCATCAGCGCACAGATTCACTTCACCTTTCTAAATGATAAAATTTAGAATTTCCTAAATAATGAATCTAAACTTCCTCAACAACTGATTTATTGTCTGGTAGAATCATTGCTAAACCAACTTTGTCATCGAGGGTTTCCAATATAAAAGAATTCATAACAAGTGGACTCGACAGATCAGCTGATCTGTTTATTTGATATTAATTTCTCGCACAAGTCTTGAGCTCTTAAACTCTTTTCTATGTAGACTTTGTTTAGGCTGATTTTTATACATTAGTTTAGCATTAAAATAGGATTTAATAATTCGTATATATGAGCGTATAGCTAAGTGTAGCTCAGATTTAAAAGTTTTGCCATACTCATTAAAATCAATATATTTTTCAGATGAGCATATATCAAATAAGCTAATAGAAACTCAAAAATAAGCAACAAAATAGGAATCTGCATAAAATTTCCTTTTCAAAAAGTTATAACACTTCTATATTGTAAAGTAAAAATTAAATATATTGCTTTGAATATATTGTATTTTCAACTCCATAAATCATTCTAGTCAAAAGAAGTGAATTCGATCGTAATTTTCGATTATTTCTATTAACAAAATATAAAAAAATAATTAATTTTTCTTTTTTGGGATCTTCGCTTTAAAATCATACAACTTTTTTTTTTGCCGAAATTCAAGCAATTGTAAAAACGAATTATGAGGTGGTCTTACACTACTATAGACCATAGTGCACCGACCCGCAATGAGTTACGCCACGGAAGTATGATAATGACTAATCGTCAATATTTCATACAGAACAAATCTATCAGCATTAAAATAACACATTATTTACATATCTATGCTATAAATTTTGTGATTGGCCCCTAATGTCAGTTCTGTTTTGACATTTGTGTAGTAAACACATGCGAAATACACGTTAATAAACAATGTTACGCTACACTGCTCGAGAACGCGGAATATTGGTGACTATTTATTTGACCAATAATCGGTCGGTGACTTTGGCACAACGTGAATTTCGTCGCAGATTTCCTGGCCGTCCAACGCCTACTGGTGAAACACTGCGACGTTTAGCCGCTCGCCTCGAAGAGACTGGCACTACACGAGATGCTGCCAGGCGTGGCAGACCCCGGAGTAGCCGTTCTGCAGAGAATATTGCTGCTGTAGCCGAGGATGTCATGGAAGCGCCTCCGACATCGACCAGACGACGTGCCACGCAAATGAATTGATGAATTGGGATTGGAAAACATGTGGTTCCAACAGGACGGTGCAACGGCACACACTGCACGTGCCACAACCGATATGCTGAAGGATGCATTTCCCGGGCGCCTAATCTCCCGTTTTGGCGATTTGCACTGGCCAGCAAGATCGCCTGATTTGACCGCTGCAGACTTCTTTTTGTGGGGCTTTTTGAAGTCGCGGGTTTATTTCAACAAGCCTCAGACTCTTGCAGCTCTTAAAGACAATATCCGTCAAGAATGTGAGGACCTATCGCCGGAAGTTTTGGCCAAAGTGATGCAAAATGCCATAAAAAGGGCTCAAATGACAATCAACTGTGGCGGCGGCCATTTACATGATATCATATTCTCGAATTGATGTAAAAAAATTAAAAGACCAAATAAAAATAATCCACAAGAAGAATCAAAATTTTTCATTTTTTTTTTTAAATTAGAGCCAAAAAATATCGGAAGGTTATTTTTGCGCCACCTGTTATATTTAGTAAGTTGTACATTTTTTACTAGTCAGAAAGAATTCCATTAACTTTTATTATTATAATTGGAAAAATTAATATCTGGTTAAAGACGTATTTAAAGTGCATACAGCAATTAGTAAAAATTAAATGTTTTTTATTTTGTGTTAAAACTACCTAACTTTAGTTATCTTTTAATAATGATCTTAGTGTATTTTTTAATGACATCTTGAAATTTGAAATTTGCTAAATTAAATAGTATGTTAAATTTTAAAGAAGTAATTTTCCCTCAGGTTAAACAGAACTGCTTAAGAAAAACTCTTCTTGGACTTTCTACGGTTGTAAACTTTAGGAACTTAAATTTTTTTGTACTTTGTCGTCGTAAGACAAAAGTTGTGTTAATATACCTCCTACTCGTTTATTTAGTAACCAAAGCCAAAGTTTATTTCTTTTTTTTTGGTTTCACAACATCGATTTCGCTTGATTTCCAGTAGATACTCTGTAGTTTTTCTGCCTTCATGGTTGGTTGATTTAAGTTAAACACTTTTACCTACATACAGCCAGGAAGTTATATGCTTTGTCACAAATATTGAAAACACCATTTCCTTAAATGAAGTAAAATACAATGTATATCAATACAAATTAAATATTTAAACTTATTTTATCTTTAATAACACGGAACAGTAAACAAACTCTTTTGAGAACTCTGCTTGAGCATTGCAATTTTCGCTGTCACATAACTAGTTAATATTGATCAAATAAATCAAAAAACTCAACTAGTTGGCAAAAAACAAAAAACAAAAATACTTAAGTATTAATCAAACCATAAAAGTTTGTCTTAAGTAAAACAAAAATTAGAAAGAAAAATGGTACATGAGATAAAAACCAACGTGTAACAATGGGTTAATTTAACTTTAATTAGTGATGGTAAAATTTGAATATTGATAGTGGTAAAACAGTGTTTACTGTAAAAACAACTAATAATACAAATAACTCTCATATGCTTTTTGTAGACATTATTTGTATAAATACAAATTTGAAATCACATTCAACCGAGCCACCTAAACAGTGGCTGATACATGGAAACATACATGAACACTGATGATGGGAGTGTAGCGGCTCTCGAAAAACAACGTTGTTTCTGTTCTGCCGTGTAAGTTGAAATTATTTATTGTTAAAAAATTTTCCTTGTTCCTTTGGAATATTATCTCATGTCCAATTCTTTTTGACTAAAAACGTTACGAACATTAGCCAAAAAATAATAATCACTTTGGATTAAAAACTACTAAAACTCTTTTTTTGTTAGCATTAATTCTAACTAATATATTCGGTATTAACAAAAAAAAAACACATTAAAAAAAAATATAAAATATATTTTTTTAAATGCCACGATATCTTTTTTTAAAGGTTTTCAAAAACTTTTGTATATGATGTCTAAAAATCCCTGAACAAACAAAAGTTTTTAAAAATCTTTGAAAAATAATAAAATATATTAAAAAATGTATACCAATATTTTTTAATACATGCTTCATTCGATTCGAGTTTTGAAAATAAGAAAAAAGCACAGAAAGCTTAAAAAAGAAAATGAAATTTATATTTGGAGTTATAATTGAATGCCTGAAGGCTCAAATTTTGACGGTATTTCACCAATGGCAGCAATAATGTTGTCTCCAGGACTGCTGTGGCCAACTTAAAAAGATTTACGTAATAGTTGGTCTGACGTGCACCTTTTCATTATGAAATGGCGAACCAAACTAAGCACATATCAACTGCCAGCATTCAAATCAGACATCAAACAGCAGTGTTGCCATTTCAAATTTCTACAGGGATTAAAAAACACCCATTATAACATATTTATATATATATATTTTCGCTTTTTTTTCTTATAATACCAAACTGTGTCCTCTTTTTTACTGATTTAAACAAAGAAAATGAATCTGAGTGGTATTGGAAATGACATAGATGCTTTGTTATATCCAAAAGCAAGTCCTACGATTCCGTTAAAGGTGTATTTTATCACCTCTTTAATATCGACAATAGTAGAAGAGATATAAGTGGTTGAATTATCGGGCCTACGCCCCAAATATTTGCTTACAAAAACTTAGTGATCTTGCGCTAACAATAAAAGATCTTCAAATCATCTGGTGTTGGTTGGTTCAAAAATAACTAACGTGGATGCAAAATCACTAATTGTATGTAGCGCAACTAAAACTTCGTGCATAAACGATCAATCGTTTGAAATAGTAGACGAATTTTGCTATTTTGGATGTGAGATTTCAACGGCGGAGCGCTATTAGGCGTACATGGAAGAATCATGATACTTTGGATTATTGGCAGCGATATTACAAAACCATATAATAAATATGCAGATACATTTTTGGAAGCTAAAAAAAATCTTAATGCTTTCCAAATGTGCTGTTTTGAAATACTTCAGATGACATACAAAAAGAAGGCAGAGCGAGGTCTGTCACTTTATTTTTAAACACTAATTTAACCACTCACTTATAGAATCAAAGAGAGAGAGAGAGAGAAATATTCAAAGTAATGGATATGATTTAATTTTCTGTTGTTACGCGACTTCATATAAGCGACATCGAAGTTTGATAGACACAATTGCATGACGTAATAAGACGAAGAAGCGTAATGTTTGCGCGATTCTTATGTTCTGAGCGAAGCTCAGTTTTATGCCAAAAATAAAAGAAAGTTTCTAAGTTAAACAACTCAAATAAAAATCATGCCTTCTGGAAGCGTATTTCAAAACATCAGTTACGACAACAACCAACGGCTCTCGCTTATAAACTTTTTGCTCAGTAAGTATGCAAATTTTCGAAGCTAATATTAATGGTTTATTCGAATATGGTTAACGTGGCTGCCCTGTACACGTAGCCATTCAAGTAGAAAATGGATGATTCCTTCATTCGAATATACAAACTTTAAAGTCACGAAAGCCACCACAAAATGGTTACAAATTTTTAGAAGTTGCCTTAAACGAATGCTCTTTATCTTCTGCCAATGAGTAACCCAAAACGCTGATTTGATCGCTTAAGCAAACCAAGTATCTGTAGCAAATGAAAACTGATGTGTATTGAACAAATCCTTCCTACGTTGAATTGATGACACTGTAGTCAAAGCAGCCCTCAGACAGGAAACCATTTAAGGGCCTTTCACACTATAAGACTTTGTATTAAGACTTGTCAAAAACTATAATAATACGTGCAAGTGGGATAGTGTGAAAGCAAAATGTTATTAAAATCACAAATTATCCGATAATAAATTTGACATACCATAAGACTTTGCCATTTTTAGAAATTTTTCTAAACGATAAGATTTTCCATTTGATCAGGGTTGAATTTTCATAAAAGCAAATTGAACAGTTGATTGTTTTGCCGCCAGTAGCGTGCCGTTTCTGATGGTTTTGTTTTTGTGATACACAGGTACAAAATTTGGAATGTGTATCACACCACGTCTCAAAATTAATGAATTTTGTGTTATTTAATGTTTTACTTTGATATATAATATATGTATATGTATATTTATACTTTAACTGCTAAACATTTTAAAAGGCCGGCACGTTCGCCGGCTACATGAAACTGCTCAGCCACCGCTTATTTTCCTCTCATATTTTTCATTTTACTTGAGATCTGATAGTGTGAAAACAAAATGTAATGTTACGTTAGGTTTTTTGTCAGTTGCAACAAATCTTCTTAGATTTCTTTCAGACAAAATCCAATGAAAATCTGAAGACTTGTATGATAGTGTGAAAGGCCCTTTAGCCAAGGTTTGAGAATCCTTGCCTGTATAGGTTGAATTGATTGATGTCAATTTTTCCGGCGCTCCTTGATATTTTGCTTCATTTTCACTTCTTTCTGATTGAAAATGCTATGAACTTTAGCCTAATATCAATTATTTTGAATTACAAAATCAAATAGAGTTTGAAATTAAAACAGAAAACCAGACTGAATAAAGAAGTTTTAATTTCATCAAAATTCTGCAAAATCTTCCCCTATTTTAAATTGATTCTTATATTTTATGCCAGAACAATAAACTGATATTTTTTTATTTTGTTTTTAATACACATACTAGAGATGGGATCGGCAGTGATTTTGCACTCACGCTCATGCACGCTCACGATAAAAACATTTCAATAATGCACGCTTATGCAGGACTGCATATTTTTCTCACGTTCTCGCATGCTCACGTGGGTGGAAAAAAGTTAGTCACAATCAGAAAATTTACGCACGAAAAAAAACTACTGTAATCCCCCGAATTATGATTGCAATACGTTCTGTGAAAGTAGACGTATATCGAATATTCGTATATCGGGCTGATATTAGTACGCCATTCTACTGAAAATAAATATACACGTTCTAGGGACAAAAAATATTCGTAAAGCGAGATCCATATTAGTACGAGTATAAGTTTGTAATGGAAATGCATAGATGTGTACCCAAAATGCTCGTTATGCGAAACCCCTTTTTTTAAATATTTATAGCAAAGTGATATGAAAAGAAATTTATTCGTTTTGAAAATACAATACATGAGACATTTATAAAAAAAGCAAATTTACATTAAAATAAAAACATTTAATTTTAAAATTAAAAAAAAACACATTTAATTTTAAAATTAAAATAAAAACATTTAATTTTAACATTAAACTAACAATTTAACATTACATATTAAAATATTATTAATTATAAATGTTTATTCTGATGCGTTGTATGAACCCTCGCCTAAGTTGGTAGTTGATGATTCTTCACTTGACTGGCATCTAAAGATTTTTGAATAGCTCCTTTTTTTAACCAAGAAACCAAAGAGGTTTGCTTCGTACATTTATTTTTATCTGGGTATAATTATCTTTAGTAAAGAATTGAGTTTTCTATTTCTAAATCTTTCTGAAAAGGATCGTTTTCCGAAAATATATCGATAGCTTCCTGCATAAGTGAAAACACTTTTGACATTTTTTGCGATGTCAAAATATGAGAAGTTTCGCAACGCGTAAGACTCCTTGCATTTTCTGCATCCGTGCTTCCTTCAAGCATCGCTATTAATTCTTCATTTGAAACATCTTCCTGTCCCGATCCAAGAACTTCTGCCACACCTTCATTGCCCATTTCATCCATACCGACTTCGTGTGCAATAGTAACAATTTCATTTTGAATTTCTTGAATGTTTTGTAATGAATTACCGAAATCATTAGTGTATTCGGTCCATAATTTTTTTCATACTCCGTACGTCTATTTTGAAAATATTTATTTTATGGAAACAATGCTCACTTTGAACATTTTTATAGAGTGGACAGTGTATATTTTGGTTGCGCGTGTTGTGTTGTCCTGTGTTTAAAACTGTGACTTAGTTTTCCAAACAATTTTGCTCAATTTTCTTAACCATACATCTTTTACTAGAAAGACAGGAATAGTTTCCCCATGTGTTCTCCATCTCATATATATTTTCTTTTGTTTGTTCAAACAAACCTAAAAGACATATTGAGTTAATTTAATAAATCTTCAACAACTGAATAAGCTTTAAATTAATGACATTAGAAAGTTTTTCTTCTTTCTTTCAATATCTCGTTTTCATTAAAAGATACTCAAACTGGTGTGTACTTGTATTTTGATATACATTTATATTTCTTAAAGACAAATTAAACTGTTTTTATTAAGGTTGCTAAGAAATTAAAATATTTTTCCTGGACTTTTCATTAAAAAACTTAGAAACATAAAATCCTTTAAATTTATTGTAGTGGCAGCGTTAACTGCATTTAATGAAGCGGCGTGTTTTTACAACAATTTTGTTTCTATCTTTTAATTTCATATGTCTAGCAATTGTTGCAAGGTTTTTTGAGAAGATATATAACGTACCACAGTGAGGGAAAATATGACTAGAAAAATTTAATTTGGTAGTGCAATAAAGCTCTTCGTTTATTTGAAAAAAATAATAAAAAATAAAAAAGGAAATTTTACTAATTTGAGATTTAATTAACACTAGTTGACAGCTTTATGCTAGGAACACAACCGAGAGCAACGACGAATTTCGCCCAATACGACGAAATTGTCGGTGAAATTTTGCTGTGTAAATTTGTCGTATGAACCACAATAACGACGAAAACAGCTGTTATAATTAATAAAGTTGTTTACTGTTTGCACCAGTGATGGGAAAGTTGGTACGAATGTACTATTTGATATAAAAAAGTACCGCAGTACTCCCCGCATATGATACTCTCACACATACTTATATTAAATTATGGAATTTGAAGAATGCTGGTAGGTTTTATTTTAATGTTAGAAGACTGTTTAACAATCCATCTAAAAATATATGTACATGTATATTTTTAGGACGGTTAAACAACATAAGCCCCGTTTAGAGATGAATGGACAAAAAAATTTTCATGTTTAAAAAAGGATGGAAAATGCAGTTTGTGTAATATTCGTATTGTGGGCGCATAAGCACATTCAAAATCGACAGGATTCTAAGGCCAATCGTAAGAAAAATTTGGTATTGGTGTGTGAGGTAGACACCAATCTTAAATAATATCCACTACTGAAAAGGAAAAGGGCAATGCTATTGTGACAGGAACAGTGGACTTCCAGAGGGGAGATTATGAATTATAACTGCTCAATAAACAATTGAGCAATTATTGATGTATGTATGTATAATATTTGCATTAATTGGGTTTATCAAACTATATTTACTGAATATAATTTCATAAAGTATAACTAAATTATAATTCAGTTTGTAAAGAGGGTTGTTTCACGGTAATCCTCTTAAAATTATTTAAAGCTTCTCGCTCTGCTGCTCAAAAGTAAAGGCAGAATTAGTTTGTACGTTGTCTTCTGTTACGGATCAGCTGTTTTGTTTCTGTTCAATTGAAAATCTGTATGATTGGTTTGTTGTTACTTTTTCGTTCTGTTCTGTTGCGGACTATTCTGTAGAAAATAAGAATAGAACATTAAGTGACAGTTTGATCCGCTGTAAAATATTAAAAAAAATTGTTAAAAGTCAGAAAATTATATTTCTGAAGCAACAAAAGGAAAAGTGGAAGAAAGAATTTTCGTAAGGCTTGACGAACACCACAATCATAATATCGCTGTCGGAACCATGCAGCAACAATATCTGCTGCCTGCGTGTGCAAATTCAAAGCAAACATTAAAAAGCTATACTTCATTTATCCCCCTTCCAATGGCTTTTTTCCTGGTTCTACCAATAACGTAATTGTGGAAGTCATGCCCTAAATGCCCGTGTATTAAAAATTTCACTTCTCAGTATGTCTAACATGGAAAATATACAATAAATATACTTGTGTACATGACGTGTGGAGAGGGAATTTAATAACATATTTGACCACAATAATGTAACAAAAAGTTCCATATAGAAAAGTATTCAAGTTTAATTTATGGTTAAAATTAAAATTTATGGTTTAAAGGGAAGTCGTCCAAAAATACAAGATAAGTATTCAATTCTTAACTTACGTTTTTTTCTAAACAAGTTTTAGTCTGTCTTCTATAAATAATAATTAAAATTCACCATATAAAATCTATTTACGTATACAAAATATTCATATTAATATGTCCGTGAATACTGTTGCACAGGCAGCCCATGGAAAAAGAAAAACCAGAAACTAAAACTGAAACAACTGTAAACAAGAAAACAATACAAAAGGAAAACTGGCTTCAATGGACAGATACATAAATAACTTGACATCCAAATGCTATCTGTGTAAGCCCACATGTAATGGGCACCTTTATCCACATATTGCCAATATATAACAACTTATTTGCATATTCATGTGTATGCATAAGTAAATGCATGTGTACAATACATCTATACATTTTCAATAGTCACATTGTGACTGTTGCTGTCACAGTTGTGTTGCTATTTGGACAATTGTATGAATGGCTGCAGCCAACGCATTTTCTGGTTGCAACAATTGGTAATTTCATTGTGAAAATTAAGTTTGTATCATTAAACATTACATTGGCAATTTTGCAAACATACGAATGCTAGATTTACAACAACAACAAAAAAGACAATACAATGTATAACTGTATGAATTCTCTATCGTACTGTTAACGAAATATTCCAGACACGAAAACATTGATGCAAGTGTTAGTTCTGATGCCGTTCTGGCTGCTGAATGTTTATGAATGCGGCTAAAGGGTGTGCGATATACATGCATGTAGAGGTTTACATATTCCCTTGTTAACAATGACATGTTTTGGAGGCTTAAATTGTGTCTCTTGTAAGTATGCAGATGATTTTTGAAACTGTGACAAACAGGAATTATATTTGCATACACAGATAGACTCAATCACACACATTCAACCAACATCATGCAGTCAGACATATTTGAAACATCATATTGTTGCTATTGTTGCAAGTAAGCAAACGCATGTGGTAAATTATGTCAAGTTACTTGACTATAAAAAAACAATAGCTTTAAAAATGCAATTTATTTATTTGTCCATGTAGTTTTATTGATGTTTATGTTGTCATTGATTACAAATCAAATAATTTCATTAATGTGCTGTTCATAGAATTCAAGCAATCGACTTGAGTAGAAAATATGTATCGAAACCACTCGACTAACTGAGTGGTTTTCCCACAAATTGTTCACTCAATTCGAATGCTTGGGTTCTATGAATAGCACATAAGTGTATTTTAAATTAAAAAGTGTTGTAAAAATATAATTGTTTACTATCAAAAAAAAAACTATTAGTAGTAATAGTAATTGAAATTATTGTTTTCGTTTTTTCATGAATTCCAATTTGTTTATTTTAATTAAGTTTATAAAATTATAAACAAAACACAAATAGCTAATGTTTTTCTATTTTATATACAAAAATTGTTTTTACATAAATAAAGATGTAACAGATTAAATGTGAGCTTTGTAGCGTTTAAATTTGTAGCGGTTTTTTTTCGTTTTAAGGTGTAACCAAATATTTTTTGTGTCAGCTGTCACATGGAGTCAATTTTATATATGTATTTTAGTTACCAGGATTGAGTTAGTTTTTATGGTTCCGTAGCCAAAGAAAGTTAATAGAAGTAGAGTAGATATTCAAAAATCTACATCGAAAACCTATTTCCTAAGTTTCGAATAATTTATATTTTTAAATAATTCATCAGGGCGGTTTGCCGGAAATTATTTTTAATTTTGTTTATAATAATTTCTGCAGCTCCCCATTTTAAATCAAGGTAACCCAAACGACTTTGTGTAATAATTGAAAAACGGAAGTGCCGAATAAAGTAGAAAAAACTTTTTTTATTGACGAAATAACAGATTTATGTGGTTTTTGTAAGTTAATTGAATGCTAGTTTAAATATTAATTACGTTTAAATAAAATCTGCACAAGTGGATGATTTGGGATTTGCTGAAGTGTGGTGAGTTCGAGGAAATGGGGCGCATGTTTCCCCAGCAAATCTTGAATATCCTGTCTTTTTTAATCAAAAGAAAAATTTTCATTCTCTGATGAAGTCTGATTGTACTCGAATCTCAAGTCCCCCGAAAATATATTCTTAAACAACGAAATACATATTTACATTTTAACTCATTACTTTGCCATCAGAGTTATGCTGGCTACATATCGCATCCTTTATTGCAACGTAGACATATCTGAAAAAATCTTGTTCTTTAGAAAACGAGTTGAAAGTTTTTAATTTACTCTCACATCAATGGAAAAGTAAAAAAGTATAATTATTTCCAGAGGTGAATAAACAAAATATCTGTATGAATTCTTCACACAAGATGAAGAACGATACGATGACAAATTCTGCATTCTTAACTAAAAAATCAAGATTTTTGAGATATGACTACGTTGCAATAAAGGCAAAATATATATGTAGCCAGCAAAACCCTTGATGGCAAAGTAATGAGCTAAAATATAAATAAATACATGAAGTACATATTTTTCAGTGGTATTTTAAATTATTAATTTAACAAGTAGTTGATGCTGTCGATTTTTTTGCATTGTTGGATAATTTAGTATAGACGAAACTCGAGAGATTTATTACAGAAATCTTAAAGCTCAATACTTCTCAATTTATTAGCGGACCGGGAGAAGCTTTTTGTACACAAGTAAACCAATTTTTACTATAGAGAGATATGGAAAAAAGACATTAAAAAGAAGATTATGTTGATTTTGATTTCGAACTTTTGTTATTTTGGTTTGTAGAAAAATTTTTCAAGTTTTAGGTAAATTTTTAAGTAAAAGCAACACTATTTAATCCAATATTTCGCCACCTCAAACGACAGGCGTTTTATAATAACTTATAAAAATACATTAATGATTTGATATTTTTCTAATCAAGAGGTTAATAGATGTGTAATAATAACTCATTTCAAGTACCTCTTAAAATTATATGTATATTTCAATTCAGCTTTGTAAAACATTGATGCAACAATTTTTCATTCTCTTAAGGTGTAACGTATATTTTGTTCGACTTGCCTAAAATTACTTTTTGTTATACATAATTTAATAAACATTTTTTTGTTTGCTTCTAGTTTTTGTATGCTTGACAAACATGTTAATGTCGCAGATGATGTGTGATTTGACATTTGTTGTAATTATTAAATACCTTTAAAACATACATGTGTAAATGACTATTTATTAAGCAGAATTCCAATAGAATAAAATCTCTATTTGTCTAATAAAGTATGGTTTTTAGAATAATGCAATTTTAAATTAAACACAGATGAGTTGTAAGATTATTTGAATCTTTAAAAATGTAACTTCTTGTTACATATACGGTAAAGTTCGGCTATAACAAGATTAGTTGAGGCATTTGTTTGTTAATAACAATATCCTTTCTCAAGTTTTCCTATTATCTCTTCGTATTTTCATGATTGAAGAATCCATTCCTTAGCTGTACTGCAACAAAGTTTTTCTATTTCTCTTGCAATATCTACTCGTATGTAAATTTGTTTAATTAAAATGATATTTAGTGGTTTACAGCAAAATGCATACAATATTAAAATGAACTTCAATAAATTGATTTTTTGACAAATTTTAAATCACATTTTAATTATAAGTCAGTTATTTAAACGTGCAGTGAAATGAAGTAAATAACATTTAAGGTAAGATGCACGAATGACAATTAAAAAACTCAAAAGCAAGAATATATATAAATATCAGTAGGGAACCAGTCACTATTAAAAATATTCAATTAATAAAATGACTTTATGTTTTTAATATAAAATTTTAATTCAAAACTACCAAAAAAGGTTTGAGCGAACTTAGATTTAATTGAGATTATTTTATATTAATTTATTTCATAACTTAATTCACTAAAAGCAAGATATTTGATTATTTTTTCTAATAATATTTCTTTGCATCAAATTTAAATTATTTTAATTTTAATATTTTATATAAAAATGTTGAAATTAAATAATTAAAGTTCCTTAAAATTTTTCATAAATTGGAGAAGAATAGTGGGTTCAATAAGTAATTAATAAATAAATTTTAGCAGAACTAAAATGGTGTATTAAATTATAATTAAATTTAGTTTGAATATTATAAATGAAGTAAAGATGAAAGTGGCACAAGGTATAGCAAATTACCAACAATCGGTTTGATAATAAAAATCATTTTTGTGAATTTTATTTTGGGAAGGCTTCTTTAGAGCAATTTCATCAATAGACATTTTTCCTAGGAGCATAGAAAGCTTATATAACTACTTAATAGTAAATAAACAAGTAAGTAATTCTCTAAGCGGCACACAGGAGAGAGAGCGCTTATGCCTCTTATGAATGGCAGTCCATACCCTGTCGGAGGCATGGTGTGTTTGTGAAAAAAAATTTTTACGGCTTAACATAATAATTGTGCAAGAGATATGTTTAATTCAGAGCAGAATAATGTCCTAATTAAAATTTATAATTTGTACGGGATGTATAATTACTCGAGAAGAGTAGAGAGAAATAACAATTTTTGCGTCTAAAGAAGTTAGACCGTGAAACTCAGCTTTGTAGGGAGAGCTATTATTTTAGAGTTAGCGAAAATAAAACGATACTATTTTGGTGCATGTTTACTTACATACGCGTAGGTATGAATATTTATTAAAAAGGTGTAGGTTTCCAAAAGTAATTAGTGATGAAAGCCTTAGGACGTTCGGTAGATGTCGATGTTGAGCGAGTAAATCAAAAGCCAAAAGCGACACGTAACGTGCAATTTGGTCTGACAAATTGCGGCGAAAGATCAAATTTAGTTCTAAATCACGGTTGTTAAATGCACGGATAATTCAATGCAATAATTCATGGCATATAAATAAATATAAATAGAATTTAGTTGAAATAAATTTTACATTCGCGAAGTTATTCGAACAAGATCAGTGTTTAAAATACTGCACATTAAATACAACAATAATTTCAAAAGTACAAACTCAATACTGACAACAGACATTAATTTTTGTTATTGTGTTCTGCGTATTCAATGAATTTTGTCATCAAAAATTTTGCTGGGATTATATTAAGTAATTTATGATTTATTTGCTTTCTTTCTATCACTTTTATTCAGTTAAGTATTAAAATTTTTAAGTGATTTTTTTCCCAACGTACAAAGTTAGTTTATTTTATCTCGTAAATTGTCTGTGTCTTATTTGCCAAACAAATTCATAAACTGAAAAGTCACGAAATTTCAACAGCGGGATCCAAAAAAAAACCCGTCATCCCGGGCTTCTATTCTATACTCCCAACTGCTGGAATTTAGGAAATTTAATTTTGTTTAGAATCCCAATTAATAACCAAATCAACAAAAGCAAAATTAAATAACTTGCCAAAAAATATACAGAGAAATATTTTTTGGCTACTTACTTCAGTAACAAAAAAATTATAATACTTTACCAATTTATATCAAACACAGAAAAAAACCTCGTACTAGACTCGAGTATTTTCTACTTACTTTGTGTACGAGTCGTACTCAAAATTTTGAGTACAAACAACAATAAAATTTACTTTAATCAAAACAAAAACGGGATTACTTTAGATAACCAATCCTGGAGTTTCTTAATATGAGTACAAAATTCTTTAATCACGTACTTAAATCAATCATTCTGTACTTCATTTTAGTAAATCTGGAATTACTGTACATATAACACCGCTTGGGATTGATTTATGCTTTATTTGCTTTAAAAATATATGAGCAGAAGTTCCTTAAGACCGGTGGAAATCCAGTTAATCAAACTTTTTTTATTTTGAAATTTTATGCATTTCTTGTTGACTTATTTTACTTTATTTTCTGATGCAATTTTATTTCTTTGAAAACTTATGTCAGCTTAAAAATCTAAAAATTGTTTGTTAGTGAAATAACTCAAGAGTAGAGAGATTTTAAAGCTTCGTACTGTATGTCAAGCCCCATTATAGGTCAGAAGTTGCCTTATTGTGTTGCCATAGATTTAAAAGAGAAACTGTTGTGAATAATATTAATATCATAATTTATTTGCTTTAATATTAAAACGTTAACACAATAGCCTTTTGGCTTTTAATAAAACACTTTAACAATTTAATACAAAATTATTCCTTTCATCCAAAAACAATATTTACTCTTTTTGTGTTAATACAACATCGAGGTTACCTTTTGTTTGGTTATTTCTTTCCACCATCACATTTTTTCTACCTCGTAGCTGTCAGTAGATCTTTGTCTATTTTACATATCAAAATCCGTTTTATGGCATGCAATATCAAACATTAGAAAAATGACTTACCGCTGCTAAGTTGAGTATATAAATCATTCAACAACAAAAAACCTAAAACGAAGCAGCATTTTATGCAAATTTGTGCAGCATACTAAATTCAGGCAAACAAAAAAGTTGTTACCGCCTTTTTTTCTTTATTATGCAAAGATTTCTAGTGGCATGAAAACGCCACGTTTTCATTATGAGCTTCTTGTGTACTTGTATAAAATACATACTTTATATGGTCTATTAAAACAGTTGGAATTTTCAATAAAGTTTTTTTTATATGCTATATCTTTTATGAAAAGTTTCTCAACTATGATACTTACGTGTACATAATATCTTTATGCTGTGTATAAAAAAAACAAAAGCAAGTAATTTAACGTAAAAGTGAATTTAATAAAAATAAACTCAGGGAAGATGAAGTTGGCATTTGATTAATCATATTTAGTATACATATAATTTAGTACTTTTTACTAAACAAAATAGTACTCATCTATTATGTAGCAACACCGACAACTCTGCTAAAGTCTCTTTTCATACATCTATCTAATTTCTTTATAAATCATTTTAATTTAAAATGAATGATGATAGTTTTATATAGAAAATAACTAAGAAAAAACAAACCCTGTAGCTTGTTATCTGTTTACGAAGGTTTATCATAAAAGAATGAATAATAAATAATTTAAATTTTCATGGTCTTGTGTTGAACGTTAAATTGTATGAATTATTTATGTGTATAAATTCAAAAGATTTAAGATAATTGTTTAGAAAATTTAATTTGTATGAACAGCAAAGGAATTAAAATCAAACAAAAAGTTAATGAAGAGAACACTTTCTGGCGTTTTAAATTGAATTTATTTTAGCAATAGATAAAAGTTTTTTAATGGGGACACACATTATTAGCACTTCTGATAACTTTTATTTTAATTTTAAGCAGCACATATTAAAGGGGAGCGCCAAATCTATTCTGGCCAGATTTATTAGTAAATATAAAGATCTAGATAAGAGGAGTTGTGTTGTTAGAATATTGGCTGCAAATATAAACACTGGTAGAAAGATAATAGAAACAAGAAAATTTTCAGCACATTAAAAAAATCAGGGGGTTACTCTCTATTGCGATGCGAATGCAGAATGGTACGAAATCGAGCTATTGGCAATTGCTTTCGCATCTCAACAGACAGTAACACCACAGCCCTGAATGAATTTTGTTAGCAAATTGGTGTGACATGATAATTATTCCAAGCTTAATACTCGTATCAACAAAAACAATATAAAAACTTTATTCTTACCAATATTTCGCTTTCTCTATAGAACGCCTCTTCAGGGATATAAATAAAAATAAAATTAACAATTGCTTTGTTTTTAAAAACACTAAAAAATGTATTCCAAGTTTTATAAAAAAAATTGTCAATATTTTAAAATGAATTAAAATTGAATAATTCTTATGATATTCCGGTATATTCTACATTCCACAAAAACTTAGAAGCAAAATGGTACATGAGAAAAACCAACGTGTAATGATGGGTTAATTTAACGTTAATTAGTGATGGTAAATTTTGAATATTGATAGTGGTGAAGTTGTCCTTGCTGCAGAAACCACAAATAATACCTTCCACAATACAAATAACTCTTAGTCCTTATTTGTATAAAAAACAAATTTTTAATCACATTCAACCGAGCCACCAAAACAGTGGCGAATACATGGAACACACATGAGCACTGATGATGGGAGTGTAGCGGCTCCCGAAAAACAACGTTGTTTCTTTTCTGCCGTTTAAGTTGAAATTAATTGATATACAAATTTTCCCTTGCTCCTCTGGAATATTATCTCATGTCCAATTCTTTCTGACTAAAAATGTTGCGAACATTAGCCAAAATAATAATTACTTTGGATTACAACCAATTACAACCAATTTGTTCGAAAAATAATCACTTTAAATGAAACCACTTCAGTTTAAATTTTGTATGTTGTGCATTCTTCTTTTTACATTCGAATTTCCATATTCAATACAAATACACCTTATTTGTCCAGAACATCAAAAATGAAAAGTTTACATTTCATATTTCATTTTCATTACTTTTGTACAACATGCCTGATTATAATAGATTTGAAAAATTTTGTATTAGTGTGTAATTCATTTTTAATTCTTACAATTATTTTTCATAACATTTAGAATATGAATGAATGAATATCTATTGTATCCCTTGCCAGGTGCTAGAGCACCTCAACTAGACCTGTTTTCCTTAGGAATCTCAAAATTGCCAGTGGCTCTAGTGTCGGCAGTTCGTAATCCTCCAATTGGGTATATTTTCTGTGGCATAGAGCTTCACAGTCCTTCAGAGTATGCTCTGGAGTTTCATCCTCGTAATCACAGAATCTGCACAGGTTATCATTCTCAAAGCCAAGTCTGTAGTCTGCAATGGCCTGAGAAGAATCCTGTGAGCATTCTTAGATTGTTTTTACTTAGAGACATGATAGCTGAGAAACGGTTTTGATTATACGTTTCATTCATTGGCTTTGCATGCCTCAGTTCAGGGATATTGTACCAGTGATGTTCCCTGGTGCTTATAGTCACTATTGGTATATCTTCCTGTATTTTATCCAATCCAAGACCACAAAATGGTTCTGCTCTAACCATGGATTTGCTAGCCCCCTTCTTGGCCATTTCGTTTCCTGCCACACCGCCATGCTCAGGAACCTTATTCCTTCTGCTTAGCTGATTAATCTTGCTGCTGCATTCCCAAGCCTGCTTAGAGGTAAACTCGTATGAGCTCAATGCCTTGATAGCAACCTAAATATCCGAGAAGATTGCTATTTCACGTCCTCGGTAGCCCCTGTCAAGATTAAATTGTGCACATCTTTCAATGGCATAAATCTCCGATTGAAAAATGATAGGAGTTATCCCCAAGGACTCGTAGTAGTTAATTCTCGGTCCTAAAGATCTCAAGCCAGAACCTGTCGCCGTTCTGGAGCCATCAGTGTATTACCTGCTCGTTCCAAAGGAATATCGTTTGTGCTTCGGCAGAAAATATACTAAAACATTTTTAATAAGTTTTCTAATGTTTTTAATAACTAAATAATTGTTATTATTAATTTTATTTATATCCCTGAAGAAGCTGTTGACCTCAAGTCTGGAGTAGTTATTTAATAAAATATGTATGACTTAATTTCATCTATTTTTATTCAAATTTCTTTCGTGTAAAATAATATGAAAGTATTTTACTCTAAAATTTCATTACCTTAACAATAGTTACAAAGTTAAGGACTTTGCAATTATTGCATTCTATTAACAAAAATTTTGTTTGTATAAAAAACATAAGCTTCGAAGCCTCTTTGTTTTATTTGCCGAAACAATCAGGGTCTGGGCAGGAAGTGAATCTGCGACCTCCAGGCTATAAGTCTAATACACCATCTAGTTGACTACGCGGGCTTTAAGAATTTTTTCTTAAGTTCACAAAGTAATGAATTTTATTGCTTGTACTATGAGTTTCACAGATCTCAGATATATAAATATTCTTGCTGGAGATTTAGTCCACATTATTCTTAATGTCAAATTTAACTCTATGGGCTACAACAATAATATTCTCAGTTGTTATCAAGCACGAGTTCGATTCTTTATACCAATAATTTATCGCAGCTGCTCAAATTCATCCACCAGTTTCATAATTGCTGGACGAGAAGATGGTACACGGCTTCCCAAAAAAGCTTTAGATTAACCTGAAAATGTTTCCACCTTTTTTAATGAGTTTTAATAATTTCAATGCGTTTTTGAAGCAAACGCAGTAAGCTCGCGGTAATACGAACTAAGAAAAACCAAGTTTTTTTTCTTAAGTAAAAACAAAAATTAGAAAGAAAAGTGGTACATGAGATAAAAACAACGTTTAGCAATGGGTTAATTTAACATTAATTAGTGATGGTAAAATATGAATATTGATCGTGGTGAAGTTGTGTTTGATTTAAAAACAACGAATAATACCTTTCACAATGCAAATAACTCTCGAATCCTTTTTCGATTCATAATTTGTATAAATACAAATTTGAAATCATATTCAACCGAGCCACCTAAACAGTGGCGGATACTTGGAAACACACATGAACACTGATGATGGGAGTGTAGCGGCTCCCGTTGTTTCTGCGCTGCCGAGTAAGTTCGAATCAATTGTTGCTTTTTCCTTTGTACCATTGGAATATTGTCTCATGTTCAATTCTTTCTAACTAAAAATGTTACGAACTTTAGCCATAAAAATAATCACTTTGGATTAAAAACCATTCTTGTTCACATATTCGATTGCAGAAATTTGTAGAGTCTACGATATTGTCTTATTTTATGCAACATCAAAGCCTACACAAAATTGAAACTCCATGCATTATTAAATAGCATAATTTATTTCACTTTTAAATATATATATTGAAAACAAAATTAAAAATAAAATTAAGGACTTCAATTCATTGAATTGGTTAAGAAAATAATCGGTTGTCATTTACTGCCACTTCCATTGTTTTCTTCACTACTTTTTTTGTCTGTTGGGTCGATCATTTCACAATTAGCCCGTAGCAATGCTTAACGTGAAAATAAAATATTAACACAATGAGTTGAATGCATTTAATATGTTTACGTACGTCAGAATGAAAAGAGTATAGAAGCCAATCTTGAAAAATTTAAGAAGTCAATCAAGCAGACTTTAAGTTCTTGTACTGTACGGAGCAGATGAAATTTTTAAAGAGTTTCCTATGACAAGAAGAATTGTTTTATGCGATTCAGATTCGTTTGCGCAACATGGAAAGGTTACTCATTGCTTCTCCATCTTTGTCGCTGGAGCATTTTTCTAAATATAAATATTTTTAATGACATTAGGAAGAAGGTTCCCAACATAAGCCTGACTCGTCGGCATTATACAGTTGGTTGTTATTTAAACCAAGTTCTTCTATTTTTGCTTTCAACTTTTTTTTAAATCGATCTACCAGCTGAGATTGTGCTTAAAGCTTTTTTCCACTAATCTGTTAAAGCCTAACTCCGTATTTTTTAAGTCATCCAGCGCTGCCATTGAAGATATTTTCGTTTTCATATAAATTAAAGTGAAGCTGTTGGCTTTTTCTTTCAGCATCAACCCACTTACCGGAAGATTTTAATTCCGCGTACGATCAAACCACTTGTAGAGAGATTTTTACACTGTTGGAAGCTCTGAAGCTCTCAGTGTTTTACGTCTTCCAGGTCCATAGAATGTGGTTAACACACTTTGAAATTTGACTTTTTTATTTGTTGTGGAACAAATTTTTAATTTCTCAACATTATACAGTTTAGCTAATGCCCGTTTTGCAAAAGTTGCAGAATTTCCCATTTTTTCTTTATGATTGAAAACTTACGCTTGTCTTTAGGCGTCTTTATACCTCTATGCATGATGACGACAGGCAACATTCTGCTGTCCTTACTCCCAGAATTATAAAGTAAAGAGAAAACAGTCTCTGAATTATTGTTCACTATTTAGATCCATTAAGCTTTGTTCACCATTTTGAGAGTTCATATAAAAATATCAGCGTTCACATTAGTGGATCCTTCACTATAGTGGAAGCTCACATTACCGCGGGTTCACTGTATCATTACATTTTTATTAATGGCGTAGTTATTACTTGTCATCTGTATCTGTTAGTCCTGAAAACTGTTGAAATGGCAGGATATTGAAAATAAAACGTCTTATTAGAAAACCCTGTTCGTAGAAGAAACATTTGGCCGCACATTGTATTTCCTGCTATGTCCTTATGGAAAAGCTATTTAAAAAGCAGTCGAAAGAGACCGTTGACTGATTTCAAATATTTGCTGTTGTATTACAAAAAAAAACTCAACTCTTTTCAGCTTAATTTTTTACTTAATATATTTCCCTATAAATTTCGTAATATTATAATTTTTTTAATGAGAACTTCATATTTAATATTCTAATTATATGAAGTGTCACCAAAAATTTTACACAATTCTGTTGTCATCATTATGCAGATAGTGTTATAGATTATGATGTCAAATTCATTCAGTTTATTTTTATAAAACATTTTATTTGGCAGTTACAAATTGTTCATTAACAATACATTATTATTTGTAGTATATTAAAAGGCAAAAATTGAAAAATAATAAATTAAAATGTTTATAATTATTATACACTTTGTTAGTTGATAGTTTGCCAAAAAAAAACTGGTCTTAATAACACTTGTCAATATGAATTGTAGATTGGTAAAAAGTTATATTAGTTATTTGAATTTAATTTACCAGATGCAAAATGAATTGCAGGCGATAAGTATCAGTTTGTATTCATTTATTGAAATTAAAATACATTTTTTCCTGCAAATTGCTTGATAAACATGATTGTATATTTCATGTTTTCATGGCCATTTTTTTAATAAAACATAACAAACGTCTAGTATTTATTTATTTGTACATCGATGGTAATACGTTGACAACTCTTGACTGATTTTTAAAATGTTTCAGCTGATGAAATCATAGTAAAATTAGGCTGAAAACTTCACTAAACATGAACTAAAATAACTTAAAAATAATTAGTAAATAGTATTAACTATTTTCGGTTTTATTCATTTTAATGATAGAAAGGTTTTTTTAGCTATTAATGTGACATTGTCTGTGCATCCTAAAAAAATTAAAATTCAGTTACGAGGTGTCAACGTATGACCATCGATTTGAAGTGTTACAAATACAACTGCCAACTTATGTAACAACTATTTTTTTAAGGGAATAGTAGCAGATACACTCCAATCAAATAGTCTATAGTCTTTGAGAATCCGACCAACTGCCTCTTCACCATAACAGAAGAACGCTGGTAATGATGATGAACGATCTTTGAGAACGGTGCAATTTAGATCCGCTTATTATTTTTTTTATAAAAATAGTATTGGAAAATATTTACAACGGTTGACAGGATGTCTTTGGAATTTTCTCTCAAGCTCAAGGTGAAAGTGATCAAAAATCTATTAATTTTCCACCCCTTCAACAATTCCTTTAAACTAATCGGTAACTCGCGCAGACATCATATGATTTTAATAAAATTTGTTTGCAGTCATCGTTATTCTTTGAAAATAGGCAATAGTCCTCCGAATAGATTTATTACCTCAAATTATGTCCTGATCGCTTAACACTGAAAAAACTGGAACATCGACATACGAGTACCTTGAGAGATGGATAGGGCCTCAATATTAAATTCCCATACTACAGAAACAGATTGAAATTTTGTTTAGCGATTTCTAATATTCAGCTGTAAGCAAACACTAAAAGTCAGATAGCGCGAATTCCAGTTGTATTAAGATTTTTCTTAATCTTGAAGGCAGACAGACAAACAAATTGTTTTTATCTGCTCTCAATAATAGAAGACAATAAACAATGATTTTATGTTTGTTAGGTCTTCCTTACTGTCGTTTATTTATTTCTTTAAGTAATCGTATACATACACACGTACATATTTGTTGGAAAAAGAGATTTTGATTTTATTTATTTTGATTTTTGCTTTCTTGTTTTCTTGCAGATTTTTTTTCTACCTATACCCGCCCATTTCCATCAATCCCTTAGTTTTGTTGTTGTTGTTGTTGTTGCTGACTGATATGATTGCTGTATGCGTTCATATAGAATTGTTATTGTCGTGCTCATTTAGTAATTTTTTATGACTTAGGCGTGTTGTTGTTTCCCTATGCCTATGGGTAGTTAGTTGTTATTATTGTCATTGTGTATTGATGTCCTTGTGTTTATGAGTGTGTTTTTATTTGAAAGAGCATGTTTAGATAAGAACGTGTGAGCGAATGCATGTTGATATTATTTTCTTATTTATATTTACGCATTTAATCGCTTCAACTAACCTTCACCAAAGCAACCAAGTTTTATTTGTTGATAAGAGGTCAGTATGTAAATTATTTAAAAATATTAAAATGTAGCAAAAGCAAATAATTTCTAGGCAAAAACTCGTTGCTTGGCAGACGTTGCTACACAAAATTTATTGGAAAAAAATATTCAAGCATGTTCTACATAAGTAGTAAAATTGAAATATGAAAAGTATACATTTTTGATGTTCTGGAAAAATTGAGTATATTTGTATTGAATATAGATTTTCAAATGTAAAAAAAAGAATGCAACACATTAAAAATTTAAACTGAACTGATTTCATTTGAATTTTACTTGAAAGTGAAATGTAGAACATACCGGAATATCATTGGAAAATGTATTATTCTAAAGTTTTTTCTTATAAAGGATATATCGGTAGAACAATTTTTCTATAAACATTTCTTGACATCAAATATTTGTCATGCCAAATGGAATATACTGCATAAATTTACCGATATATAAAATTGTTTACAAGAAGCTAATAATAATAAAAATTTTCTACAGATTTTTTATCGATAGTAAACATTTGCTATATTATTCGAAACAGGTCTCGACGTCTCACTCGTATTTCAAAGAATTTCAAAAAGATTTGCTTGTTGAGCTAAAAACTTTCAACAAACAAAACTTTTTGAAATCTACAGTTTTCATTATATTTATTAAATTTATCGATCATAAAATTGTTAAGGGCAACTGGAGTTTTCAAACTGGATTTCAAATTATTAAAATTCTGGGAATTTTTTTCTTTTTTTTAAATCGGTTTTCATAAAGGATCTGGGGCCAAATTACATCATTCGAATGTCGAACGAAATCCCATACAAAATTTTTTGAATTGGTATTGAAATTTTGTTCGATGTCGAATGCCGTAATTTCCTTCCTGTTTTTGCTAGAAATTATTCGACCAAAACGCATATTTTTATTTCTTTACTTGTTTTTTTGTTTTTAGATTTCGTGCGATTACTTTTAATATTCAGAAATAAACAACTATGTGTGTTATCAATTCATCCCAATTCGCCTTGAAAATTAGAATAGATATGTCAAAAACGGTTGACAAATTTATGAGAAAATAAAAAAAATTATAACAAAATTAATATTAATATGTACTTATGCACATAACATGTATGTTTTGCCAAAATATGGATATGCAAATGGTTAAGAAAAACTGTACATAGAAAGTATTGCGGATGCGGCATCACCAACCGTATCTGTAAAGGCACAAATATTGCGGAATGTGTTCCCAATAAATCACGTATCTTGGTGGACACGCAGGTGGCAGAAGCAGCAGTTGTAGCTCCAACCATATGAGTGTCAAATACTTCGATAGCCGAATGCAGCAACGCTTGCCACTTATTTACCTCATGCTAATGTTACGACCACTTAAATGATGGCTATTGGTGTAGACGTATGTACCTGGAGCACAGACTAAAACCTTGCGACTGCAAGTCATAGTTTAGTTACACTCATTCGCACCAGCGTCGGTTACAGCCACTGGAGCTGTGGCTACGGTGAGTGGTACAAATACAACTTTAAAATTTGCTTAAGACACATCTCTAAGTCTCAACAGTTCATCACCTGACACGAAATTTATATCACCAACACTATGTGCATGACGGTTCGTCCTGCCAAGTGCAATTTATATTTTTAATTCCAACAACTACATAATAATCTCTCAAGTTATTAGAAGCTTTTCAGTTTCCGCTGGTGGTTCAGTTGGTACTATTAGTGGTATGCTGGTTGGTAGTGCTGCCTCAGCTCTATAGTCGGCTGGTATTGACAAGCAACAGCAAATAAATAATTTGTAAAATAGAGCACAATGTAAGAAGTCTTTTTATATGAAACATGTTGTTTAAAATACAAAATTATATTAGTATTAACATTTATGAATATAAAAAAAATATTTTAATATTTGTATATTGAAACGAATAGTTTGGCTCGAGTTCAAATCCGAAATTACCCATTTCTATTTTGTAATTTTTAGAAAATCTTTTTGGATAAATTTATTCTTTTTTTATTAAGAGAGTACTATTTGGAACAATTTATTGTTCATCAGTACTGATTTCGAGGTCGCTGCTTACAAAGATTGGGCGCATTCATAAGACGTAGCTGTTGAGCTCAACTGTTGTGAAGGTGTTGTCAACTGTTGAGCCCAACAGTTACGTCTTAGAAATGGCTTGATTGAATAATGAAAAGCTGATTAATGTAAACAATTGAAAAGAAATAAAAGTGCTGCAAAAGAAATAATGTAAATTTGCTAAATTAATTAGTTTGGCTTATACTAAAAAGTATGGAGAACACAAAATTTACAATGGAGTTTTTCTTAGTCGTAATTTTCCCTTTTTATTTTAAAATTTGCACCACAAATTTTATATTTACAACATAAAAATGCAAACAAAACACTGCAATGAAATGATAAACCTACACCGATAGTATTTATATTTCAAGGCTAATCCGCCACTATGTTAAAAAAATGTTTAAATCTTATATTGAACTAATTTTGTAATTAATATAAATAGATACCATAATAAACCAGCGTATATTTCATGAAATTAGTATTTTAATTTTATTTCTTTATTTTCGTTTCTTTATTGCAGTTGTACCACAAAATTTAACAAATTAATTTACACTCGCACCTAACAATACGGCGTTGCATTAGAATATAAAAGCGCAAAACTCTCTTGATCACCTGTGGAGCTAAATACAACATGTAGTGGCGGATTTAGGCCTGCTTCCTCCCTAGGCACTCTTTAATATGCCGCCCTTTTAGATTATATATAAGTGATTATAAAAAAAAACATAGGTATTTTTAAATACTTAAATTATCGTGTATTCATTTTTATTAATTTAGATACTGTTTAAAGCTATAATTATTTTGCGGAAGTTATCGTAAATACAGAAACTGCCTAATTATAAACCGAAATTCCTCATAAAACTTTTCCCTTCTTTTTTTCCTATTAAGAATAAAAATTTTAAAAATAAATCATTTTACTTTTTAGTCCGTTTTCATAAACCATGTAGAAGGCAGGAAAAAATAAAAAGCTAAAAAGTAGTTATTCTAAATATATTTAAGTATGAGTTTTCCTTAAAAAAATTTCCCCCACAAAACAGAAGGGAGTTTAAATTAATTGGAAACATTTTTTCTGGAGAAAAACATTTCCTCATGAAACAAATTCCTTGCGAGTATTGGATTGAAATACGTTTTTTTCAAACATGGCAACTTACGAGTATATCTCTACGAGTAGTTATGAATTTTTTGAATCGTATCCTTTTTTTATATTATTATTATTATTATTATTATTATTGAATATCTCAACATTGTCCTCTCTGTATATCAATGAATTGTGAATTATTGATGGTGAATTACCTCTTGTGAAAAACTTATCGAAATTAAACTAACGAATCTCGTGGTCTAAATTAGTGATATGTTGTTTTTGATACGGCACTTATATTCAAACTTTTCGAATTTTTTGTATGGAAATTTACATACTAATTAAAAAGAGTTTAAATATTATATGTAATGACTGCTACATGTGTTGTGAATCAAAATTTTATTATCTCTAAGATTATAGTGCAAACAAAAAAATTTTATTTAATATTTAAAATTTTTAATTTAATAGCCAGTGTGCACGAAATAAATATATTTGATAAATTATTTTGATCCTCTTGATAAAAGTTTAAAATAAAAATGAATTGCATACCTATTGCTAGAAAAATAACGACACTATAGATAATGGACCGATGTTTTAATTTGAACTCGTTTACGGCATAAAATATATGCTTTTTTTTTTGCTTATAATTATTCCAATATTTTGGATAATTCAAAGCAGATTCATATCAGTCTTAATTTTCATAAATATTTCAATTATTTTATGCATGCATAAAATTATTTTTTTTATAATTTTCAAGCAACAAATTAAAAAATATTACACATGAATGGGGTGGGGTGTATTAAAAAAATGTATTCTGAATTTTATAATTTTCTTTCAAATTTGAGGTTTTAAATAAAATAAATTAAAATACATATGTATGTATGCAGGTAAAATAGAAAAACAAAACTTTTGTGAAATATAAAAGTAAATACAAGTTTTTTAAAAATAAATAATTAAAATTTTTTAATCAGGGCCAGTTTTATTAATTTAGTCTTTCGGGATTTTGTTTGGGCAAAATTTATTTCTTGCGTAAATTGGGCTTCTATAGAAAATAATGCGAAAGCATTAACTCTATCTTGGGCTATACTTGCTCGTAGATAGTTTTTTAATTTTTCCGGGTGGAAAAAGATCCTTCTGCTGAACAGTTCGTACTCAAAAAACTTATTTAAAACCTTTTGAGCAGTGATGGGGAGTTGCGATTTTCCCGTCAAATCCAGCGATTTTTAAAGCAGTGGAAAAATTATTTTAGCTATATGTATGTATATGCAGTGATGCCAAGAGTAGGGAATTTTCGCTTATTTGTAGGGAGTTAATTGGAAAATTTCAAGGAAAAGAGAACAGATTTTTTATTTTAAGGAAAATGCTTTTTTCCTTTTTTGTTACGGTTTCGTAAAACACCATACAAAAGTGTAAATATAATATTCATAAAATTTATATAAAATCTTGTTACAGTATAAGCAAATTATTTCATACAGACAATTAACATCTTTCGGTAAATAATAACTAGAGACAACGAAAAGCAAAGAAATGTCAGATTTTCCTGAGAATGAATTTTTAATGAAATAAAATAAACAAGTTTTATTTTTGTTATGCTTAATATATAAATTAAGACTTCTTAAAATGATATATGTATTAACATATCTTAACTATTCAAATGCTTTTTCCACACAAGAAAACCCTTGGCTCATTCTATCTGGGGCCCCATTTTTTTACGTGTTCAAATTTTTATTAAGCAATCAGATTTAAGATTTGATTAACGTTATGAGATCTCTGCATCTTTATTTTAAAATAAAATTTTGTACCTGGCGATATAAATGAAAAAATTTTAAAATGCAAATAAAAAGTTCGTTTTTGTTAAAATCAATTAATTTTTAAAGTAGTGAAAAATGCTGGAAACTTTTTTTATATTTTATATTTTTTTATTAAATCTGTGCTCAGAATCGATAACCTTCTAAGTCGACTTACTAATTAAAAGTAAATTCTACAATTGAATTACTTAACATACATAATTTAATAGAAATTTCGTATTTTTTTAAAGCAAAACTTGGACAAATTATTTTTCGAACTTGAATTACCCTAACATTATTTTTCCTTTAAATTTTGACGCCCTTTAAATTATGCCGCCCTGGGCCCGGGCCTCACGGGTCTAGGCGTAAGTCCAGCAGTGGCAACATGTTGACTAAATGTAGCGAAAAAATTTATGAAAGAAAAAATGGCAGCAAATACTCAACTGTTGTGTGGAGCGGAACTTCTCAATTCTGCGTTTCTAAGACAAATACTCAACGGCTGCGCAACAGTTACGTCTTATGAATGCGACCAGCTCAGCTCCTGCACGAAGATGATATAAATAGAATATATTAGTTAATACACATCCTTTTCTTTGATTTGAAATTCTGTGTAATTTTTATGGCGAATGTAATGTTCAGTATGTAAATTTAAGTTTTGTTAAAAACCTAATTAAGTTTTAATATGTGGAAGTAACCCCGCTAAAAACTTCCATTAGTTGTATTAGTTGTATAAAATTATAATTTTTACTTTAATTCTTAACTTAATGTGAAATAATAAAAACGGGTTATTTGAATCGTTTTTAATATGAAAATCCGAAACTGGTTTTTGATAAGTACAATTAATTGTTCGAATTATTTCGAATTTATTACCCGGGTTTTGCTATAGAAAACTTATCAATAGAAAATAAATTTTGAAAAAATTTATCAGTAGAAAAATAAACAAAGATAGTGATTTAGTTTGAAAGATATATTCAGTTGCTTGATATGTAAAATAGTCAACTGAGAAAAAAAAGATTGAAATGTCTTACGTGGGTTTTTAAACACTTATAAGACTGTCTTCGTTCTACATGCTATACAAAAATATATTTTTTATTTCTTTATATTTCTTCTTATACAAATGTCTAAGTGTATATCTTGGTTTAATACGGAGGAAATAAATATTTTGTTATCGTTTTAATGGTCTATATATTTTCTTTTTCCTTTTTCAAGAAAACTCTTTGTTCTATTAACGACAATAACGAGAGTAATAATGTTTGTTTTTTTATTTATTGGTAAATAAATGGTTGATTGTTTTGGTTTTGATTTTGATTTAACTTTTTGCTTTGTTAGACATAAAAGGAAAAGGCACTTTCAGAGTAAATAATTTGAACGCATTAAAATTGGAATACGCTATAACATGTGGATGTTTTATATTCTAATTTCTAAATTTAAACAAGAAAATAAAAGATAATAAATGTATACGGAAATATTTTAGGGTGTAAAATATATATTGTATAAAAAGCCGATGAGAGAAATATATTTTTTGTTATAAGTAGCCATACTTATAGCCGCTGCATAAGGAGCAGTAATTTATAGGACAGAAAAAAGATGTCCTTTGCCTACTAGGAAGGAAAATAACCTTCACAGGTTCATAATTTCAATGAGGAAAACTACAATTTTATTTTTGAAATAAAATGCTAAATTAAATCTAATTATTCTGGTAGTTATTAAAAATGTGGCAATACAAAAAAATACATTTGTTCTTAAAATTTCTATAGCTTGTTCATTATAAACACAAATAATTATTTATTTTAAGCCCCATTTAATTTCACAAAATTTCTTTGAAAACTTTTGTTACAAACTTTTTACTAATTCAAAATTTCTATCATAATTACAAAAATTGTGTTTCTATATCATTTGTATATGTAAATGTGCAAAATGTAAAAAAAACAACAACAGTACTTATCGTTAGAAAATAAATTTTAGCTGGATTACCAGCACATTTCTTTCCATTTTATTTTAGATTTTATTTAAGCACAAAATCAATAGCAGTGATAGCATTGACAAGTGGATTATCACTTGAAAAGTCAATAGGATCGAAAGTAAGTGGTACGGAATAATAATTTTTGCTGCTGTTACTAACACCATTTCTGTACTTCAATTGTATTTTCAATATTGAGCAAAAAGAAAACGATTTGAATGGATAATGCCACGATACATAAGATTATTCATTATGATAATAAAACTGCAAACATAAAATGCGATGAATAAATAAAAAACTAAATAGAAATAAATAAAGCAAAAGAGATATATAAGAAATTATCATAATCTAAGGGACAAAACTCATCATCAGAAAAAGAAATAAATAAATTGAAATAGAAAAATCAATATTTTAAAACGTGTTTATTTATTCAAAAGATACAGAAAATATTCTTAATAATTTTCCTACTTCAGGTCATTTTCATTTATAAATAACTTTTTTTTCGGTATGGTGTGCTAAACCTTTAAAACTGATAAGAATTTGAGAATTTAACAAAGAATATTTTCCAGAATTTTAGTATAAATTCTTTGACAAATTTATGAAATATCATCAGTTTACTTTCATCAATCTATTGAAGTGTGTTAATTTGTGTTTTCTTAAAATAGTTTAGAATATTTTTGTATTAAGTAGTTATTAAGTGGGCAATTATTTTTTATTGATTGCCGCTCTTTAACTACTTAATATAAATTTATGACTTTTCGTCTTATTAAACATATTGTGTTGAAATGTGTATGTGACAGTAAGAAAAGAAAAGTTAAATATTACTACAAAGTAGTGTCCTTGTAGGCGCATTGTTTATTTGTAAGCACTTACAAGATACTACTATCTAGAATATATTTATGAACTTTTGTAAATCTTACTTTGAATTCATAAGAAGAATCTGATGTGCTAAAGATTGTAATTTATAGAAAGATTTGTCAAATAAGGCACTAAGAGAATTGCTGTTAATAATTAACTGAGCTACAGATAAATAATATATTTGAAAACAAATCATAAAAAAATTAAAGTTTCACTTAAAGTTCTAAATTCTCAACCAACACAATGCAACTTTATAGTAGCCCCTAAAAATTTACAGTGAACTCTAAATTTTATAAAAGAAATCGAAATTTGAGTTTTGCTGAAGTTTTGATTTATTTTATAAAATTTAGGGTCTACTATAAATATTTAGATTTTAAGCATAAAATTAAAAACTTATAAAAAGGTTTAGGTTCAGGAAATTAATATCAAAATTTAAGTTTCATAAGAATCAAATTTGCTGCAAAAAGTTTAAATTTCTTTCAAAATAATTTTCACGAAGATGTACATTGCAATTTTATTACAAAAGGGAAAATGCAGCAAATAATTAAACTTTAATAGAATAATATTTAATTAAAAAGTAAGCAATATGTTAGAAATTTTAAAACATCATAATTTAAAAATTTTTTTTTATATTTTTTTATGATTAGAACAGAGAGAAAAAATTTGATTAGTTGCTGGGCAAATATGAACACGTTTTTGGTGATGCAACACACCTATCACCACACCAGTCACTCACTTGGATAGAATTTTCTTCAAACTTTTACTTTCATCAAAAATATTTTACTTATAAACGAATTTAAAAAAATAGTTTTTCTGTCTATTCTTATCTTAAAAGAAAATATGAAAAAAAATTTATTCAACGCTGAATGGTTTCATTTGATTATTCGACTAAAAACTATTAAGATAACAGAAACAGAAATTTCACTAGAAATCAAAAATGTACCACTTAACGATTTAGTTCAATACCCAACATAACATTTTTTCTAGTTCTTATCAAAATATAATGAGATACGTTTCAGTTGATGAAGTTATATTGTAATTAGGCTGTAAACGTCACTAACGACGAAACAATATAACTTAAAAACAATTAGTATATAGTAATATTAACTAATTTCGATTTTATTTATTTTGCGGATAAAAATGTCACTTAAACTAATTATATAACGCTTTCTGCGTTTCCTGAAAAATAGCAAAAAATTCAGTTACGAGTCAGTGTTATTTATTTATTTATTCATTCATTTATTTTTATTTATTAATTGTGTTAACGTATGACCATCGATAGTTTTTCTTAGAAAAGAAAAAAAATCGTGGTACGTTTTACTCAGGATATTCGAGTAATAAATGGAAATTAATCGAATAAATATTTCCTCGAAATCGGAGATTTTTATTACATCGATTAAAAATTGATTAAAAATTTTCTATCATTCGATCAAAATTAATTCGAGTGAGTATAATCGTAATTTGTCTTATTGTAAAATCGGTTCAAAATCTGGACGATTATAAATTTTCAAGCTTGTGTAATTTCTCTATTTTTTAAGCTGTTATGTATTTTTTGTCTAATTTATAATGATGGATTTTTCTTATGTTTTCTTAATATGTGTATATATTTATTTATTAATATTATAAGTAGTTTTTTGCTGTTGTCTACCATGATGATAAAAAACTTAATAAAAATAAAGCAAAAAATGATGGCAGTCAAACTACTCAACGTAAGTTAAAAGTTGCGTTGACGAAGACGTAAAGGGTGGGACAAATCTGATAAGAAAACCTGTATTTCAACTTTGTTGTCAGTTGAAAGTAGCGACGTATAATGTACGATGGATTAAATGTGCCTCGGTCTTCAATCTACATTATTGTATAAAAAAAAAGTTCGAATATTTTCGATACTTAAATCGTAGCTTCAAAAATAACTTATTTTGGCTCTCCTGAAAAATTTAATTTTTAGACATGCGCTGTTATTCATGAAAACCACAGCTATAGTATGCATATGGTCGTCCCGCAGTTATCTTCACGCCCAACACATAATAATAATAAAAAAGAGATAAAACCGCTTCTCCTAAAAACTCAAGACATGCCGTGTCAAACCTGACGTGTGTAAACCAGGTCTAAGGTCCTGAACTTGTGCTATGGAAGTATTGTAAATTCGGATCGTCTAACAATTATTTTGTATATAATGTTGCAACTTTAGACGCAATTTCACAAATGAAAATTTTCTGGAGATACGTTAAGATAACTTTGGGAAGACGATATGTTTAAAATTTACACATTTTTTAATTAGATAAACACGTTTACTTGTAATATAATCATACCCAAGTTATTTTATTTAATTGTAATAAGAAGACTTGATTTTGACAACTTATAATTTAATATACATTAAATTAAGTTTAAAGCCTTTCAAATCTTAAAAATTGATATTTTTCTTTTCTACTTGAAATTATTTTAATTATAAGATACACTCACTTTGGCAGCTGATCTTTCGTTCATTCTTAAAATTTATTCACAATTGAAAAGGGACAGAATTAATTGATTAATGTATAAATTGACAATTCAAGAAAAATAACGAAGGGAAAGTCCCTGTTGTTTTTGCAGTTGTGAAAAAAGCGTTCTTGAACAAATATATTTTGTAACAACTTAAATCTTTTTATGTATATGAATTTTAAAAACTAAAAATGTTGTTATTTAACTAATAATAACACAATTTATTTTATGTTCTCTTTTTGTACTTAAATGGATTTTTATTATTTAATTATTTTAATGCCTTATAAACATTATGTTATTAGTTTGAGTGTTAATCTTTATTTCGAAAAACATTTTTTTCAGCACATTTTTATTCATTTACGTGCACTTTTCACAATTTAATCCTCTTTAGGTAATTTATTCTGTGTTTTTTTGGAGTTTTCTCTGCTAAAAAGTGTGTGTCTGAAAAACTACTAATTAAAAATCTTCTTCGTTTCAAAATGGGTTTTTAAATCATAGAACTTTATTTGAATTTGTTGGTGTTAAGTTTTGTTGAAACACCTTAATGCCGCGGTTGAATGAATGTTGATGGAATTATATAAAATTAAAATTAATTACATTTGTTTAGGTGGAGCTGCTAATGAGTTTATTTTATGCAAAAGTTTTCACAAAGGTTTTATTAAAATTATTTTTTGTTGTAGTTGTTGTAGGAGGATCAACCAAAAATATAAATAAAATATGTATAAATACATATTTTTTTGGAAAGAAAGGCTTTCAATTATTGAAATTGAAGTTAATAAAAAATTATTGGATACATGTGCATGTAAATTTTAAATAACTTTTTAGGGCAGGAAAAAGTGTGTTTAATAAAGAAATAATATTTTAGTTCTGTGGCTAAATTGTATAGTACATACAGTAAAAGCAGCCAGTCCTCTTTTGTGATTCGTAGAGCAAGCTTTTGTTTACTGCATTTCACGATTCTGCAGTTAAAGGATAAGCACAACGAAGCCATATATAATTGTGCTTGCTAGCTGGTACTGCAATTTGGTCTCCTCGAAATTTTACTAATTTATTTTACTAATTTAATATTTATACGTAATTATTGAACTGTTTAAGGTATATATGGAACAGAACATTTTATGGCTTGAGTTCAAATCGGAAATGAAAAAAAATTTAATTTCAACAATTACGTATAAATATTAATTATTAAAAACCAAGGCACTCGTAATAAACCTCCATGTTTACATTGTCACAGGTGGTTGAATACTAAGAAAGTCAACTACAAGACAAAAATAAAGTAAACATAAATGGAAAACTACTTGATCTCAAAGCCATTGGCTTTGGAAAAAGCGAGAGAGTACGGAATATTTGGAATGATTAAAAATCAGAGATGGAATTTCGTACTAACCGAAACTGATTTAACTTGTAAGAAATGAATAAGTTGCACTTTTCGTATTCTAATTCGTTAAATAATACGATCAAAAGTGGTAAAATCGAACAAAAGCACGCCGATGAGATGGTGTAGCGACCTCGAAATCAGTACTGATCCGTTCTGCTAGTCTGATGAATAAATTGTTTCAAATAAAAAGTAGTCTCTTAATTAAATAATGAATTTATCCAAAAATAATTTGTTAAATTAAGAAGATATGGATAAACTCAGATTTGAACTCAAGCCATAAAATTCTCATTTCTAATTTATTTATTTGTCTGAGCTTCTACAACAGAGCTTGGTTTTTAAAATATGCAGAAGTATACAATTAGTTAAAAATAATTACAAAAAAGAAAATTAAGAGAAAGAAAATTAATTATTGTAATGAGAACTACATTACAGTATTGCAATTTTAAAACAATTGAATTTTATAATAATAAATTAAGTGCTCGAGAAATGAAAGTTACGTTCGAGAATAGAACTGAAAAATTGTACTCTTATAATCTAATGCGTTTCCTGTTGCCCTAATATTGGCTGGTGTAGTATTCCAGAGACGTATAGCAGGTATAAAGATTTGCCAGTTCGAAATTAGCGTACGGTATCTCAAAGCTATTATTCTTTTGTTCCTTTCAGTTCTGGTGAAGTTAAGACGATTGTACATTTCTTCGGGTTGAGGAGTACTATGGCGTGTTGTGTAGTAGTTGTAATGACTTTATTTTCATGAGGTCATCGAGAAGAACCCCGCAAAATTTGCTTAGAATAGTAGCTGATATGTTGACAATTTGCATAGGATTTAAGGCTAAAGACGTATCTTTTTTTAATATTAAATGTAACGTTTAGCCTCGATCTGCTTTTTGCATCGCAGTTTGAAAATATTTCACAAGCATATGTAAATTTAGGAACCAAGTAAGTTTTCGCCAGGAACAGTGGGATCCTACATGGAGTGTACAATTGTGTTGGCCACTTGCTACGGAGAATCAAAAATGTTTTCCCACATTTTCTTGAAATTTGGCCTGTCCAAGTTAATGTGTCATTGAATGTAATACCCAAGTGCTTCGCTTTTTGTACGACTTCAATTTATTGGTTATTGATATGGAGTCTTGATGCTTCAAATATGCGACACAATCTTTTATGAAACAACATAAATTTTGTTTTTTTTTTGGGTTAAAGCTTAGACTAATGATAGCAGCCCAGACCGCAACTCGTTTATGTTTGCATTTAGCTTATTTTCAAATCCATTTGTTCTGCTGGTTATACATAATTGCACGTCATCAAGTCGTTCGCGTATATAGAAAAAAGGACCGGCCCGAGAATCGAGCCTTGTTGTACACCCTTGGTAGCGTATAGTTAACCCATTTGATGAGCTAACTTCTACGTACTGTTCTCTGCCAGTGAGATAGGACTGCATAAACTTGCAAGATGTTGTTGAAAAATGCATCATTCTTTTAAATTTCTGAATTATAATGGTATGGTCGCGAGTGTCGAATGCCTTAGAATTATCCAATAAAACTAATATTTCATGTAATTCTCCCCTAAGATCTCCAACTATGTTGGCAAGTGCTTTGACACAACTGTGATTAGCACGAAAACCAGAATGTTTTGATGTTAATAATTTGATATCTTCCAGATATTTAGTTATTTGTTGATGAAGATTTTTTGAAGGGCTTTCGATAGGTATGATAAAATAGCGATAGGCCGATATTCTGATGTTGATTTGGGGACGGGGTATACTTTTGGCAACGAAAAATATCGGCCAATTTCGTAAAGTTTCTGTGTAATTTATATAGCAATTTCTTTAGTTTCTATATGGGCCCGCAATCGAGAGTGAATTGAGAAATGTACGAAAATAAGATTTATGGTCTTTTGCAAGGGAACAAAGTCGTCGATCTAATGAAGCATAGCTGAATACTGCTGGGCGTGTCGACAGGTTGCGAGTGGTGAAAAATTATATAGATAAGCGGAGAAGCTGCAATGACGGTCGCTGACAATCCGCGGTTCCGAGTGCAGAGTCTCACTCGGTTTCCGGGTGGCGCCGGACTCTCAACAAAGTCCGGATTACCCTCAATACTTAGAACGTAAAGGCGAGTGATGAGCACCTTCAAATAATCAATAACCAACAACTAGCAGTAACTGTTCCTTATATCAGAGGCGGCTGGAAGCGGGCGTCAGATTTTGTAACAAGTTTCTCGCTATATAAACGTAAATTAAGTTTTCTAGGCCAGCCGGCCCGGAGGCCACGCTGGCAGCCCCAGTACGAGAATCGGATGCAGAAGCTTAATTAGCTATTCATCTTAAACCAACTGATTACAAAAACCTCTGAATAATGTAGCTCTTAAAATAAAAAAGCCTAATAAAATGGACTAAATGAGTAACTGAGAGCAGTTAGTGTGATAGTACTTGTAGAAATGAGTGTTCATGTTTAACAGTGATGATGCAGGATGAAAAATCTAAATATTTACATATGACCTTCAGTACGCAATTCACCAGCGTGCAGTCCCAATGCTAATGCTTGATCGTGTCTGTAATCTGAACTTCAATCAAAGTTAATCGCAATTGACAATGCCATCCAAGGCTGTAGTTTGCTCTCTTTACTTTAATATTATATGATAATATATTTACTTTTTTCTTTTGCTCTTAACTTGTTATTAAAAAAGTCTTAAAATCACGCAATAAAAACAATTAAGCAAGAAAAGCAGTTCTTATTGCAATTCAACACATTTATGTATAAAAATTAAAGCAAATTTAAGGACTTTTTTATATGCTGCTCTTAAACAGAGTTTCCTTTACGACTTGCAATAATTCGTTTATATAAAAATTCTTTTGGAAAAAAAATTGTAAGAAATAAAAAATGTCGTCATTAAAATGCAAAAAAAATGTAATTCATGTTCTAAATATTTCAACGAATTAAAAAAGAGCCCGAGAATCAAAGAAAATTACAACCCATTAACAACTTTTACCACCTACGTGGCTCATTGGCATTGTTATATCTCCCCAAGGCTACACACTCTCACACTCCCTGTTCATCATTTCAAACGTGTGAGTAGGTTTTTATGCTCCGCAATTTATCTGGTTTGTAAGAATATTTCTGGATTTTGAAGATTTTTTCACTTCACTTCTCAGTAAAATAAATGTGCAAATAAATCAATGTTTTGCCATAATATTTGAAAATTGGTGAAATTCAAATATTTTTGTTGTTATCAAAAAAATCTTTGTGCTTTTTCAGATTAAGGCAATACGTTTGTATGGGTGAGTACATAAAGAAACAGTGAAGGATAAAAAATTTAAGCATTGAAAAAATAACATATAATAATTAATAAATAACAAAAACATTTGGTATAAAATTCGATAAAATCATCACTATAAGGATACTGGGAAGGGTAACAGTGCAGAAAATTATATTGTTCTTCATCAAAACACGAGACTTTAGTATGAAGAATAAACCGTTATAATCTCAGTTCTAAAATCCAAAAAATGAATCTTCCCATTTAGTTTCGTTTCTTTTGCACACGACTGTAAATACCACATATATATGAGTATTTTATGTATTTCTTCCAATTCTCCTTTTGCTGCCAATTGTAGCTTTTGTTATTATTGTTGTTGATTTTTATGAATAAACACTCAATACATCATTCCAATGCAACATATGTAAAGAAAAAAGGTTTTGTGATCACGTTCGTGAACAGGAAAATTATTATTATCCTTTATATGCTTTGTTACTGCTGCCATCTTATTCTTAAGGTTTATTGTGTACGAAATCAAATTGACGAGATTTCCTTAAAATATTTTGTATCCTTGTGTACGTGTATACTAAACAACACAGACCCATTTTGTAGCTCATAAAATATATAAACTTGCAGCAAAATTAAAAAAAGTTGAGAAAATATTGAACATAATTTTAGAAACAATTTTTTTTTATGAAATTACAAAAAAGCATGGAAAAAAATAACAAGTAAAAAAACTTATTGTATGTAGCGGTAACTCGACAATAAGACGGTGGGGTAGCAGCAAGATTTTAATAAAAGTTGTATTCGGCCGTTCACAATGATTTTGGTGCAACTGCATTCTCAAAACTAGATCAGCATATGTTTGAATTATGCCTATTGTACCCTTTTCAGAATGCGATGCATCGATTGTGCGGGTGGATTCCGGTATCAATATTTTTGCTTCTATTTGACCAGTATCAAATAAACCCGCATGCATTAATTCCGCTGGTTGTTCTTTATGTTTGTTTCTCAAATTGTTCCGCTGTTCGTTTTATCTTGAATTTTTGCGGAACTCTTGCCTCGGTTTTTGGTTCGGTTTTCAATTACAAAAGTACTAATCGTTAGCAAATAGTGAAGTGGGCATATTTCAAGCGAAAAAATTCTAAATTTTAATGTTTCAAACCAATTGAAGTCATTTGATGCAATAAAAAAGCGTTTTAAATAGAAATTTTACCGAGATGCATGAAAATAATATAATATATAAAGATTTATTACATTTTCATGCGATACAGACACTATATATTCTAAAAATTATGAAAAAAAAACCCGGTAGTTTAGCGTCAGGTCTGAAAGGGGTACTGCAAAATACAAAAAGATTGCTAAAAAAGTTTTTACGGCCCAGAAGATTCACTTCATTTTGCCAGTTGTCAATGATGCGCAAAATTTGCTTTAGTTCCGTCAAATAATATTACTATTCTTGGTTAAAAACTAGGAACGCAACTTTCTTTAAACTACAAGTAACCGTCATTACGGCTCTACAAGAGGCTTGGTTGATATCCTGCCAGACAAAATATATAACATTTTGGAGCCAGCAAAGTAAAGTAATGGTTCTAGATATTTGATATGACACATTAGTTTGCACTTTGTATGTTTTGCGTTGGTCGGAGTGCGTTTTCTTCTACCACGCACCGATGACATGTATGAGGACTTTGTTGGTGTACCTCTGATTGAAAGTGTTCCAATAAGTTTGCCTTACTTAGCAAATTACCAAAGGCTTTGGTAGGTAAAGAAAAATTGACACTTTATGCAGTCATGTGATGATATTGAGCTTCATTTTGTTTTGCGGATGCGATAAAAGCACTGCCTTCAATGAACCTGTAAAAGAGATATGAGACAACAGTGTACAGTAGGGTAGGCTGATTTGTAAGGACAACAATTTGTCGACATTGCGCCATATATTTTTCGATAGCTTTTGGCATGATGAAAAAAAGTTCCGGCACTACATATCAAAAAAACCATTTTAGAAAAGCCCAAACATCAATTCAAATTTCAAATTTTTCAAATTTCAAATAATTCAATGTCATCAAAAATAATTCAATAATAATTCAAAAATAAATTTAACCTTGGAGAGGTAAAATTAAAAAATAAGTTGAAACAGCCGATTTTACCTTAAAAATAACATTGAATTTTGAGCGCCTCGATAATGATTTTTTTTGTCATAGTGGATTTTTTTTTCTAATGCCAAAAGCTAGAGCTTAAATAAATTAGATTAATAAAAAAAAGCCAAAAGCTATAGACAAATTGATGGCACAATATCGATTGCTAAACCGACCCACCCTAGTGCTTCAATTTTGTTTAATGATCGTTTGGATAATACAGCCAAACGGGTAGTTACTCGTAGATATAACCGCGTATCTAAAGCTAAATAACTGTGTTAGTTACAAGTAAGGGAAACTTCAGAAACATTCATTGGAAGATGTTAATCTTGAAAAACAATGTTTGTAGACTGTGTCTGGAAGTAGCTGAGACAACTACGCCTGTGTCAGAATATTCAACGGAGGTATATCAAACTGAAAGAAGACAGACAACACCTTTTAGATGTGGATAGGCTGCACCACGAGAATGGTTGTCTATAGCTGTCAGTCGAAAACCAGATTGATGGGTAATTTTATGATTGATATAATGGTTGACCCAAGTAACAAAAGACCAAAATTGGTAGATACTCGAGACGGTGGTAGTTTGTTTTAATATCCTTCCTGTGCCTCATAAATGTCGTACTCCTGTTAATGCATTTTCTAAATATCTCTATATTTTTAACTCTCTCAGATTATTTGATATATGAGCCGTTAGTCATGATAAGATGTACTTAGTACCCAAGCCTGCGAAAAGAATTGAGCTAATGTATTTATTATAAAGAAAATGATGACTAAGGACGAGGTTTCGCTTCGAGTTCCGGGCGAGTCGTAACATCCTTAATGTTTTTAATGTGCCTTAGTGTAGTATTTTATTTGTTGTTGTTGCACTGTTCAAGTGAAGAAATCATAGCAGCGCTATCCGAGCAGTACCGGGCAGTTGATAGGATTATACATTTTAACAAAAATATATATGCCTACTTCACACCATAGATGCTGGAACACCATTAATTTTACTTTCACGATCTGTCCTCTCCACTATTCCATTCCCAAAGAAAGCAACCCATCAATACGGTTGCTGGACATTAATTGCTTAAAAAAAAACAGGCGCGAAAGAATATTACCAATACTTTTTTGTATTCAGGACGTCTTGACTCTTATATATAGAGCAAAGGAACTCCTAATGAAACTCCGTTCTCATAACGATGGTTATAAAAAGGCCTTTGTGTTTCTAAAGGAGATTAAAAGTCTTCAAGGGGACCCATTCAACTATTGACTGCTGTAATATGGAAAGCAAATGCCTCTCTGAAGGTCTGCAAATACAAACTAGAAAGAAGAAGTTAAATATATTTAGAAAGAAATTGTTAGAGAAAAATCAAAAATCTTAAAATAGTCGTATCCCATAATTTTGTATTTAATTAACTTGTCTTTTTTCCCACTGTTAAGCATCTTCTGGAACAAAAATAAATACAAAAATAACATTCTTTTGTATATTTTTCATGTCATTCTTTAGATACCTTCTGTATAGATTTTTATAAGTTGAAACATATTTTTCTTCTTATATGGCAATAAAATCTGTGTATTTTTTAGCAACATATTTTCACGCCAGTTACATTCTGCTTCTCGTTATTGTGTGTTAAATTTATGACCTTTTTAGAACATTTTTTTCTTGTTGTTATTTTCTCCAGCTTTTGCAACTGGATGGAATAAAGGCCGCTTTCTATTTGATCAAACATTTTGTTGCTTTTGCATTTTTCCACCTAAAAATATAAAAAAGCACTCATGAATGTCTAAGAGTTTTTAAAGATTATGATTTTATATATAGACTTGTTTGATAATAAATAAGCAGAACTTTGTTGGCCCTACACATGTGAGATTTATGAATTTAAGACGAAAGTAAATGACTAAACACAGCCGCTAAATAACATTTATTAATGCTTGTTGCAATTAATTTTTATTTTATAGCCTATTAAAATGATGCATTAGCTGGATGTTAAGAGAGAGTTTTAAAAAACTTTGTTATGTTTATTTTTAGAGTGTTTTATAAATGTGATAATATAGACTTTTACCAACTTTTTTGTGTAAAGTTCAAGATAAATTCACCTTTAATTTAAACATAACGTTTGTATTTTTTATATTGCTTTTTGTATCGTTCGATTATGATTTTCAAAATAAGTAAAGTACCAAATCAAATAAATAATCTTATTGCATACAATTAGATGATAATATGTATTCAAATGATTTATTTGATTAATTAATTTTAGCAAGTTTTTAAGAGAATACAGATTTAAATAGTAAGATTTGCCAAAGACGACCTGTAAATAAAGGGTGTCTCAGTAAGAATGAACTTTTTAATTCAGTGTTAGTTTTTTTTCTGCAAGTAGAAACTCTGAAGTTATGCAGCTGTGTCATATATTTATTCAGATTTTTAAAAATAAAGCGTTTTACGAAAGAACATCGCGTTAATGGATAATGGTGCAAATTGTAGTCAATGCCAATTTATAAAAAAAAAGTAATATTCTTCCATGAAGCTTTGTGAATTCACAAAATTGTCAAGCTTGGGGCTCAGCAAATCCTTGTACAATCTATGAGAATGAACTAAAACCACAAAGAGCAACCGCCAAGCAACGGGGCTTTACTTTTTAAAGGATACATAATAATGGAGTTATTCTGGCCTCAACTGGACGGCCTAGATCTGGACAATATATCGTTTCAGCAATGCCGCTACTTGCTACGAAGCTCATAAAACAATCGATTAATTGCAGCAACGACTTCCAGAAAAAATTATCTGAAGAATTTCTGATGTCAACTGGCCCCCAAGATCATGCGATTTAAAGAGGTGCGATTTTTTTCTTTGGGTTTTTGTGAAATCTCTGGCTTAGGCATCTAAGACAAAAACATTTGCTTAGTTCAAATCCGAGATCCAACGCATCATTGGTGGGGTATGGTCACATCTTAGTGAAGAAGCCGTGGAAAGTTTCTTCTAAAGAGTGATGTCTCATCAGAGTCATGGGAGCCATTAAGGGATATTTTATTCTATACTTAATCGGAACAGGACTTCTTTACAATCCATTAAAAATTCACAACTTTCTCAACAAATACGTGTTTGTATTTTGAAGTGAAAAAGTGCATTCTTAATGAGACACCCTTTATATTTAACTGATTAAGCCAGAAACGTTGTCCTGTTGTTTGAAGGGAAATAAATGAAAATGTATAGAAAAAAGTAAATTAATTAACAACATCTAAAACTGCAATAGCAAATAAAATATCTGAGCGAAAAAGCACCTCAATTGAGACAATCTTGAATTTTTATTAGTATATTAAGCTTGTGCCTAAATTTACTTAAGATTCAAAGCGAGATAATTGTGTAGATTTTCTTGAACATACATATACTTCCTATAACTGAAAAAATTGGTTTGCCACCAAAACATACGTGTTTTTTTTTTCTAAAAAAATCAACATTTCTTTTACTTTTTATCAAAAAAATCTCTTTTGAAAGTTTTCAAATTTTGCCTCGTAAGTGGTGATACAAAGATTTCTAATAAACTCACCATTCCAAAAAAGCATTATATTGAAAATTTTCAATAAAAAGAACAAAAATTTTGCACTTCTTTTTAAAAAAGAAAAGGCCGTTAGTGTTGCAAAATAACTTCTATTAGTGCCAGAGTAGTTTATTAATTTTTCACATCACAATATGGGTTTCCACAAGACATACTGGGTATCTGAAATGCAAAAATCAGTTTAAAAGTTAGATATGATTAATTCGACCAACTTTCTTTTGATATATTATGACTTTATCAGAAAAAAATAAATATTCCTATTAAAACAAAATACATATTTTTTTTCAAAATAACAAGGTTTCAATGACTGCTTTTAGCTCGGACAATAATAGTCTCAAGGATAACGGAAGTAGTCGCATGACATCGGCATTTAACGGCACCCAAATGAAAAAATTATGAAGAAACAGCGCCGAGACGGCCAATTGATACCTCTGAGACGGCTGATGACATAATTTTTCGATGCTATCGATGTCCGATAATAACTGCCTGTCCTACGATGTCGAACGATATCGTTCTTTTGTGAAGTAACATTTAAGACAATTATAAAATTTTACAAGTTGTTTTTGTTTTAAATGTAATTTCACAAAAAAAAAACGATATCGTTCGACATCGTGAGCCACGCAGTACGTTTGGAATATTTCCCATCGTGATTTAAGCATATTTTGCTCAGAAAATTTCTAGCAGTATCAAAACAACATTGGTTCTTTTAATTTGTCAAAAAGAAAATAAAAACACATTAAAATTTATGTTTTAATACTGTATTTCTTTGATTATATTGTGCTTAACCATCGCTGTAATTTTATGTTCGTTGAATTTGAATCTACAGTTAAATTTTGTAATAATATGATTGAGAAAAATGCTCATATTTCGGCCACGCGATACAATTCAGGGTAATAAATAAATATTTAGTATATTTTTAGCTTTTAACAAAGAGTGCTCATGTCGCATGTTCAAAATGGCTACCAACACATTTAAAAATCTTAAAAGACGCGATCATATTTTTTCATGGCAAAACCGTTCTTGCTAAAAACATTGGCAGAGTAAAATACTTTTTTATATGATGTACATTGTAGAAAGCATATTAAGGTTAGATCTGTGACATGTCACCGACTCTCTTAACTATGCCAATAACAACGCCAAATAATAGCGAAAGGTGCCTTCCACGAAAAGTTCCAGAACTAGAACCGGTCGCTTACCACTTCGAGGCCGGTCACGTGATGCAATTTGTGACAGCTATTGTTCCCAGAAGGGCAGTAATGTATATTTTTTTTGGGACAAATCTGTAAGGAATAGAGTCCTTCCAAAAAAAAAACATTTTCTGAACAAACATAAAAGAGTAAAAAAATAGTATTTTCAAGTATTTGAAATAATTTTAACTGAAAGCGTCTGTGGTGCGCCGATAAAAAACATTCGGATGGACTAAAATGCTATCGAAAGTATATCAATCAAACTTGAAAGATTGTTGAATGAAGGCACGACTCCTGAAACAAAAGGAACGATAGAGAAGTTTTTATATTTCGAGTGAGTGAGCTATGAGAGAACTCAGTCTAAGGCAACAATCATTAGTGGTTAAATAGAGCATTTTTGGTAGCTTCATTGGGGTTCACCCAATTGGTGTGCGCTTTAACTGAATTTTATCTTAAAATAAATTAAGTGGCTTTAATTTTTGATTCTGCATTTTACAAACTGCTTAAGCGCTTTAGGCTTTTCTGCAGAAATACTTGGGATCTTGGCAGGCATCGAACCTAAACCTAAAACCACCACTCTCCACTATCCAGTGGTCTATACAATTTAGCAAAAAGTTAAACAGCATCAATTTTAAATCACTTACTCGTAGACTCTTTAAAAATGTTTCTGTGTTATTTCCTTTTTATTTTTTCCCAAAAACAGCCTTGATTATTATTTTTATTATATCACGGTTCATTTAACAATAAAACCATTTAAATTTTCCGCTAATATAATTATTCAAAACATATTTATTAAAACGGAAATATGAGATAAAATATGCTAAACGCAATTTATAATTTGTTTAACAGTTTACGCTGAGAAAAAAGTTGTATTAAATAATATTGTTTATTTGAAAAACAAAAATTTAATTAAATTAGAAAGCTAATTTTAATGTTAATTTATAAACAAAATGAAATGTAGAGCAAATATAAATCAAATGGAACTTCGATACGAAATTCGATAAATATACATTTAAGTGTGTGTCAGCTGCGAGTGACCTGAATTGTGGAAACAACATTTTAATTTGCAGTGTGGTTACAATCCAGATTGTTAAATCGTCTATTAAATTTGTACAAAAATCTTGAACAAATTTCAATTTAAAATAAAACGGTTTAGTATATTCAAGTATGACTCAAGCTGCTTTAACTGTTTTCTATGTCGAGCGTCGATTGTCGTGTGTAGAATGAACGTACATATTAGCTGTGATCCTTTGAAGGATTTCAAGAGCTGTATATTGAAAACTCAGCCAGTGTAGCATACCTGAATTCTATAACATAAAATATTTATAAGATTTAACAATTGAGGGTGCTGTTAACTGAAGTAGTTGGCGCGTTGACTACGAAACAAATAATTTCTAAGCATCCAGCATTTTTCAAATGTGCATTAGTGTGCCATTGTATTTGTTTTTGTTGAACTGTTTAAGTGACGAAGGCATGGCACTGGTCTCTAAAGAGTACCGGCAGCAATTAATACTGGTCTTTGCTAATATATAATATATATCAGCCTCCCTTCATGGGTAATGCAGCAGAATCGTCGCGAAAATAAAATAATAAATAAAATAGCTAAACAGCTTAAACAAATTTAACGTCCCCTACCTGACAGGAGAGGCGCTGCAGCACAATATCATAGTAGTAAAACAATTAAGCTAGCATACTGGTGTATGCCAGCGGACATCACAGCGACCTCCTTCGTCGGTATTGTAGCAAAATCGCCGGCGAAGTAAAATAATTAATTTAAAAAAATAGCTACACAGCTTAAAACATTTAGTGCGCCTACTTGACATCAGAGGCGCTGCAACACTGATCTAAAAACTAACACAAAGCGCAATATCAGAGTTCTAAAAATTAAGCTATCTCATTTTCACCATCTGTCCTCTCTCACTATCCCTCTCCTAAAGAAGGTAACACACCTACCGGTTGGAAGGCGTACTAATTGCCGGAGTGTTACTTCTCTTTAAAAAAAAAAGCTTGAAATTTATAAATTAAGTCACAGCTGAGTTTGCCTTTCAGTTAAATTTTCTTCTAAATATGCAAAAGGAAGCCATATCTGTTTCTGTTTTAATATGATCCTGGCGATTAGTATTGCTTTGATTGCTGGGTAACTTCTTGAATGCTGAGCTTTGCGGTAGCAGCCATAAGTGTTGATGTTTTATTTAAGTTCCTCGTTGGCTTGTCCAAAGAGCTCAATATAAAAATGTATTTTCTTCGAGACAGCTTTGTAAGTGAGAGATGGTGAGTTATCGCATAAAAAATAGCAATAACTTTTGCTTTACTTAAATTTTTCATATTTAAATCCGTGCTGACACTTAACTTTTTATTGTCATTTTTCTATCGTTCATAAAAACGTGTTCAGTCGGTTCGTACATAAACATTTTACGTGTAAATCAGTGAAAACGGATGTTAAACATTTCGACAAATATTATCATCAAATATATTACATTAAACATGTTTTATTTCCTGAACTCCTTATGCAACTCTTATGTACATTTTATTCCTTCTTCCCACAACCCTTTCATATACGTGTGTTACTTCCGGCTTGAGCTAAACAATGCTTGTAATGTTTAATATTATTTCTATTTTTGTCTGACTTTTTTAATTTTATTTCAGTCTGGCTGTAATAACCGAACAAATCAAATGACTAAAATACAAATTCATCACATTACAAGTGACATCGTGACAAAAATGTAAATTACTTGCACTCAACCGCACTGCAAAAAAGAGACTTCAATGTAAAACTCAACAGGGAATTGTTGATATGCTACATAATATAATAAAATAAAAATTTCCTTTTAAGTTTTTTAAATAAAAAAGTTTACACACTAACATTAAATCGATGAACATCAGATTTATAAACAAGTGTACACGATCATGAGACGTGAGTGTATAAGTACGTAAATGATACTTTTCATTGTGAATACTTAAATTTATCAGGCTCCTTGTTTTGTTCTCGTTCAGGTAGCCCAAATCATTTTTTCCCGTTTTTTTCAACTCTTTTGTTATTTCAAAGTGGTTTGAGTACTAATTTTTACTTATTCCTTATCTGAATTTCTGTGACTTTGGATTTTTCAAGTTTACTGATAATAGTTCTCTAGCTGTGAATGCAGACGGTTAGCACAGCATTTGCTTGTTCAAATATTTTAACAGACACTAAAACAATAGGTAAATATTATACTCGATAGCACCCTCCCATAAATGCTTTTTTGTCTACCGGTTGTGTGTTTAAATACTTCGAGATTGTACAAAATCTTGCCTTAAAGAATGTTTTTATAGTCTCGAAGCCGGAAATAAGTATCAGTCTCTAGATCTTCGACATAGATGCGCATACACAATATTTTTATATATATCTAGAAGTATCAGCGTTTCACTAATATTCTATTACTTTTATCATATTGGGTAGATTAGTAAATGCAGAAAATTTGTGCAACATGTCTGCAAACTATTGCAACAGTAAATAAAAGGTGATCAGGTGGAGTGTTGCTTCGCTTTCACCTCATTAAAAGACCGTGGCACTGGAATACTATTTTGAGATTTTAACAACGAACAAAACAAAATTCTTTGTGATATTTCATAGACAAGAACATCACTCTGGTTTTTTTCCATGTCTCTATTTTACGAATCTGATTCTAATCAATGATTTGGCTTGTCTGATAGCTTAGTGGATACTTTTAAAATATGAGATCAGAAAAACAACTGTAGATGTTAAAAATTCGACATGAGATTTCATCCAAGCGATTTAAGATAATAAAATGTTTGGCATCTTTTTATAAGCTTATTGTACTTTAAATACCATGATCAGTTTTGTTCTATTAAATAAGACTATAATACTTCTACTGCGAAACGAATTTTTGCGAATTCTACAATTTGTAAAACATAGAAAAAGTCATATGCTAAATAGAAAAAACCTTTGAACTACTTGTATTTAAAAATTAAAATGTTGCCAGCAGTGGTGCCAGTTTAACCTTTTCGAGAATAGATTTATCTTTTTTTGTTGTTTTTTCTTATCCTTGAAATTTATGTTTTTGCTTCGTGGCTTTTTTTAGCCTTTTTTTAAATTTAAATAAAATTTTAAATAAAATCATCTTGAAACATTAAAAAATTATTACAATGTAAAAACGTAAGTACACTGAAGACAAAATTACATGATTGAAATCAAATGGCGATAGCTTTTAAATTAGAAATGGACAAATGGTGAAACAAAATTTGAGTTGTGGTTGAAGGTATGATAATTTGGTTAATCTAGTATGCAGCTATTAATGGGGTCTTCTAATAAGAGGTTTCTTTTTGATATGAAAAAAGAGTATTTATTTAATTGTAAAGAGGAGGATACCCCATTCATAATGGGAAGAATTATCTGTCAAATGACCGCCATGACGACGCCTGTAGAGCCATCTTCTTTCAATGAAATTTTCCATCACCAATTTGCACATTTGCTGCTGAATGCCCTCGATAACTTCACGACTCCATCGGTGGACAATTGTGGTAGCCTTTTCGAGAAATAACACTTTAGTCATGTGGCACGTAGCACCAGCTTGCTGAAAATAATAACGCTGTCACCATCAAATTATTTGTTAATTCTCATTCAAGATTTTGTTTAACACATACTGCTTGACAAAATTCACAAAAATTTAAGGCTGTGACGTGGGATGCACACAAATTTCAAGCCAATTTTTTAGCTCGATGCAATAAATTTACAATTTGGATGAAAAAAACTGCAATCTGCTGTTTTCTTGACAGTAATTTGAAACACTCTATTGAATGGAAATTTGTAAGCAAATTATCGACAAACTTTAAAAGTGTGAGTGTGTTGGTAAAAAAAGTGAGAGAGAATTAAAAATTTGAATGAAAATTTGATCGTGTGACTACCAAGTAAACGTCGTCCACACCAATATCTTTATTCAAAAAACGGCTTAGTCTCGTTTATGGAATGCGAAACACTAAAGATCGGCGACGACAAAATGTTTTAGCTTTACGAACTGTGACCGTGAAAAATTTTCACCATATATTTATTATTTTTAATAATTTCAATGTAGTTACAGGTTAAGTTATGATAGCTGTGAAAATTTCGGGCTATTGAAAGTCAAATGGCTTATTCGACCTCCCAGTAGTTCTCCTTTTGGTGACGCTGATGTTTTAAACTTTTTAGTGTCATGGAAATAATTAAAACTATTGAAAGAAATCGCGTTAAAATTAAAATTAAAATGCTTAATTCTTTATTGTACATTCGATGCTCTTTCAAAAAGTTAAAGAAATTTTGTCATGATTTAGTAATTTCCGATGATTTAATAAAATGAGTAAACTTGTGATATTTATGCAAATGATAGTCCCGATTCTATTGGCGATGAGGAAATTATGATGCCTATTACATGCATCAATAATACATGCATATAAGAGTATATAATATATTAAATATTTTTTTAAGACAGATGTAATACTTAAATATATTTAAATAATTGTTTATGTACCTGAAGTGCATATTTTTATAAACCTTTTAACATGTTTCATGCATTTTTTATTAATAATAAATAAAATGTTGAATTATGAATACACCGATTTTTAAGTCGTCTTTAGCTTATAATTTTGGTTGATTTAGATTTTTCTGGCCTTTTAAAAAATCTGATTTAGCTTCTTTTAACTCCAGCTCCTGGCAACACTGGTTGCTACTTACCTATAACTCCACATATACCTACCTCACGTATGTATGTCGGATTTATCGTCTACTTATTGTTATCTATATTTCTATACTTAACCCTGAATTAACCCTAAGAATAAGATTGAAGTAATTGTGGAGTGAAATCCGAAATAGATCTTGCACTCTTTCTCCAAAAGGAAGAAAAGGAAAAGCTGAATATTTCCTCTTAATTACCAGCCCTTAAATACACTAATTCCACTGTCTGTTATTTTCCACTATCGCAATTATAATTGCCCAATCACGAGCAATTATAATTAATCTTCCCTTTTTGCTAGTACACTGCTTCACATCTCTAATATCCTGCTCTGCTAGCTAGATTCATCTAAAGGAAGAATTCTAAATACTTACGCAAAAGTAGTCAAAATTTAAAAGCGTTTTTATTCATTATTGTATCATATCCGCACGGGAAATGTTAAAACAATTGTCCTGAACGTACTTGTCGTATGACTAGTGAAAATGAGATTGGTACAAAAAGTTCCACCGTTGTGACTGCTGAGAAGGGGACGTATCACAAAACTAGAACAATAGTGATTACAAAATTGCCTCACTCTGCGCAACATTGGAAGATTTACATTTTGTATATATGTATATTGGAACCATTAATTTAAATTAAAATTAAATTAAAATAAGAAAAGTACAAACTTATTAATTTTTTTACATGTTAAATTAATTTCGGTTAGTACGAAATTCCATCTGTGATGAATAACTTTTCCATATGTTTTAGTCTCTCTTATTTATTCAGCGCCATTGGCTGCTGAGAATAAACTGTTTTTATCATGTTGTCTGGTTGAATAAGTTTATACTTTTCGTATTCTAATTTGTTAAATAATACGGTTAAATAGTTGATATTCTTGATCACTAGTATCCACCGTCAAAAGTAGTAAAATTGAACAAAGAACGCTGATGAGATGGTGTAGCGACCTCTAAATCAGTACTGATCCGTTCTGCTAGTCTGATTAATAATAAAAATTGTTCTATATATAGTACTCTCTTAATAAAAAATAATTAATTTATCCAAAAAAAAAATATTCTAATAAAATGAAATAAGAAATTATAATAAATAAATGGGTAAACACGGGTTTGAACTTGAGCCAAATTAATCGTTTCAATATACAATATATATAAGTTCGACTTATTACTTACAAACATTGATTTACATTTTATTTTTAGAGTTTTCCGGTAGCAAAAACTTTAAAGTATTTTGTTCAATTTTTTTTTTATTTATGATCATAGATTATATTATTTGAGATATTATCTGATTAAAACAATAATGCATTTTGGGAATTAGAAAAAAACATTTTATGAAACTTATCTGAATTTAAACCAAAGTTACGCTGACTGAAAAGCTAATGCCAGCCATAAAGGGTACATTCTTATATGCAGGAATTTTGCAATAACCGAAGCTTAGCGTTCGGAAACCATAACCTCGCAATAATTTTTTAGTCAAAAGTCTTCTTGCGCAAGGTTTATTTGCTGCTGCAATGTTTTCAGACCCGTTGTAAAAGTTTATTGCATTTAAGATTGTACCCTATAAAATAATAAAAAGTATAATAAAATTTGTATTTTTTTAAATACATTTTTTACATATAGATTTATTATTGTGAAACTTTTGGACTCGTTCGGTGAAAGGTCATAGAAGCACTAGTAGTCTGTCTAAGTCTAATCCTCAATAAATATGCCACAGAATGGTTCCTTTAGGACTGGTATAAAGCCTTAAGGAAATATTCTGTGGCATGTTTATTGTTTATTACCAGGTTTTTAGAAAATATTACTGGGACCGCAACGAAGAATACCACCACACGACAATTACGTGAAAGTTAGGTCTAGAACCTGTCACGGATTATCTTAATTATGTCAGTTGACCCCTTCCAATAATAAAGCCATGTAAAAGGTACCGGTACATCTCATATAAAAATTTGGAACTCGAGCCGGTTGCTAGTCAATGGGAACCTGTCACGTGACGTGTCTTGTGACAGGTTCTTTTCCCTCTAAGGATAAGATTTATAATAATATAAATAACGCATATTTATATGCGATTTAAATTTATTTGTTGCTAATTAATATTTATACGTAATTGTTGAACTGTTTAAGCTTTATATTGAAATAATTTTTTTGGCTTGAGTTCAAATCTGAGTTCACCCATTTCTTCTAAATTTTTAGGAAATTGTTGTTGGATAAATTCATTTATTTGTTGCTTAAGTGGTTTTATCTTTCAGCTAACAATATAAAGAAATTTTTTTATTGGGGCATCCTGTTTTTACGACAGTAACTATATTTTATAGCAATTTACATCATTTCTTCTTCGATAGTTATCAGACCTGTGGGGCATTTTTGTTTATGCATTTCTGCTCGTGATATTAAATTTAATCAAGTAGAGTGTTTAATACTTATACGAACTACTAACACAAAGAATTCTTAATTTTTCTTTGTTAAAGAAATTTACTGTTTTTGTTTTTGTATATCTTTTATGCGTTTTCTTTCCATAGAAGATGAGTTGTAGCAGCAGCCCTTAAGGTATCTTAATATTTGTATTAACTTTGACATTTGTTATTGATCAGCAAAATAATGAAACTTTAAATACAGAACTCTGGCAAAAAGATAATATTTTTGTTTAATTTTTATTAAAGATTTTAAGAAGTCGAAGAAGTTTTGCTTACAAGTTTTGTATATTTAAAGTAGTTTATAAAAAAATAATTGTTTTCTTAAAGAAGTAAATGATAACATTTTTTTTTAAAGATTTTGTCAATATTTATTTAACATTTGATTAAATAGAAAATATTTTAATAGTACAGTGTGTACTTTTATATAATCAAAAGGCTTTAAGCATAAATATTGTGATCTTTATTGTATTCAATTGAAAGAGGGAATGTCTTGTATTCACTCAGTGTTCATGTATTTGCCAGCTTAAGCCGCTTGGGAAATACTATTTTCTTGTTAATCTGAAAGTAGTGTCGATTGATGATTTTTTTGTTATATATTCTGACAGCGCAACCGCAATTATTTTAACAAGATTTTGCTTGACGGCTTTAGGCCTATGAGGCCGAAGATCGTTATCTGCAAAAAATTCGTCGGAGCAATCTTTATTTAAAACTCTCTCTTTAGACGTACTGCTCATGAAAATGAAGAAATAAACTCCTTCCAGACGTTGTCGAAATATGCTTCAGTGTGGGTTAAAGGACCACCCATCGATGTTGAAATATGTGAAGCGAATATTAGTATTCACTAATTTACTCGCTGTAGCCTTGATCCCCTAATCTTTTTTTTTCTTGTTCCACTAGATGTAATCCTCTTCTTACGATTAAATTGCTTTCCAAAAAAAAATTATCTTTACATATAATCAACAAATTACAAAGTGCTAAATCTAATGACATTTAAAATACAAATGTGTGTTCTTGAACTTAAGAAACTTTTTGACTTTTACACTTGTATGTAAATAAAAAGCTTATGATAATCAAAAAGCATATAAGTATTAAAACAAATACACTTATAAAACACTTCCGTACCTACACATACATACATACATACGAGCATTTCCGTTGAGGCCATAATTTTGTATGTAAATTTTAAAACTCATGTTGCAAAGTATTTAACCATTTATATGGAAATTTTTATATGAAGAAGCGAAATTCTATAAACCAGCAAAATAAAAATAAAAAATTATGTAGGCCAAGGTCGATTCGACGAAAATGTATAGCAATTATTATGGGTGGAATAAACTTTTATTATATATTATTTATTAGTGATGATACTTTTTATTTTATTTTTTTGTTAATAAAATAAATTTAAAGTAATCAGTAATTTAAAATTAAGGAAATACTGAACGATAGTTTAGTGCCATTGTTCGAATTTCAAAAATCATTGTTTAAACACACTGTAGCGTACTCCTGAAAACGTTTTGCTTTAAAATATTTACTTAACATTTTATGAATCATTGATGATAAATCATACGTGTAAGTGCTCATAAAATGTTTATAGAAAACCCTACTTAGGTATAAAACGAATTACAGGAATATGTAACATCAATGAACAAAAGAAAGAAAAGAAAAACATTTTTAAATAAAGCTTTTCATTTGCAATAAAATGCCTTCAGCATTTAATACACAAAAGCCAAAAGAGCACAGCAACAACAAACGTGTAAGGATACAAATACCACTCATCTTTTATGTAAATATTTATTTATTCACATTTTCGTTAATATTTTTTTTGCTGGTTTCCTTTCTCGCTATAAGGCTAAATGACTTTACATGTCTGTCAGCTTATTTGAAGCAAAAGAAAATAAGCTTTCATTTGTCTATGGGTAAGTAGATTCTTAATCATTATAAGCAAAAGTACAAGAGCTTAGGTCTGAAAGCTAAAATGTATATGTGTGTGAGTGTGTGTGCGTGTGAGTTTGTATGCGTATATATATATAAAAAAATAATGTTTGTTTTATACTCGCGAGTTGCTATTGTAATTGTTATTATATTCGTATGGAAATCATTAAGTTCTTTAGCATTTTACCATTAAGGTTGTCGGTGCTGTTGCTAAAGCTGATATTGGTGTGTAATGATGACGATGTAGTTCAGCACCATAATGATGTTAATGACGGTACTGTCGTTATTTTTATAATACAATTTGTTGCAAATAAGAGTTTATATCAGTTCGCTGGATATTTAGGTTAAATGAGTGCTTGTACTTTTTTCAAAGGATTATCACTTAATTTAACACATCATTTTATTAAGTTTTTTTTTCCAAGATTTGCCTTTTTGCTTTCCTTTTTTATGCGTTGCAGCATATTTCTGTTCATATAATTAACTCATTTGACAGAGCATATACAATTTACGTTTTTTACATTTGTACATTTTATATTTATATACCGGCAGAGCTCGACAAACGATATTTTGTCCACGCTTCAATAAATACTCGTACATCAAAATATTGTATTTATAGTGAAATTTATAGAATTTTTATATGTACGGAAAGTGTAAAACTTGCATATCGAAGGTTAAAGGTTGAGAATTGATTCTTGTTACTTTTAAAGTTAAGTAGGTCTTAGTAATCACCAAATTAAAAAAGAAACATGTTCAATAGTTAGTGAATTATATTTGCTAATTTTGGATATTTTTGATTTTCAGCTTAGTGCTTTCTTTACGCAAACATTTTTCTTTTTTTATATTATATTTCTAGTAAAATTCGTCTTTCAGTTTAATTAAAAAAATATTTGTGCGTTAATTTATGCCGTTTTCTCTTCTAAAAAAAATGTAACATTTCGTTTACACTTTACCAAAAAACTTCTTATTCAAAATTTTCTTAAGGCGAAAAATTTGCCTGTAAGTGATGATACAATAATTTCTGATAAACTCACTATTTCAAAAATCATTGTATTGCAAATTTTCAATAAAAAGTGCAAAAATTGTTGTACTTTTTTTTAGAAAAGAAAACGCCATTAGTTTATTTACAGGGTAACGTATGATGAGCTATATGGTGTTAATTTTTTTTGATTTAGCTGATTATTATATTTTGTTTTAGTAAAGTGTATTTTCAAGGATTGTTAACTATGAAATAGTAAGCATATATGTGATCTTTTTAACATATCTTTCATAACTTTTCACAAAATTTCAGGGGTTATGGCTATATTTTCTTTCGAATGTTGGTTTTTAGTTGGGCTGTTAATATACGAGTACACTAATTCTATCTCTAAAGAAAACTGTTAGGATCTAGCAAAGCCGGTGACACAGCCGACTGTGTGCCAAGGCAAAGGTCAGAGAGAAGAGCAAAATTCAGTCATGGTTATCCTAGTTGGGTAGATAATATTCTGATGCATTCCTCTTGCATGGCGGAAGCCCTACAAAAATTTCCCACTGGCAACAAAGGTTAGATAGCTCGAACACCTCAGCAAGGTGTTGTGTTAGGTTAGTAAGATTATGTACAAGAATTACCACCTGTGTGGACTTTGCAAGCCCACATGGGAGCAGTGGTGAGCGCTTTTATCACACGGTGTTAAGATCACGGTAGTGTTGTATGGCCTATCGGTACCAACCTTACACATTAGACATATTATATGCCAAGGCCATTGATGCATTGACCATATGGGTGGATAATTTTCCTCTGATTTTTCACATAAACGAATGGCATAGTCAGGTCGTTGCTGGTAGTCAGTTGTTTTCAATTCTTCCACAAGTTGAACAAGTCTAATGTATTCAAAATTATCTGCAGCGTCAGCCGTGATAATGTCGAACGGTTTCTTGTTAATGTTGTAGGACTATGCTTTGCACTTTCTCGTATACGTTCAATATTTTTTAGCAGTGTTCATGGTAGCTGGACTTCGGGGAATAAGAACTTTTCTTACAGACACATGTTGACGAAAACTTCCATTCAAGTGGTTTATTGTTGACGGAATAGATTCGACTCGCACATTAAAACGACGAAGATATGCAACACAATGTAGTGTTGGTTTGAAAAACAAAATAACTTTGGCATATTTTAGACATTTTCGATAAACTTTTCTACGTATTCTTCAGTATTTTGGTCCATTTTGTCACGTCGCGTCATACATAAGTATTTATTAAAATAACCACTATGCCTTAATCAGCTTATATTGGAGCTTCACTTTGCCTTTTCTAAGCCAAATACATTCATTTTAGAGTCTTGCAGATATACAATTTATATTACAAAGACTTTTAGAGTTTTTCAATTTGATTGAGGAAATTTGTAATTATTCAAGATGGCCAGCAGACACGTCACGTTTAAACAAGGAGTGTTAATTGGTACCTTTTTTGCATAATTGTTTCGCCATTGTAATGTTCTGAACATCACAAGTTCTGATTTTTCTTTTGAAATTTCTAAAAAAACGAGTAGAAAATTTAAATTAAAAGTGTGATTTTTTGCAGCAAGTTTCAATAAAATATTTGAATAAGTTTTGATATTAAAAACATAAAGATAATTTCGTTAATCTGATTTTTTTTGGGTATCCCGAGACCATGAGGGTAGAAATCGTGGTTTCTTTCTCAATATTCAATATTTCAATAAAAACTCGACCGTTATTAATATATTTTTATCGGGAGAGTGTATGATCCTTAGTGCCAAGGTGTTCACTTTTGTTTCCATCACTAGATCCAAATAACTGATCATCATTTATAATTAATTCATTAGAGTATTTCACTAATTCTTTGCTGAATCTTACATTTTTTTATAACAGTCAAGCTTTTTTTCTGGTCACAGGAAAAACCATTTACGTTAAAATTCAAAGGCTTGTATTTCTGTAATTACTACTATTTATTTAATTTTTTTCAAACAACGTGTTGGAGGCTGTAGAAAAATTCTGCATCAAAATGGCATTTTCGAAAAATATGTCAGTTTCAATATTTTCGCGGTTAGGGCTCGGTATTTATATTGTAAATATGTAGTTTCCACCAATAATAACGTGAGTTTTAAAATCATGATTACCCGCAAATACAGCATTTTCTACTTGTATGCTAGATCGTATGCTTAATTGCTCAGTAAACTTTTAATTACATATAAAATAATATATAAATTAAAACTAAATAGCTAAAACTTTAAACGATATATTTTAAATTGTCAAATTGAGCTAAATAATTTGAGCAATTTATTTTTAAAAGATTACAATATAAATCGCCACAATTCTCTTTAATGTCGTCTACACTTAACAAATTCTACAATTACATGTCCTGCTCATTATTTTTAATACATACACATTGTCAAATATAATATTTATTCCGACGCTCATTAACATTTTGCCATTTGTATGACGATGTGTGCGGTATTAATTCCATTTTCCCTAAAGGCAATTAATTTATAACACTTTTATAGGCCACTTGATATTTGAATATTTCAGCACCAACGACAAGAGCGCAAACAAACCCATAAATTATTATGATACAATGTGTGATAAATGAATTTTAATTGTGTTGTTAAAAAAGGCAAGAATTTTTAAATACGCAATGTATGGTAGATATTTGTAGAATATATAAAATTTAAATATTTACATCATATAAAATTTAAACACATACATTTTTCAAAATATGATAATTATGTATAAGAAACATGTCTTTAAGCATAAATTAAATAATAATTGTTACACTTTAACTAATTTGTTTATTATTTCTTCAATTTAAATCTTTGCAGACTGATTAAATTAATATAAACTTAGTAATGAGAAAAGTCAATTTGAATAAAATTAAAAATAGTCTACAAAATTATATATTTCATTAAGTGTGCTTAGAAATTTTTACTTTGGGCTTTAATATTATTGAAGTAAATAAAAGAATAAAAACATACAAAATAACAGATCAGTTGGCGAAAACAACATTTTCCATGGAATATTAAGAGTTGACGCAATTACATCTCAGCTGTTATAAACAAATTCTAGTATTCGAAGTCTCTGCCAGACAAAATTCATGAGAGAGATATTGGAAATTTTTCTAATAAAATAACTTCTCAAAGCGCAAATCTTGGAAGTAGTGATACCAGCAGAAATTTAACGAAATCCCTACTTGTCTCGAAAAAATTCCCCCTTTTTCCCTACACACAAAAAAAAGTTCCCTACATTTTTCCCTACTCTAAAAATTCATTGATTTTATGAAAAAAGAACATTTTATTTAGGGTTTTAAAATTTTGAACATTTATATCACCAGACAAAAAATTAAATGATAATAAAAAATAACATACATACATACAAAGGACTGTATTAGTTGCATTTCTTCGAAAATTATTTAATTTTTAATGGAAGTATTTTGACTAACTTAAAAGCTGTTGCACCATTTTTTTTTTATAATTTTTCGCATTCATTGCTAAAATAGATTTTTTAAATTTTCAAAATAAAGATGTGGAGATATTAGAAGGTAATCGAAATCTTAATTCTGAATTCTTAATAAAATTTAGTTCAAGTTAAAAAAAATTTTGACCCGGAATGTAAAGAATGAAAAATACTTTTTTTGTTGTTTATAAGAGCGCATTTAAATATTTAAAATAGCTTAATATATATTTTTAAAAAGTCTTAATTTGTATATCAAGCCAAAAAAAAAACACAAAATTTTCAAATCGGACATTTATTTTCCTTTCGTTGTCGCTATGTATTATTTACCAAAAGATGTTTTCTGTCTGTATAAAATATCTCGCGTAGTACTGTAACAAAATTTAAAATTTGCATTTTTATATATATTATTACTTTTGTGGGGTGTTTTACGCAATCATACCGGCAATGTAAAAGGAAGAGCAGCAAAGTTTTAAAAATTCCAAAAAACTCCCTACAAAAAGGGAAAATTCCTTACTCTTGGCATCACTGCTTGGAAAGGATATTCCGCTTTTAAATATGAATTGCAATGTGGTGGTACATATATTAAATGAAAGGCTGTGGGCTAGCCGTGATCCTGAGATCAGCAACGAACTAGCCATCTTCTGTTCCCACAAATGTATCGATCATATAAGCAGCCTAAGATTGACCGTAGCCCGATGTGTTGAGTAAGATTACATCCATACTTAATGTTAAAAGATTTCAAGTCGATTTTTTACACCATTAACCCCTCAGATAAATGGAACGCGTTAAAGTAAAAAAGTGTGTCTGTAAAGGTAATAAGACTGATCAAAAAGGCTTATAAGCAAACGTCTTCTGTCTTCTCTTCCAATCTTTAACTGCGTACTTGAAGTATATAATGAATAGTGCAATAGCCAATATTATCTATTAAATTGCATTTTGATTTTAGCATCCGCTAATTAGACGAATTCTTTTTTAGGAAATTCGCTTGATTTTTCCCAGGTCACCTATCTGGATGTAATATGATGGTTCGTAAATAAAGGCTGTTGTTGAATTCGGTGGACTGGTCGTAGATAATGCGAATGGTTTTTACATGACTGATACTTTATCTTCCCAGTCTTTATTAAGTTAATTATTTACTCTTTAGCTGCAACAAGTTGATGTAAAAGCTTAAAAAAGGTTCATTAACTCTAATTGAATTAGCCGTTTAAGAAAATGTGTCAATGAATTCTTACAGTGCTTCAATACACCCATAATACATCCATTGCGATTGCTTATGATAAAATTATAAAATTTTAATTAAATTTTCATATTATGTATAATTTATAAATAAAAAGAATAACATTAAGCCATATATGGAAAATACACCAAAAATTATGCAATAAAAGCGGCAATTTAAAGGGAAATGGTACGATTTATGTGGGTATATAAATACTAATGCTTGTATCTATGTGTATATGACTTATGAATGTGGGCAAGTATTTTTTTAAAACTTTTTATTGCCAACAATTTATAGGAAAATTGCTATACCAGTACAGCCAATAAAGGACGTAGAACAAAATAGTTGCTGAAAGGGATTTAAAAGCAATAAAGCAAGTATTTTAAAAATTATGAGCTAAATGCAATTAAATATGTTTTTAACCGGGTTTTAGAAATTTATCAGCCCAATTATAAACAGAAATTACTCATGAAATTTTTCCCTTTTTCCTTTTCTCCTGTTATGAGTAAAAATTCCCTCATTTTATATATTATTCCGTTTTTATCAATCGTGTAAAAGGGATAAAAAAAATAAAAAGTTAAAAAGTAGTTATTATAAATATTTTTACGTTTGGGGTTTCCCTCAAAAAAAAATTCCCTCTTAAAACAGAAGGGAGTTTGAATTAATTCAAGAAATTTTTTCTCGAGAAAAACCTTTCCTCATAAAACAAATTCCTTGCGAATATTTATAATTGGGCTGTATGTTTGTCGGAAATCAAATAATAAATATCTGATATTTTACATAATTGAGATTCCTATAATTTTTAATTTCTTTTTTATTCATAAATGACCATCAGCAAAACTTGTTGCTTTTGATCACGAATAATGACCATGAATATTTTTTTATTTCTCAAACATTTATGAAAAGTAGTAGAAAAATGAACGTACATAAACATACATGAAAACATACATGATTGACGAATGAGATGAGCATTCGCTGTCTAAGATTTCGCTAAGCTGAGAACATAATGAACGCTCACTTTTGATATTTTTCATAAATGTGATTTCTAAAATTTTTAATTATGTTTTACAGTCATAAATAAACACAAATAATTTTTATTTTTTTGATCCCACATGAAAATGCAAAAATGTTTTTTGGTCACTCAAGCATTTATGAGATTTATGCCGCCATTTTGCACAACAAAACAAGGAACACTGCAATATTTCAGCTCTAATTCGCTACCGTGTTCAAAAAATCTTTGAACTAATTAGACACCATTTTATCGCATTTGTAATGCAAAAATTTAACAAATTAATTTACAGCTGCCACCTAACAAAGCGGCGTTGCATTAAGATATAAAAGCGCACGTCTTTTCGATCAGCTGTGAGTATTAAGCACAACATGTTGACTATAGGTAGCGAAACAAATTTTTGATAAAAAAATGGCAGCAAATACTCAACTGTTGTGTGGAGCGGAACTACTCACCTCTGCGTTTCTAAGCCAAACATTCAACGGTTGCGCAACAGTTGCATCTTATGAAGGCGACCATTGTTCAACAACGATTAAATTTCGCGTAGATAGTTCAGTAACAACAAGTGACCTCCTTCCAGTCCACCACCATGTTAAAGTTTCTCGTCGCTTTCGCATGTAGTGCTACAGCACAGACCGGTCTCTACTAGAGAGGCTCTCTGTCACAAAGGTACCAGTCGCGATGCTAATTTTGTATCAGCTCCCTTCCAGCCAAAGAAAACTTTTGGTCTACTTAAAATTACTTTTCCATTATATATGATGATGCGTGCGGACGAAATTCTTCTACTACGCCCGTGTATCTCACAAAAGAAAAATAATATATAAACTAAGCCTTTTCGTAAATACTACATACCTTTTACTTTAGAACTCAGAAATATAAAAATTCAAAAGCTAAATGTTCGTACATACGTTCGAATGGGTTCTTACTGTTGTTTATAAATAATTAAGGTGTGAAGATTATATGCCGCGATATGGTTAAATTGTTGACAGCTTAATTTGTATTGCATGGCAGGAAGTCCACAAAATATGAAAAAAACAAGGCAGACTACCAAATTAAACATACACATACATATTAATAAACACATTTATACACACATATTTCTACAACTTTAAAACACGAATTGTACGTAAAACTTCGTAAGGAAGGAAGGAAGTCTGGCATGCCAAGTCAAACGTTAATAGAGATTAAATTTGTTAACAGTTATTTATAAACTAGTGTACACGTGTGTACGCTTAATAGTACACACACATGTATGGATATTAACATTTAAACATGTATTTGTGTTTAAATTTGCATTGAATATGTAAAGAGTTATTGGTTTTTTTAAAAGTAATTTTGAAAATAGAAATGGCCAACTACAAAGAATTAAAATAAAAAATATAAAAATTAATACATATCATTAAGTTTTGCTCTTTACGAAGGTTTGGAAAAAGAAATTGAATAGCTCATTTGAAAATAGTAATGAATAAGAAATCAATATACAGTCGATTTCCGATTTAACGAACCTAATTATTGTCAGGACTGTTCGTTCAAACGAATTTTTCGTTAAATCTAGTACTAAATTAAAAATTAATAGCGTCGTCTACTTTATTCATATCTATAAATACTCGTATGTATAGTGTTTTTGTAATAATTTATTAAAATTATAGCAATTTAAAATAAAAATATCTTTGAAAATATGCATAAGAGAAGGACAAATTCATAAAAACACTGTAATACAAAAATAATTTATTTCAAAAGTTGGTAAAGCACGGTCTGCTTCTTTTTGGAATGGATATTTTTTTTTAATGGCATCTTCTCGAAGCTCTCTCAAAAGCATTAAATTTGGGCTACGAATTCCGAACTGCTTAATGACACCTTCGTGTTTTATTTTGGGCTCTAGAATTTCAGTTTCATCAAGCTCTTCATCATTTTCGTTTTGTGCATCGTTATACATTTGTTCGTTAAACCGAGTACAAAATAAAATTTTAATATAAAGTTCAAACTTAGTAGAAATAAAAAATTGGATGTTCGTTAAGTGCGATGTTCATTAAATCGAATGTTCGTTAAATCGGAACGCAACTGTAGCATGAATATAAAATTATTTTTTATTGTTGCAAGCAAACTTATTTCTATATGGATTGAAATTTTTCTGAAAGTTCGCTCACAAATAATGTTTAGCGATAGTAGAGTATTAAAAAATCGGAACCAAAAACTGATTGATCGGCTTTTACTTTTAAAATCATTAAACGGTTGCGAATAATTTATATTTGCCGCTTTTTTTGTATCGGTTTACCTGTTATTTCACAGAAAATTTTTAGATTTTTTCTAAAAAAAAAATTTTTGTTTGTAGGTTTATATGAAAAAACAGAAGTAACAAAAAAGTAGAAAAAGCTTTCTTTATAAATAAAATCATTGAATGCTCATTGATATATTAATGATACTTGAATAAAGTCTGCCCAAGTGGTTGAGTCGCGTGGTGCGGGGGTGCGTTGCTGTGCGGGATTCCATTTTGTATCTTTTCTAATCATAAAAATTCACCAACATGCAGGTAGTTAATGAAGATATTGTTGTACCTCGCTGCCAGAAATATTTAATCTCTCAAAAATCGTTTTTTTTCTTAAAATGGACTGAAATCTAATAATTAGATATACAAAAAGAACTTCTTGCTATGACAAGCTTACGTAAAAATCATTAGAAATTATACGAAATATATTGCGGGCCATTTTAAATTTTAAAAAATTACTTGTTTTATTGAAAAGTATGAATATGGTCATTTAAGAAAGGAACCTAATAACATTCATATGACTACCACGACTGGCTCAGCAGTACCCCGATCAACCCACCGAACCTTTCAATGGAATCTTCGATTTCATGTTTGAATGCTTCAATTGTCTATGGATAATTTGCATATTATTTATCCTTAATGACTTCCCACAGAATATAATCCAAAGGGCTCAAACAAATCCTTTAAATTAAAATTACAAGTAAATTGCTTACAGTTTGCCCTAAATACTTGCTTCTTTGGAAGAATGTTTTTAATATTTCCCAATTTTGTTCGAGCCTCTAGCGTTCCATTTTACAAATGTCAAACATAAGCTTGAAAATAAAATTAAAAATGAATGTTATCCTACCTTTCAAAGTCAAAGTAATCGGTAGTTCAAAATTAAAATTTTAAATGGCCCACCCGTTAGAAACCTTGCCAGGTCACAATTTAATGATATTATTGGGTTTTTCTAAATTACCTTTTTATCTTTGTTGTGTTTGTCAGTCGCTTTTATTGGCACTGTATGTTTTGTAACAGAGAATTGTTTGTGGCCTATATTTAGATACTGGCACAATGAAATACATATTTTCTGTGCCTCTAGATCAGCATTCGCATTAATTTTTCTATGATTGATGTTGTTTCAAGGAGTCCATTTTGCAGTAACGGAAGCGGGAGGCAGAGTATTGGACTGAACAACGTAAAAGCTGTAGTGTTAGTTCTGGTTGCAGCATTGTGAACCTAAATATAATTTATTCGATCTAAAAGAACATCACCCAAAAATTTTTATCGGCTCATAGTGAAGCTATTTGAAAAAAGCCCTTAAAATATGTTTGTATTTAAGTTGGCTGAGTTAATAATTGCTTTGCCTTGCAAGTTTTGGTTTTAATTGTAGTATTTCTAAATGAGAACACACAATCCTGTTTATTTCAAGAAGTACATCAAGACAAAGTCTTATTTTTCCTCTTTACTAATCGAGTTTTCGTAAGCTTTACTTTTAGTTACTTCAGCATAATATCTCAAAGACAAAATTTAAAGGTTAGCAAACCGGGTAAAAAACAAAAGCCATGATGTCAGATATTTCTACTAGACTTTACTGCAAACTCCACACACAAAAACTATGCGGCGAAATATTTGTCTCTTCTCTTCCTCCTGGACTGACTTTTAATTCGAATTTTGTGTTTCTTCCCTTCTAAATAAAATTTGCTTTAATATTAAATTGCAGATTTATTTGTTTTTTAAAAAATTTGTTATTACTCGTACCATCTAAAACAAAAATGTATATGAAATTATCAGTTTAACACAAACACGCCTCATAAATTATTCGTCACCAAACAAGCTACACCTTGGTAATTGTGTAACGAAAGCGACAAAAAAATATTTTCAAAGCATACAGCCTTTTAAACCATTTACGAAATATATTAAATTGGCCAAGAGGCACTAATTTTTTTGTAACATAAGAAACATTTATTCAAACATTAACCAACACACACATACTGAGCAAAACAGCAAACTTTTATACAAGTTTTTTATTAAAACAATTTTGTGAAGATTTGCTGCCGACTAAAATTACAAAAAAATGAAAGTAAAACTCTCATAAATTTATGACACTGGCACAATATCGCACACGAACATACATGTGCTCGCACAATTACAAAGTGTATGTATGAATGTATGTAAAAGAAATACCTACAAATACTGCATTGTAAGACCACAAAATATGTTTTACTTACACATACAGTTCAGACATATTTTTCAAATATTCAAGGCGGTTAAAATAAGATGCAAAGAAGCCTTCTAAGAGGCCTAATTTAGCAGGCACAATAGTTCACGTTTTTACACGCGTTGTCACGGAAAGTTTCATACTTATCTTCTATCTTCTATAGTGTTATTAATAGGCAAACACGTTTTTTAGATCCCTTTCACGATCGTTATACTGAACCGATTTTTAAAAGATTTATATGTTTGCACAATCTTAATTTTAATTCTGGTCGATATTTAGGAAGCTATAAGCGTTTAAAGTTGCTACTAACCCCTGCACACTTACTACACATGCATGTATCAGCTTCAACTTGTAAAATAAATAAAGTCTAAATGTGTGTTTGTGCAAATTTGCTTTTGCATAGTTGTGAGACAGAGTTTTCTTAAGTTGTTTATTTAAAATGTTTCTTATATTTGTATTCCATCGTATGTATTTATGTAAATGTTTAATACTAATTTCTAGAATGCGGTTGATTGAGTTGACCGCTGGACACGCTAGTACTTCCTAAAGGGACACTGAAAGGAATACCTGTTTGAAAGCTTATTGAAAACAGTCTGTTAGAGGACCTTTAGTAGAGTTGCCGCCAGAACGGTTAGAAATTTAATGTAAGCCAAATTTTAAATATGTAAGGGGTCCTTGTTCGTGGTAGTACTTCTTGATTTGATTTGTCTTTTGTACTCTTAATTTGTTGCTAATGAAAGATAAATTCTAAACACAACACCTTAAGTAGGCAACGTTATAGTTAATTTTTTCAAAAGCAGAAGAGATGAGAGTTTTTAGAAGATTCCCTCTGGAAGGTACAGAGAAATGAGAATGAGATTAAAATAGGAATTGGCTTGAAATCAAGATTTCAAAAGACTTTCAAAGAGGCTTTAACCTTAAAGGCCTTTTGATTTCCATAGCCGGCCTCGTGTGAGTTTGAACTTTTGTGAGTGCTGGTGTGTTAAGTATTTTTTATTATTAAAAGTATCTTTTTTCGTGGCTAGTTTGTTAAAGCTTAGGCCACTGTTAGGACTGCTAGTGATCCGAACTAGAAATATAACTTTTGCAAGGCGCAGCAATTTAGTTGTACTTGGGCTTTACTTCGATATAAACATTTCAGCAGAACAAATATTTTCTAAAAATCAAATTAGTCTACAACCAAATTTTTACCAAAACTGTGTGAATAATAATTTTAGTCGTAGTAGGTAATTAGAAAGGAAGAACGAGATCTTCAAGTGAGGATAATATATATTATTATACGAATCATAACTGTGCCAGCGATCGCAAAATAATTGAACAATCGATCAAATATCTTGCAGCAGTGCACTTGAATCAAAGTCATTTAACTATAATTTTATGCTAAATTGCATCTGTTGTTTCTGCACGAAGAAGCAGAATTCTCAATAAAATAAAAGCATAATTCTTTCTCTTAAGTGGGTGTGCAATAGACAAATTCAAATAAATCTTGAATAATTTCTAATAATTAAAACATCATTACACTATTTTAATTTTTCAAGTTTATTCAGTTTAAAATTTATTCAATGTGATCGAAAAGAAGCTGAAGAACAAATCACTTTTATTACAAAAAATTTATTTAAAAAGCATTTTTGTTTCAGCCCAATTCAGAAAGCTACATTTTTTTTATATAAAGTTGTTATGAAAGTTGAAAGTTATGTATCGTTCGTTTACCTGAAAGGAGCAGCGATATATATAAATAGCTAAAAGTCTTTGAATAATGATAATTACTATATTACAAAACGAAATAACATACGAAAAACAAATCGCAAACCCATTTTTTCAAGTTTTGCATTCGAAGAAATATCTGGATGAAATTTACAATTATTAGGAGCATCAAGAACACGTTTGTTGTATGACATTTTGATCTACCAAATTATATTTGAAAGTAATTAGTTACAATAATTCTGACTTTCTTTTTGAATTTAACAAATTTTTGATAAATTCAAAATATTTTTAGTAAGTTGATCCAATACCGAATTCCAAAATGCCAATTTGAAGGGATGAACAATTTCTTAAATTAAAAAAGGAATGAATAAAATCACATTTTAGCTTGAGCTAAACACTTCCTTTTAATTTTTATTTATCATAATGATTACAACTTTCAAGTATTCTTTAGTCACTTAAGTGTTTTCACAATTTTGTTCTACTTTGAAACCATACCACGTACTTTTCATTTGATTTCTTTTTATCATATTTTGTTGTGTGCTTATTTTCTTTTGTATTTAACATCCTGCGTTATTTAAAATTATACCCAGCGGTCTAACGATATGAGCCTCACTTAACATCTTGTGCCTTGGTAATACTCGTATATTCATGCCCAAATATATATTATTGCCCTTAAACATTAATTTTTCTCACTCGCTGTTCTTAACAAGATTTTCATGATATTGTTTCCCAAGGATATTGTGTTAAACACTTGCTACCTTAAAACAACTTGATAAGTTGTGTTTATTTTGAACTATTATTTGACGAAGGTTATTTAGATACGAGCACCAGTGTATTCAGCTGGCAAGTGGAATGTGTTAGCCTTTGGGGAAATCTTTAAACTTTTTACACATTTGCTTTTATTGTTGCGCAAAAATGGGGGAAGTGATTTTAAAGAATTTTAAATTTTCAACACAATTTAGTTAATAGAGCATACGAAATAAATTAGGCAAGTTGAATTAATAATTTTCAAGTGGTTATACGGCAGTTTGATTGAAATTTCGTTTCCCAGAAATACCAGAGAAAATGTTCTAATTTTTTTTAAGTTAAAAATGTTCGCTTTGGGTTCACTTTGCTGAAAAGTTCACTGGAGACTAAATATGCTGTATTTTCCAATTGGGAAAATCTTATATACTAGAAAATTTGTAATCACAATTTACGATATGAAATTGAGGCTCGCCTGGCCGTCCTTCAGTGTGGTTTATTTTTTTTAAGAAAACAAATATATTCTTTTCTACGTTATAAAGCGTATAAACCATGTTGAAAGAAACAGGTGGCATTACTAGGGCTACAACAACAATATTCCAAATAAAAGGAATTTTTGTTTCTGTAAAATCTAGCCAAATGTAAAAAATTATTGCAAAAAAATTAAATTGAGACGTTGCACACATGGTGAAAATTGTTTTAATCAAAGTAAATAGATAGTAGATAAATTAAGTGCAAATTAGCAGAATCAATAGTGATCCTGTTTTAAGTGTGGATATTTAACCAAAAGCAAATTCTAATAATATTTGCTACCGTCTGGCCTCTGATGGTATTAAAGCCCATATCACTAATATTGTCTGGAGAATATGATGATATTGAATTGAACAAAGAGCGGTATAGAGATGAATAGAGATGATGAAAGTTTTTCTTTTATTTGGAAAGAGAAATCGGAAAGTAAACCATTGAATTTTTCGACCTCTATAAATGAACAAGACAAGTAAGTGTGGATTACTTCGAAAGTATTGCGGGACCATATAGAAGATAGTGGCACTTCAAAAATGTATAAGTATAAGAAATTATTAAAAATTTTAATAAAAAAATAAACACAAATTGAACAAAGAAAAACTTGGATATTTTGTGAATATAAACTAGAGATTGGGTCTTAAGTAACTTTTCACTCACGCTCACACACACGAACGATAAAAAAAAACCTTAAAATAATTGAAAAAACCAAACCAAAAACAGTTCAACGGTGGCACCCATCAAAATCCATATTTACATTGCCAAGGTAAAAGATTAAAATCAAGTAAATATACACAAATGGAAAACAGCTTGATCTAAGCGGCCAATGGCGCTAGAAAAAGCAAGAGAATAATAATACATTCAATAATTAATCATCATTTTGTTCCAACATTACTTTCTTAATAAAAATAATTTTAATTTATCTAAATAAACTTCTAAAATTAATAAAGAAATGAGTAAAGTAAGATTTGAACTTGAGCCAAACAGTTCCTTTAAACATAAACCTAAAAGAATTCAAGTAATTACGTACAAATATTAATTAAATCATTATTATACGACATATAGCAAAAATTAGAATATAGCAAACAAATCTTGGAAATATCACGCCAAAAATCTACTCCGCCACGCTCACTCACGTGTAATACAATAATCATGTATGCTTACATGGTTGAAACAAACATTTAATCACGAGTGATGTGCACATCTCTAATATAAACAAAACTGTCATAAGATTGGACAAACAATGATAGAACATCTATTTCACCATGGCATAAATAAAATTATTTATTTAGTTAATTCAAAGAAAATTCTATGCGAGTGAAAGAAAACAACGAGTTCTAAATTGTAACATGCTATCGAAAAAGACTACATAAAGAGAGAATGTGCTGAAAATGTACCCACCATCAACACTAAATCGAGCCTTAACAGGCGGAACACGAGAGAAATGTCTCCACAGCAAGATAACGAATATTGATGTTGTATTCACCATCAGTACCTGCTCGAGGGGAAGTCTTTTAGATAGTATAACCAGCTATTAGTAGCAGTTCTTACCTTGCGATCCGCAACACAAGTTATAATTTTTGAAATCATACTTCAAGTCAAGAGGAACACCGAAAGTCTTGTTGACTTTATTTCACCCTCAGTAGGGAAAAGTATAGTCAGTACTACACAGTATACAGAGGCGGGATTTTTAAAAGCCGTTTTTCGAATTATTCGAAAAATAGTTTTTTTAAGAAACCCAGTGTCGAATACGGTTTAGTGTAAACACCGAGTAACCGGATTTCATAAAAAGTACCCAGCAAAAACTTGGTAATGACTTCCAATACTACTTACTTTTCAACAGAAGCGGCATATCTGTCTGAATAACTTTAATAGTAATTCTTTTCACTGCTGTTAAATAAACATATAATTTTTCTTTAAGTGGGGCGAAAGGAGAACATGCGCTTATGTCACACTAGATAAACGGTTCAACCCCGGGCGAAACCAAGTGAATTTTTTTATAGAATGTGTGTTTCTGAAAACAATTTTTTAGCGCGTAATAATATTTGTGCCAGCGAATAAACAAATATTATAATTTTTTTAATTTATTAATCGAGATTGCCTCGATATCTTCTTTCAAAGATTTTCAAAAACTTTTGTTTGTTGAGGGGTTTTTACATGCATTGCATTGGTGCTAATGCCAAATCATCAGTAGACCTTAAAACTTTTGAAGTGTTTCAAACCTCTTATCTTATACACAAACTTTTAAAAAACCAATGAGAATTTCAAAATTTAGAAAAGTGTAAATAAGAATAATAGGCTTTGAAACTTATTCAAAAAATCTTAACAAACAAATTATATTATTCGATATGAATCTATTTTATTTTCTTTATAACCTTTATACAATAGTGGTTCGGCTGTAGAATAAGAAGAGTTTTTTTTACCTCTTTCTCTATGATTGTCCAAGTCTATAAGAAAATTGGTTCACATAATTGGTGTGTTTGTTTATCTTAAGACTTGTACTGTCGTAAAGACGGGCCATTGATTGAATTGTTAGACGACTTTGTGTAACCAAAGACATATGTAGATAACAATGCATAGATAGACTACTTTTTGCATCACAGTGAAGCTCTGGTTGTGCTAGATATAAGCGGGCTGTCTTTTAAATGTTTAGTTAAAAATCTTTTAAAAATCTTCTGGGTTAATTCGATGTAGAAAGTCAAAATATAATGGCGATATTCAGTGTTTGGTGAAAATGCTTCTGCAAAAATGCAAATGCAAAATATCGCAGCTTTTTTGTGTAATCCAACAACAAAACACACAGAGTTGCCGTTAAATTTCCTCTTTCGAAAGATCACTTGCACCAAACACTGAATACCACCAATATTAATTCTCTTCTCCACTGGTTTACTATTGCTTCTTAGTATTCAATTGATTTGTAACAAATTCTCTTTAATCAGTTTCTAATCTAAAACACTTATACAAGTATTTACCGAATCAATATACTTCTTATATACTTCTTTGCCTTTTCTTTTATACTTTAATAAATAAAATTAAAACTATAAAAATTTAATAAGAAAACTTTAAACACAAAAGCTAAGAATTTTTTTTTTTCATTTAACGTTCTAAACTTAAATTTGTAAATATGTTGTCTATCGTTAAAAGTCCCAGGAGCAAAAAAATTAAAACAACAAAAAGAAATATTTAAAGTTTTAGCCACAATAGTTTTTAGTTTTCTTAGGAAGTAGTTTACTTTTTGTATACCATTCAGGCATATGTAGTCCTACCACATACCCAGCAAACAGAAAGTCAAACATTTGAAATAAAATATTTTTATCATTTGATATCAAATTCCATTCTCAAATCTTTTGCAAACATAGGCAGAAGTTTGAGATTAATGTTTGAATTCCAATTGATATTCATTCATGCGTTACTTTACACCCTTTGATTTGCTTAGTATTTATACCACCTTAATCTGACCGAGATTGGAATATAACTCTCATGTATAGGCCATTGCTTTAAATTTTGTTTTGAAATCACTCGAGTGTGTACGTTAGTGAGTGAAGACGCTCTTCGGTGATAGTAAGGTAGCCAGCTCAATAGATTCACTGGAACATCATCGTAATGTGGGGTGTGCATCGCTGTTTTATCGTAATTGCAATGAAGTCTGCTCTAATGATATCCAAGACTTATTCGCGATACCTGATTTTTTTTGCGTATCACACGTTTTTCATTAAGAGTCCATCCATTTCTGATCGACTGGCCAGTGAATAATGCATATAAGGTACAAAGAACATTAGTTTTTTCGTTACACAGTTCGTATGTGCAATAAACTCCACGCAGAAATCTTTCGCGGCACTTTTAGCGTGGGAAGATTCAAATCGAATGTCTACAAACGAGCACATTCGAGAAACATTTTAGACGACCATCTGATATTAAGTTTGAGAATAAGGAAGTTTCTAAACTTAAAAATGAAGTAAATTGTTCGTTAAGCTGAATGCTTATTTATTTCAAACTACGTTTAAGTAATTTTTTTGAAACTGATTTAGGTTCCAAATCAATGTCTTCTTAAAATCCAACCAGTGTGTTTGCTGGGTATGCACATATATATTTACAAATGAACTAGATGTTTATGTAAGTGGAATTGAAAACACAAGTGAAACTTGTATTTTTGGCAAAAGAATAATTTTCATTAGGATTGTTTTAAATGTGTGCTGTTTTTTCATCACATAAAAGATATTTTACCACAAGGATTTGTATATATGCCTACAAACACCTACACTCAAGTACATTCTTATCCTTTACATATTTTTTAATAGTTTTATAGATCAAGATAAATGTAGATGGTAGATTTATCAATAGATAGAGAAAAGGTATGTGAAGCCACAAAATTTATACAAAAAAAAAACATTTTTATTTGTTAGACACACAAGACTTCTTTAGGAGTTTATGGACTTTTTGCAACAAAGTGTTTTATACTTTTGGGGATAAAAAAGTTTCGTTAAGGCTTTGAAAGTGAATGGTTAAAGGCATTAAGTTTTAAATATCTTTTTTTTATATTTATTTTTAATTTAGTTTCTGATGGCTCGTAATGAAGTGAAAAGTATAATATATACATAAATTAAAGTGTTTATATGTAATGAAAATGTAGATTTGGAAGCAGAGATTTAAGTCTTATTCATTTGTGAAATGAAATCATTTACTGTGTATTTGAAAATATTTCGTTGCTATATGTGAATTTTCTCTCTTGTTTTATATATTTTAGAAAATATTTAAGTCTTTGTTAACACAAAGTTTTGGATTATTGCTGAATGTTTATATTTAAGGAGTTAAACTTTAAGATGATTTTAGTGTCAGTAATTTTTGTTAGTGCATGCAACAAAAATATGAGCATCTGGCAATTGAAGCGTTGTTAAACATTTGATATTAATTTTTCTTATAATTTTAAAGATGTTTTTACCTGGGATATCGTACAGTTACTCTGCTTAAGCCTAATCGAAAGGGTATTCAGTCAGTTCACACACTAAATAATTTAGACCGAATAATAAATTAACCGATTATACACAATTTTATATATTTTGTAATATATGAATATATTTTGTGCTGGGTTTAATATTATCTAATGGGATCGGTCAAAAGCAACAGGAAAAAGTAAATGAGGAGTCAAATGGCATAATATAAAATTTTATATAGGGTGGCCCAAAATTAACAAAGGGGTTTGAATTGCTTATAACTTTTTTATTATAATTTTTTTTTTCTTTTCTTTTCAGTATTTTGTAAAGAAGACTTGGGGAATTTAAAATGGAGCAGTACTCAATTGAAGAACGTGCCCAAATTGTTGAGCTTTATTTTTCAAATCAACGATCCATTGTTTTCATAATTTAATTATGAGCGACGAAGCCCATTTCCAATTAAGTGGGTTCGTTAATAAGCAAAACTGCAGGATATGGGCTACGAAAATCCTAGAGTAGTTCAACAGCGAGAATTACACCCACCTAAGTGTACGGTTTGGTGCGGTGTTTCATCGGAAAGTATAATTGGTCCTTATTTTTTTTAAATGAACACGGGGTCGCCGTTTCCGTTAATGGTGTCAGATATCGGACAATGTTGGATAATTTTTTAAGGCCAGCCATGGAAAACCATCCGCAAGTATGGTTCCAACAAGATGGAGCCACAGCGCACACTACAAGGGACACAATGGCTCTTGTACAAGACATCTTTTGTGAACGAATTATTTCGCGTACAAATGATTTTAATTGGCCTCCGCGTTCTCCGGATTTAACCGCTCCACACTGTTTTCTTTGGAGTTATTTGAAAGGAAAAGTCTACATTAATAAGCCCAGAACCATCCAGCAATTAAAAAGCAATATACGCGACGAAATAAACAACATAACACCTGAAGTGTTGCGAAAGGTGATGGAAAATGTGTTGGAAAGAGCATGAATATGCGAAGCAGTAAATGGCCACCACTTGCAAGATATTATTTTTCATAACTAAACTTAAAATATTCCCCATTTATATTCTGTATTAAAAAAAAATTTTATAATTATGTCTTAAATAAAAAAGTTATAAGGAATTCAAACCCCTTCGTTCATTTTGGACCACCCTATATCTTTAAAGAAAATCAATAAAAAGGAACTGATAAATTTGATACTTCACTTTCTGTAATCACTTCGTGAAAGGGGTTTTCCAAACATTTGAATCAAATTAATTTTCTGAAAGATTATTTGAGAAGATCTCCTTAAACTGTGAAACCAATTTGTAAAAGGGTCTGACTTACTTGTAATTTTTTGACTTTGTATTGATGTGTTTTCCTTCTGCCTGATTTATTTCAAGAGCTGTGGTGTTTGTTGTGTTATCGTGTTTTTATAAGTCCCAAAATATTTACCTTAGTTTATTTAAATTAACTAGCAATTAATATTTATGCGAAATCTGTGGAACTGTTTAGGTTTATTATAAAATGAATTGTTTGGCTTCAGTTCAAATCTTTCCATTTCTTTTACTGTAAGAAATTTATTGGACGAATTCGTTATTTTATGACGAGAGTACAAGTTGAACAATTTCTTATACAGTACTGATTACGAGGTCGCTGCACCATTTCATCAGTGTTCTTTGTTCAATTTTACCACTTTTGACGGCGGATAGTAGTCACTTGGAATATCAGCTATTTAACCGTATTATTTAACGAATAAAGATATTTAAATAGTAAAGGTAACAAAATTTGCTCTAAAATCACGAAAAAAATAGCTAAGAGTAGTCAAATCTATTTATTCCAACAAAAATATATAATATATTACTATATAATATATTTTTCAAATCATGTATGTATGTTATACTTTATTTTAAAATTTCATAACTTTTACAACAATCCTTTAAACAATCAACAGCATTACAAAAGTGTAACAAAAAACCCGCAATTGCAATCATTTTTCAACTCTCACACATACGACACTCATAAGCTCAGCTATTTCCCAAACTATTTCAACAATTGTAGTTAACTTTGTTCTTTATTTCCCTTTTGTCCCTTTTTGCCATGTTGCTGAAATACAGCGTGTACACCTGCACCTGCATCTGATGTGTTGCTTAGGGAAGTATTTGAAAAATGTTTGCTCAAATGTCCTTATATATGGCCACTACGAAACAAGTAGCTGAACAAAATGGAATCTAACAAGGCGCAAAGATAAAAAATTAAATCCAGAAAGTTTGTCAAAGTTTCTTTTTTCCAACAGAAGCATAAAAATATTCTTTAATAAAAAAGTAGCCACTTGGTAATTCGTGTTATTTAAATTTAAAAAAAGAAAAAAAACCCCAACAACGAACTGTAAATAGAAACAAATTGTCAACAGCAATTTGTTGTTTTAAATAACAGAATAAAAAAGAACAACAAAAACAAGTACTTTTATCCTGCCGGTATTAAGCCAAAGATTTATAAAATAAATTTGAAAGGGATTCATGTATTTTTATCCAAAAAATAAATGTTATATAAATAAATAAAAAAACAAACTGAGCAAGTATAATAAAGTTAATCCCTAATTTTACAATGATGAAATAGGACATATGAAAACTACGCGAACAAAATTAAGTTCAAAATTAAAAAAATTCGGGTATACAACTTGAGAAGAAGTGATAATTCTAAACAGCGTTACCGATTTTCTTTAAACATAGCTATTTTAGCTTATATCAATGATTCACCTGGTTTTGATTAACTATTATTGATAAGTTTTTTTTCAAAGACCAATAAGTGCAATTATAATTCAAACTGTGTATGTATTAAATCACAGTAAATAAATAAATTGACAATTACTTGAGACGTTGTCTTGTCAATATAAATTTTCGAGTTGCGACAACAGTTAAGAACACTCTCTACCAAATCCAAATCTACCAAAAAATTAAAAAAAATCAATATAATTTCAATCGCTTGGGAGCTTTGACGGATACAAACAAAAAGAAAAACGCCGTACTAAATTCAAGTATTTTCTGCTTACTTTGAGTACGAGTCCTACTCGAAATTCTGAGTACAAGTAAATATAAAATGTATTTTAATTATCCCGAAAACAGAATAACTTTAGGTAACCAATCCTGGAGTTTCTAAATTGAGAACAAAATTCTTTAATCACGTGAAAAATCTTAAATCAACTCAAAAAATTTTAAATTAAATTGAGTACTGAAATCTTCCTGTACTTGATTTAAGTAAATCGGAATTACCACATTTTTAACACCGCTTGGGATTGATTTAAGTACGGATGGATTGGTTTTTCTTTTGAGTGTACGTAAGACACACAGTTTCACATATAAACAGAAGCACAGATCCCCATAAATATATTTCCAAATTATGGCAATGCAGTAGAAGAAGAGGTAGACCTGCAAACATTTGGAGAAAGCTATTAGAATACGAGATAAGCGCAACAAGGATAACTTGGTCTAAAGTAAAACCAATGGCACAGGACAGATATCGATGAAAAAATTTCATTACGGCCATTTGATCCAACTTGAAACCAAATTATATATAACAAATTGAACTAAATTTCTGTTCAATTTTTAAGTATATTAATTAGAAATAATAAATATACCCTTTATTTATGAACAAGATTTCATTCATGTGACGGCCACGGTTTGCTTCGCAGTAGATGTCAGTAGGGAACATTTTTATAAAAACTTCGTCCTAAAATACATTTCAAATACAATTAATTTTTTATGAATACATACCGCACCAAGACGTAAGTGGTTGATACTTTCTGTTATATTCTTAGCTTTACGAAACCAAGTTAAAGAGAAGCTTAAATATTGTCCAGTTGAGATGGTTTATGGAGAAACTTTGAGAGTTCCTGTTGACGTAGTAGTCTCTTCACAAAATTCAGAAAAATTAACTTTACTAGAAACTATATATTATACCTGAGAGCTCGTTGAATTGGGACTTTGTATATATAAAAAAAAATAATAATCATTATGATTTTTGTTTATTTGGAGTTTACTATTATATTCTAAATATTTATTAAATCAACATTGAACATTTTTTCTTCTATTCGACATGACACACAGAGGAGTATTTGTGCCAAAAAAGGTGGCTCAAAAAGGCAAAACTGAATTTAAAGAAAGCAATAAAAAGAACCTCAATATTTAAATATTCTTGTAAGGAATATTTGCTTAATAAAATGGAAACGCTTCTGTAAGTTGGGTCCGCCATCTAAGGTTTTTTTTTCAACTAGTGCTTATTTCGTGAATGGTAACACTTAGCACGTGTCTGATTTGACAGATAATTGGTTTTATCCTTTGAAAATAAATGTGTGCGAAATTTGCGTACGGATTTTGGAAGAAGAGAAGCACCGTCAGCTCCGTATGTTCGTTATCTCGTGAAAAAAGTGAAAGAAACTGGAATCCTCATCGATAAACCAAAGCGTGAAAAGCCAAAAACAGTGCGTACCTCCGATAATATTGCTGCTGTGGCAGAAAGTGTGCGTGAAGCGCCATCAACATCAATTCACCGTCGTTCTCAACAATTGAGCATTTCGGAGACATCATTGAGACGAATTTTGCATAAAGACCTTGGTATGACGCCATACAAAGTCCAATTGGTTCAGGAGTTGAAGCCAACTGACCATCTAATGCGTTTTCGCTTCGCTAAGTGGGCCTGCGATCGACTTACAGAAGATGCCGATTTTGCCAAAAAAAAATCATCTTTTCAGAAAAAGCTCATTTTAATCTTGGCGGGTATGTAAAGAAGCAAAATTGTCGCATTTGGAGCACAGAAAACCCGCACGCATACATTGAAAATCCGACGCACCCAAAACGAGTCACTGTTTGGTGCGGATTTTGGTCCAGATGCATAATTGGGCCATTTTTCTTCGAAAATGAGCAAAGAGTGGCCGTTACAGTCAATGGCGATCGTTATCGGGCCATGTTGAACGAATTTTTGTTCACAAAAATAGAAGAGAAGAATATTGGCAATATTTGGTTTCAACAGGACGGCGCTACGTGTCACACAGCCGAAGCTACACTCGATGTTTTGCGCCCTGTTTTTGAAGATCGCATTATCAGCCGCAGAGCTGATGTCGTTTGGCCACCTCGGAGCTGCGATTTGACACCGTTGGACTATTATTTGTGGGGTGCCGTCAAAGATGAGTGTTACGCCGAGAACCCAGAGACAATTGACGCTTTAAAGGACAATATTCGTGAAGCCATTGGTTAAATACAGCTGCACACAATCGATAATGTGCTTAAAAATTGGACCAATCGTGTAGGCTTCTGCATGGCCAGCCGAGACAGCCATTGGAATGAAATTATTTTTCATTATTAACCGGAAGGATTGTACTTTCAAATAAAAAATAAATTTGAGAAAATATTCAGTAGCTTTTTTTATATCATTTTCAAAAAAAAAGTTATCTGGCGGACCCTTTATAATCTTATTGCTAACGAAATTAATAGAAATATGTAAACATATTTTATACCAAATATTCTATTTAATATTGTTGTAATATAATTACATGTATATTTTGTACATATAAGCTTATAAGACTGAAAATTTGCCCCAATAATGCGTCTAAGGTGCTGGGGCTGTTACTAAAATGAAATTATATATTTTATTGTATATTGAATTTAAATTTAAAAAAAAGTATGCAGCTCGATACACAACAAAATTTTACATCATACTGTAAACTTTTAAGACTTTATGTTGGGATTTGTAGCTCTGAGACACTTTTGAAGTCGGTTTCAAGGAAAATTTGATCAAAAGGTATTTTCGGTATTAAAAAAAATTATCTTGAATACGAACACTAATGTTGAAAGAATTCGTTTAAAAATGAAAAGAAAAAATAAATCTGTACAATTTTATTGCAAAAAGACAGAGCAAGGAAAATTGAAGGTAGCAAATGTATAAATTATGTTTTATACCACAATGAAATTTAGAGTCCCAAATTTAATTTGTACTTCTTTAAAGATTTTTGACATCATAATCTTTTGTGTCGGCTGAATTATTGATTTTAAATGTTATTCGCGTCCCTTTTAACACTTCACAATTTGATTAAAAACAGCAAAAAATCTGACACTATATTTTTTATATCAAATTACACAAAAAGCTATAAAAAACTCAATCTTTCAATTAAAAAAACAAGTTTAATAATTTTGGTCAGCTTTTTGGCTTAAATAATTCTCTGTGTGATATCACAGTAGTAATCCTTAGTATACTACTTAGAATTCTATGAATTAATTGCATGTTTTTGTTAAATCTAATAGAAAACTTGAAGGTCCTTGATAAGAACGATAAATATTTTGTGATACAAAACAGAAATAATACAATGTGGGTTGCTATTGATAATTTAAGACTAGAATTTATTGACACAAAAGGATTACGATGAAACTAATATTTCTTTATTAAAAAAGAGAAAAATTCAAAATTTGATTTGAACTAACATTTTTATTTTTAACCATATTATTTTTAGCTGGCGGGAGAGTAGTTGTCGGAACTTGATCATACAGTACTTTACATTAAAAAATTTAATTTATTATAGAAACCCTTTGTTTTATTGTTTTAAATTGAAAATTTGTGAAGTTTTTATATTATTCATATATGTATGTAACGGAAATAAATTTTAAAAAGAAAACGATTTAAAACCGAAAAACGTTGTGATGTGCTCATTATTTTCCGTCTGAGAATATTTTTAAAATGCATTTTAATAAATTTAAAAATAATATGTGATAAAGTTATTTTAAAATTTCCTTTACATTCTTTGTGTTTCAACTTCTGGCTTGCTTACATACCTGATTACTTTTGATTCTTGGCGTGTAATAAACTTTACTTTTATGAGATTGTTCCTATGAGATTGTTCCTACAAACGTCAGTGGTTAGTCCCGCAGTGTACTTTCTAGTGGTACCTTACGTTGACTGAATTGTGAATGATTTGATCACATTCATAATTCATTGATGACTAGAACCCTTGGTAGCGCCAGGAAGTAAAAATCTTGACAAAGGAGCTACTTCGGCAGCAATTTTTTACTTAATTGATATCAAATATGTTTGTCTAAGTTTTTCTATCTAATAGAAGATTTGAAATCTATTTAACTTGCTAACACTATGAAATTCCTAAAAAGTTATTTCCGCAAAAGAAATCTTTGCTTAAAGTTTTCATTTAGGCTCTTAAACTTGTAACAACACATGCAAGAACTTTTCATTACTGTTGAAGACTTTTTAAAGAAATAAAGAAAATAATTTTGTTGCTGTTGTATCTTTTTTATGCATCTTTGAATACAAAGAATGACGTTGAAATGGAGAATGCTGAAAATAATAAGTATGTAGAGGTTATATGAAAACGAATTTGTTGGCTTTTAATTATGAGCAATAACTATCATCATAATCATTATGGTAGTAATAGACAACAGAAAAAATGTGTTCTGAATCATCCTACAATATATTTATTTTAAGAAAGGAAATGCAAGTCAACTGATAGAAGTGGAAATTCGAGGGATGCTACACTTCAAATTTTTGTGTCGATACTAGCAAGGAGTATGAACCAGGTGACAACATTGCGGCAGCTGATTTTTTTGGCTTGCTTATGCTTTATATTTTTCTTGTCAAAAAGGGTGCCTTCAGATGTTTTGGCAGAACCGATATAAAATATGTCTGTTGTTCTTGTGTTATTGTAATTGTTGTTCTAATAATTTTGAATGTTCAATACGCATAACACGTATATGATTGAAAATCGAGAAAAATATTCCGTCATAATAAATTAAGAAAGAAAAACTCTTTTTCAAAAAGAAAAGAAAAGCCAAACATATAAATTTATTTCAAAATGTTTTGTTTGTTGAGGATTTGAAAATCTTTGCAATAAGATATCAGGACATGTCTCGAATAATAAATTTAATACATACACAAAAAAGTTTAGTTTTTTAAATTTATAATCGCACGGTTTTTTCGCAAAACTAATCTTCAACCCTTAGATGACCATCGTGGCCTGGCCAGAAAGATTAAGTGTATGAGTTCTATAAGTGAATTGCTCTGAATCGAATAAAATAAATTTGGAATAAATTGGGTCACATTGGGTGACAAAAAACCCCCATAATAAAAAGTTCGCTAAGTGCACCTGATGGTCTGGCTGGCCCATCGGTTATTTTTATGAATATGTATTGATAAGGTTTACTTAGGGAATTTTTTTAAAAGTATCTTATATATCAGTGTTGTTTTTGTTCTTTGGATTGCTGCTGTTTCCACATACTATGTAAATCAAGAACTTTGCGAGAACGGTAAAGTATATTTTCTGCGCTCAAGATTTTCTCTATATTTGTCTCCAAATTGAAGAGATTGCAAAGTAAAAGCAAAAGTCTAAAGCAGCAAATGTTTAGGTTCCTTTACGCATAGAAACCTGCACTAAATTATGCAATAACAGTTTCAAAATTATTAGCGTAATAGTAATATTAAAGACTGTTCGTTTCCGACAATGTCAAGTGATGATCTAGTTTCTAAAGTTTTTATTCAGTTTCTTTTGTGCTTTATAAGTGATCTAGTCAAGCTATAATTTTAATTTTTAAATAAAGATTGAAAAATGGAAAGTGATAAAGCTTCAGATTTAAATATCTAATCTAACTAATTTCAGCGGCTTACACCTGCTGAAAGATAAGCGGCTGAAAATATGATGATAGATTATCTATCCAATAGTGATGAAGATGCAAAAGTGATGAGGAGGATGATTATGTGCCTGGAAATGCTCCCATCGATTGTTCGTCTTACTAAGAAAATAATACGTGGAACACACTGAGGAGTTTGATGACGATGATAATGATGATGATATACATAGGAGAAAAGGATGCTGAAAGTGGTGAAAAGTTTGCCAGCAAAGCAGGCTTATTCTAGAAAGTAAAATCACCAATAGCTGTTAGACGACTAGCACATAATATGCTTGTTGCTATAAAAACCGGTCCATCTCGAAAATTTATGCAAAACCCGGTACAAATGTTTAAGGAAATTTTTACACCAGATATGGTGAATATAATTGTAAGGAAAATAAACCGCAAAGCGCAGGAAATATATCTTGGTCTGTCTATTAATCAACCTCAACTAATTACCGTCCATTGTGCGTTATTGTAAAACAATAACAAAAACTCACCGAAAAACTTTTTTTTCAAAAACATACATTTGCAAAGACTCTTTAACCCTCGAAGTGGCACATGCTTCTGGCCAGACATATTTCATTTTCATGCTTAAATTTAGCATACTTCTATTATAGGTACATGGCTGCAATTTCAGGTAATCTCCCAAAATATTGTTGGCTTTCGATGTATAAATTAATAATTGAAAAAAGTCCTTGAACAGGACAAAAAAGCCAAATAAAAAATCTTCACCTTACTTTTGGTACATGGTGTCTGGCCAGACCCCTATGCATTTTGTATGAACGCATAGGCAAAGCACATGGCACGAGTTGGGAATTTGTATTTACTTTATTCTTTTATGCTTCTTTCTTTCTTCTGATTTTGTTTGTGAGTTATTTATTCATTGAACGTTGAACAGTGAAGAAGTAATCTAGTTTTTGTGCGGTAATTTTGAACTTGTGAATAATTTTACGCAGGTAGATTTGTTGCGTTGTTAGTATATTATGGCTGATGAACTGGAATTTATTTATAATACACGCTTGCGTAGCGCGAATTTGCAACCCCAATTGTCAGAGGCATTAGTGCGTGATTTTCAAAGTCAGGTAGAAGTTGATGAAAATGATGATGTTTTTGAAAACGATGGTGACGACACTGCTGATTATGTGCCAGAAGATGATGCATCAGACATAGAAAATGATTTGGAAATTGAACCTAACGAACTTTATGATAGTGATGAAGACGTAGATGAAGAAGAAGAAACTGGAAATGATGCTGAAGCAGCAAATGAAGTCGACTCAGGCTGTTTTTATGGTAAAGACGGTACTAAATGGAACGAAACTGAACCTCCTGCATCTCGTTTGCGCCAGCATAATATCATGCGTTTTCAATCTGGAACAAAAACAAGGCTCACCAATCCAGTTGAGGTATTCAAGCTATTTTTCTCAACCAATATTACGTTCGTCATCATTAGTGAAACAAATCGGCATGGGCGAGAATCAATTAGAAAATGGAATGAAGAACATCCAGAGTCTACCCAAAGAAAATGGATTGATTTGACAAGCTCTGAGCTAGATGCATTCATTGGGATTTTGTTGGCTTCTGGACTCAGCCATAATAATATGCAAGACTCCAGTATATTGTGGCGTTCTGATTCGCTGCCCATATTCCGTGCGGCTATGTCGCACAAACGATTCATTACTCTGTCCAGATATATTCGTTTCGATAATAGTCGTACGCGGGCATTCCGACAGCAAACAGATAAAGCAGCTCCTATCCGGGACCTTTGGAATTTTCTCAATGAAAATCTGCAAAATTATTATGAACCTTATGAAAATATCACCATCGATGAGCAGTTGTTTCCGTATCGTGGGCGCACAAAGTTCACCCAATATATCCCATCAAAACCTGCAAGGTATGGGATCAAAGTTTGGTGGGCATGCGATGCTAAGACTAAATTTTCATTGAAAGGAAAACTATACACTGGAAAGGAAGGAGACAATCGGGAGATAAATCAAGGTGAAAACGTTCTAATGTATTTCGCAAATTGTTACGCAAGCAGCGGCAGAACAATTATTTCTGATAATTTTTTCACCTCATTGAACGGCGCTAAACATTGTGGCTCAACCAACAACTCGTATAGCATTTGAAGTGTTCTTTGGGAGACCTCTCAATATAGCAAACCTTAATGTGGCTTCACGCAGTGGTCCAGACACATTAGCTGCCAAAAAAGATTGCAGAATTTGCCTGCAGCAAGGTGACAAAATACGCCGTAAGACACGCTTTTTTGCTGCAAATGCAACAATCCTGTTTGTCAGCAACATTCAAAAGTAGATTATTTATGTTTTTGTTGCCTTCCGCAAAATTCTGAATAAAAAAATCAATGTATTCTTCATAATAATTTTCTATTTTGTCATAAACATTTATTACTTTACCCATAATAAAGAGAAATATATATAGAACAAAAAAATTGTTGCCCTTTTCATTCCAAAGATTTGTTCAGGTCTATTTTTTCTTCCTCAGGTAGCTAATAACATAGTAAAAAGAAATAGAAACACAAAATATAACAAATATTTTCCTATCTTAGTAAAAACTTTAACGGCAAACAGCCCTTATTTCCATACAAATGCATGTAAATGTATAGGGGTCTGGCCAGACACCATGTGCCAGAACTAAGGGCTCAAAATATGTGCCTGACGAAGGGTTAAAAGAATAATTTTAATATATTACAAAATAGTGACATAATTAAATAAATAAACACAAAATAACTACAAAATTTAGTTTAGTTTACTTATTAATCTAGGGTTTTCAATTGTGGTTCACTTAGTGGTGAAAGGGTTGTATAATATCCTAGGGTTAATACATTCAGCAAAACATTAATTGACAATTATTAAAAAAAACACATTGAAATCGAATACTGCAATAACAATTAATAATTGAACAAAGCTTAAGCCGATTTTAAAGTAAGCAAAATTGCCCAAGGAACACTTAATATTGTAATGAAACTACATTATTTGTACTTGCTGCACAATCCAGGCCGCGGACCGCGGTGATTTAACGTCAGTGATTGTGTAATAAACAACAAGTTTGACAGGAGCCACCAAAAAAACTTGACCGCAACAGACTGTCAATATAGAACTGCCAAAACGGAAAACCTTTTCATATAATAATTACTATTGTTTTACCGTCTCTAAGTAAAGAATTCTGTGTCAACAACAGTTTTAAAGTTCGTTCTTGACTTTAATGAATACTACGTAAAAAAATTTAGCTGTGCGATCAAACTCTGGGAGTCTCTAAAATATAAGATTCCATCATATACGCTACTTACTTACATAAGTTACCACGTAGTTTGCCTTTTCACTTTCCTAGGCCCATTGCTTGAAAATATTTAATATCTTTAGTTTTTGTTTTTTGCAACAACTTGATGATGTTTTATTGTTAACAAAAGCATAAGGTTACAATATTTCTTAAAAAAAAATTAAAAAAAAATAAAAATATATAAAGAAAAATGAATTCACAAGGAAACAAAGCAAAACTCTTTTTGAATAATTCAACATTTTCGTTTTTTGCATTTTAATTTAACTTTTATACTTGAGTGCACTTGTGCTTTCAAGGAAGAATAATTTTTGTCACCCTCCTTCGTACGGAAACAACAACAATAAACTAAAAAGATTGGTCAAGGGAAAAAAAGTTATATTTTGTTATTTCTAAAGAATTTTTATGAATAGAAATGAAAATTGTAATAATCATCTTCATAGCTATCATCATTTCCTCCTTATTTTAATATACATATTTTACTTTTGCTAAGCCCACAATTTTATACATTTATTTACCCTTTTTTTGGGTTTAGTTTGAGGGAAGACATTAAAATTATTCTTTAATATTTGTTTATTTAACAACTAAATGAAAGAAAAAACTGTAATGAAAATAATGAAGAAACCCCTAAAATCAACATTCACCAGATTATTGTTATTATTATTGTGGTTTTGTAATAGATACTTAAAAAAATTGCTTGTTGTTGTTTTCTTTTATCTTGAACCTTTCGGAATTTCAATTGAAATTCAAAACAACCAGCAAACTTTCGAGATAATTTAACTCAGTATTTGTTTTTACAATTTTTACTCCTTTTTTTTCTTTAAATAAAAGATTTTTAGTTAAACAAATCGGTTACTTTCACTTGAAATGTTCATTTATTGAGATTTTGTTACCGGTTTGATTGTAATGATTGTAATTAAATTTTGGGGAAGCTGATGAGCAGATTGTGGCAACAAATGATGACAACAGCTAGAGATTTATCGATAGCACTGAAAGGTGTCACCATTTAATGTTGAAGTAAATGTATTGAAATAGAATTGGTTGAAGGGGATAGCAATTGAAATTTACATATATTTATTTATACATCATATTTTCAATAAATGAAAATTTTGTAATTTTTAGCGCTAAATTAACATTTATTTAATTGTAACTTAGAGGTTTTCTTAAAGAATTAAGCAAAAACACAGCAAAACTTACTGCTTACATGGAAGTGATTTTAAAAGGAATGCCATGGTACAAAATCATTTACTGGTGCACTTAAGTAACGTTTCCTTTTGGTTCGAAATGAGCCGGGCAAAGTCTCAATAGAAGCACAATTATCAATAATACGTATATGTATGTAAATGCAATTTTTATGCTTTTGTACTAGCGGAACCAACATATTGCACCCACCACTATTGGAGCTTCTAAATCTTATTTTCATTCCGCTGATTATCTGTAGTTTTCAGCAATAATGGCATAAATCTTTAAACATATTTATTGAAGCAACCCAAAGAAGTGCTATTTGGAATTTAGCAATTTTGGCAATTTTTAATATTGTTTTTTTAATATTGTTGACCTATCTTTTGTTTTACTTAGTAATTTGCTTTTAAATTAAATAACAGTTTTTAAAATTTTTGTTTTTAAAATAATTTTTGAATAAGTTTTTTATTGTTTAAAAAAATAAACTAAATAATTCTTATTATTAATTTTTTTAATATACATATAATTTTTCAACCTATTCTTATGCCGTTTTCTTTGTTGAAAATAATTTAACATTTCTTTTACTTTTTATAAAAAAATTGATATGCAAAATTTTCTTAAGACAAAAATTTTGCATCGTAAGTGATGATACAACAATTTCTATTAAACTCACTTTTTAAAAAATTTAACATATTGCAAATTTTCAATAAAAAGGGCAAAAAATATTGTAATTTGTTTTGGAAAAGAAAACGCCATTAATAAATTTTTCTCATTCATTCCATTGAGCTTGAGGTCACTTTCTTTTGTAAAAAACAACCAAATGAAAAATGAGAAAATGAAATAATTCTGAAAATTTTGAAACATTAAGATTGTATTATATTATTTTATTCTCTATTTATTGCATGTATATTAAATAACTAATATTTTGACGGTATATTAAACCTACTTATTTTCTGAATTCAAAATAGATACATTATGAAAGTGCGGATAGTGATCTGAATTACAGTAATGTAATGATAATGCTGTTTTTTGTTATGATGTTTATTTTCTTACAGAATTTTGGGAATTAGTTAATTTCCTCATGTACAAAAAAAAATTAGTTTTAATATTTTAATTGATAACCATTTTTTAATACAAACACGGAAAAGGAAATTGTTGATTTGTAATTTGTTAATTTATTGTTATTTAAATTGTTTAATGATTTGTTTTTTGATCCTGAAGAAATTATCCAAAGGGTAACGAAGTATAGAGAAAGGGAAATTTTCATGTTTTTTTTTATAAAAAAGTGACCTCTATGTTATTATTGATTTATATTTATATCCATGAAGAAGTCTTTCACAGAGAAAGCGAATTATCGGAGAGATAACATAAAGTTTTTATTTTGTTTTTGTTGGCCTTAAGCTTGGAGAAATTTTCAATTTAATATGATATTAATAAACGTTAAGAAATTGTCAATAAGGTGTGGAAAGATAAAAGCCGCTTTGGCAGCATAAACGATATTCAGTATGTGAAAAAGCACAGAAAATTTACCATGTAAAAATATATCCTACAAAAAAAAGTTATGTCTGGTTGGGCAAATTTAAATACACAAATAATCCGTGAATGGTAAATAATATTAAAAATTAAAAAATGCAGCTTGTTAAAAAACTAAGCTGGTCCAGGATAACGTAAATAATTTTACAATTATGGAAGGAGCATTTCAAATCAAACCATTTGTCATGAAAAAGTCATAATCGTTAATAATGGATTCTTGAAAATAGAGGGTGTTAATAAACAACAAAATATGTGAAGTATATTTTATCAACATATCATGTGTTGGTAAGCTCTTTTGATCATAATAAAACATTTTTTAATCATTGTGAGCTGTAGGGCATTTAATTTTTTTTATTCAATCAGTTTTTCTCTTGTTGTTTGATCCAATTCTTTGGGATTTCACTCGGATATTCCTCACTGAACACTAAAATCGAAAAACTACAATTGATAATTTATACAAAATAGTCTTTCCTTAAAATATAATTTTGTTTACGCACGTTACAAAATATCTTGGTGAAACTGCCAGCAAGTAGGAACATAGGCTCTTGCAATTGTAGCGGTTGGACCAAACATAAGTAAATTTTCACAGCATCATATATCTAGCCCATAAATATTCGAATTTAGCCGAAAATCTTCGAAAAATCGTATTATCAGTTGGCTGTTTCGGAGTTGCGATTTGAACTTTTTAGAATTATTTGTGTTGTGCCGTTAAACGCCGATTTTACGATGCACACCTTTAAAACTAATATATATTTCCCATTTGTGAGATAGGACAGAATCAGATACCGTCAACAAAGTTCTGGAAAATTTGGCTGATAGCGTAACCTACTGCTAGGCCAGCCGCGGCCTCGGTAAATGATATCGTGCTCCATAAATAATGGAAATATTTGCTATTTCTAATGAAGCCATAAAATACAAAAACAAATTAAAATTAATTAACTTTATTTAGATTTTTAAAATGATATTTCCATTTGGACTACCCAGTATATTCATAAGATTAATATGCATAAGATTAATATTCAATACCTTCGTAGACATGTAAAAATATTATTGAAATAATTTGATTTCTACACAGAACAAATTATTCCTAAAAAATGTTCAATAAAAATACGAGTAGTTTATCAAAAATTAAAGTTTCTGTCAATTAACTTCATAATTTAATTAATTACTTGTGTCATAAAGAATTAAATTTTCTAACAAATTTTTAAAAATTTAGATTAATTAAGAATTTCAGTGATTGAATACATAATATTCTTTGCAATTAATCGAATAGACAGTTTTTCTAATATAAATTGTAATTGAGTTTTTCCTGTGTAATTTAAATTAAACAATTTCTGCCACCAATTTTTGTGAACATCTTAAATATGTTATTTATATTAATAGAAAAAAAGAATACGAAAATATGGTAACTTTTGCGACATCTAGAAATTTTTTCATGTACAGTTTCTATATATTAATACTTACGCAAATTACTAAAGTGTTTTTTTTTTCTCTTAATAAAAATTCTGTTTACGTTAATACACGATTTAGTCATTTGTAAACTTCTAAATGAAATCGGAACTTCTACGTCAACTAAAGTTAATTTTAACTTGAATAAGATTATATCACTTACAAAGTAAATGCGTGACAAAAATACTTAAACTCAGTAGCACAAATATCTGTGTGTTTGAAAAAATTTAAGAAAAAAACTAACTAAACAGTTGCCAGTGGCACACGCACATAATATCCCTTATTCTTCGAATTCAATACAAACGTTAAAGGAATTTTAGAAAGTACATATACGTTTGCATGCGTTAAAGTACGTCAATTACACGCAAAAAAGCTCCCTTCGATGCTGATTTGTTAAACCTAGTTGACTTTAAACAGGTGAAAAAATAACTAATATGCTAGAAAATATTATACTAAAATACAGATGTGTGTAAACGAATGTTGAAATGCCACGTTATATATTTTACATGTATCACAGTTTCCTGTTACATACAGTTCTTGTAGTTTTTGTGGTTCTTTTGCAAATCCCAAAGGATTTGTTCAGCTTCACATTTTATTTTGTATATCGTTGTTGTCGTTGTTCTTGTACTTCAAAAAAAGCAGAATAAAAGTGGATAAGCATAAGCAACCACGGTTTCAGTTAGTAAGGAGAGAGGATTTACTTAATACAAGGTGTTTTGAGTGGATGCAATGAGAAGCGCTCCAGTTTCTTAATCTATCACAACTGAGTATACAGATGTGTCCAATATTAAGAAGGGCTACCTGCCTTAAGGTATCAACTCCAGCATGGCCTTAGCATTCTGTTTAGTTCTACGTTCACAAAAGCCTTCTGATCGATTGAGAAAAAGAAATATGTGGAACTCGGATGAGCCTCTATGTACAAACACCTTTCTAAAGGGTTCAAGCTATTTGATTTATTATCGTATGACGATTCTACAAGACAACCGATTGTGGTGAAATACAACCTAAGCTGCCAAAAGACTACCCAGAAAGTAGTCAATAGCAAAACTGGACTTCCCTACCATCCGACAGCATCTCTTAATAATATAGCAACAGCACATAGTATCTATCTTCCGTGGTTGCCTGAAGTACGGACCAGCAATGGCTGGGCATCAGACATTTAACGCAGCTATTTTGTTTCCAATGTTCATGTGTACTCCTGAAAGATATCTCACCAACATTGGGCCGCGAAATCCTTCATCCACGCGAAATGTGAGAATGAATTCCCTAACAAACATTATTATAAGAATCCGCAAGTGTGAAGGCGAGCGTCAACTATAAAATCGAGTCAGAACAAAGTCCATCAACGTGCTGGGTTCTTAAAAGAAGACACCGATGAGCATCAACTTTTCAACCCCTGAAAAATGGTCATCCACGGGGCTACTGGATCCCGTGGTACCAATGTTTGATCACTGTTAAGGCCTTGAAGAGTATTTTCTAATTACTCTCGCCGAAGGCCCTCACCAAATGGCGTTCACTTCTACAGTTTAGAACAGGTTAAAGTTCCAGGTGCTGCTAAGCCTTTATCCTGATTAGAGAATAATTAGAGTAAAGGGTAGGGTGGGTTAGTAACCAGTCCGTTTATAGGTATGATCAAAGTTAATGCCAGGAAAGATAATAAACATAACTATTCACAGACTAGCGCAAGCAGAAACTTACTTTCTTGTTATACCAAGATACAGACCAAAATATCTCAGTCTGGAAGATAGTCTCTACCCATTGTCTAAGCCTTGTCTTTTAGCCATCAAAGGAATTTCACCAGTCGGCACCAAGAAGAGGTAAGACACAAGCACATGCCAGCATACCCGCTCCTGTCAGTCTATAAACTTACCAACCAATACGGTCGGAATTTTCGCTTGCAGTGGCTGGTTGTAAACTCAGGTCGAACGGATAAAAGAACACTAGTTCACGGTTAAAAATCATACGCCAATTGAAGCGTATTTTCCCCAGAGTAAATTTCCTCAATTTAAAGCGTATAAAATGAGATGTCGATCTAACTGCACGTAAAAATTGTCCTACAAGAGCGCCATTGCATCACCTATTGGATATTTTGTACCATAGATCTATAAATTATTTAAAACCTTGTATAACGCTCGAAATGGAAGAGGTTGGACCACAGAAGCTCATATTGAACCGCCTTCTAATATTACGCATAATAATACATCGACAGAAAATGTATGCAGTTGTTTTATCTTCTTTCATACAAAACCGATAAGAAGTTTAAAGAATAAAGTTACTGCTTCATAAAGGAAAGTTTAGACCGAAATTATCTGATGGGAATCCGGTCGTTGGCTATTTCTTTTGAATTCAAAAGGTTTAGAATATCTAATGCTTGAAGCAACAAGCCACATTCCTTAGCGATCAGAACTTCATTAACCATTATTAGTGAAGTCACCGTTTTGAGCAATGAATGCCACAAAAACACTCTGAGTCCGCATGACAAATTTGTCCGATACCTCATTTTATTGGTGTCCTTTATGAAGTGGTATTTACCTCTTTAAAGCTTCTGTAGTGATTCAAAATACTCGAAAGCAATATTATGTCTTAATTACCACGAAAGTGTTTGGCTATTGCACAAGATATGCATAAGTTTTACTTAACGACATTGTGATGAATAAGTATCCGGTTGTAATATGAATCTTTCACTACAATTTGTATACTTAGATGTTTGAATTGAATTTAATAATTATTCATAAAAAGAAATATTAATAAACAGAAATATTTATAAACAGAAATAATTATTCATAAATAATTTAACTTATTGACTTGTAATAGGAATCTTTCATATTCATTTGTTTTTTTTAAGAGCATTTCGAACTCTTTTTGGTAATGAGAAACAATCATATTCTATTAATTTAAGAGAAATAATATTACGAATCGGGAAATCTCGTTAACTACAGTAACTGCAACCAACGATTATTTCATATAGAATATAACCATAATGTAGTTAGGAATTTAGTTGATTCTGAATAATAATTTGAAGTAAGACGGTTGAATTTAATTTTGATCATTTATTCAAAATTTCATGTAAACGTCCTTAAGATCCTTATTTAAGTTGATTTGTGAACATTTTGTGATTGACTGAAATTTCATGAAAAATACCGCAGGCTGTTTGTCCATTTGTTTATCTATTCTTTTTGCAGCTGTGCAATGCAAACATAACACATAAATTACAATGTTTATAAACAATTATATATATAATCATTGGAGTTTAAATAAGATACGAGTCTTCTCTTAGAAATATTAACGTTGGCCGATAAATCAATGCGATCATAAAATTGTTTAATATCTGAACAAACTCTACGGAATGGGTCGAAATTCATAAAATTTGTTCTATTAAAGCATAGACGAAGGGGTTCATATGATCTAAATTGCCTCTTAGGAATGTTGATGTTTATTTCGCTGTGAAGACAAATAGACTAAATTTTCGCTTAAAACAAGTGCCAATCAACTACGATAAGGCGACAGGTTCACAGCTGGATTCCACTGCAGATAACGAAAGCAAAATAATAAATTGTTTTTGAACTGTTTCAAGCATTTTTATGTGTATTGTACTGGGGATCCCAAATTACAGAGCCATATTCAAGAATGGGCCTTACTAAAGATGCGAATAGATTTTTTGTTATATAAGGATCATTAAATTCGTTTGCCCACCGTTTTATGAAACATAAAACAGCAGTAGCCTTATTAACCGCAAATGTCACATGTGTTTTGAAATTAAGCTTTTTGTCGAAGTAAATGCCAAGATCTAAAATTGAGTCAACAGCTAATAGCTCAGTGCCATTAATAAAATAACTTGTTGAATACGGTGAATATCTAGAGAAAGCCATCAATTTACATTTATTTAGATTTAATTCCAATGTGTTTACGTTACACCAATTATAGAAGTTATTCAAGTCAGCCTGGAGATAAATGGCATCATAATATTTTGCAATGCTTGAAAAAAGTTTCACATCATCGACATAGATTAGAATATTACAGAATTCAATGGCTTTTGGTAGATCATTTATAAAAATTTGAAATAATGGTGGTCCAATATGGCTGCCCTGAGGAACCCCTGAAATTACTTCAATATACCTAGATTTGGAGTTATTGAAAATAACACATTGCTTCGGGTTTTTTAAATACGATTTTGTCCAATGTAGGAAGCTACCGATAAATCCAGTTGCACAAAGCATCTCAATGAAAAGCTCAAGATTTATCTTGTCAAAAGCTTTAAAAAAGTCTGTAAATATGACATCTGTTTGCTGGCTATTATAAAAGCTTGCGTTGATAAAGCACGTTAATTCCATTAGGTTTGTAGTTGTGAATATACCACGACAAAATCCATGCTGTTTTGGAGAAAGAATTGATGATATTTCATGACTTAGCATATCCGTTATAATTTTCTCGTTCAACTTGGGTGTAGCATTTAACTTTGCTATAGGTCTATAGTTTGTGGCACTGCTACGACTTACAGATTTGTAGAGAGGAATGATATATGATTCATTCATTTCAGAGAAGTATTAAATAAATACGATAAAGGAAAGAACAACGACTCAGCGCGATTTTTTAAAATGCAGCTCGAAATACCGTCTGGTGCAGGTTTGCAAGAGCTACTTAGTAATTTAAGATTTTTCAAGACGGTTGAAGCATCTGCGGTGGAAATGCAAATCGCCGGTGCTGATAAAATTTCTCATGAATTGCTAAAAATATTTGCCGAGAACGTAGAGGTGAAGAATTCAGCAACATTTTTTGCTATATCAGCATCATGAGAGTATGTAGTACTATAGTATTTCATATTTGTAAGGTACGATGAAACCTCTCCGTTTTGAGTTCACAAAGTTCAAAAATATTTTGGGATTATTTTTTATGTTATATTTAAATTTACTAACATAGTAATCGTAACATTTTGTGTTTTCAATATTGAAGTGACTGCTTGCTATTAGATAAAGGCTGCGAAAAATTGAACTCTTACTTTTTTAAACTTTTTATGGCATCCATTCCGTCGATTTTTTAACCATGCCAATGTATTAGTAAATCAGGGAGGGCGATTGCGCATAACTTCTTCAATTATCGGAGTATTGGCAGAAATACAACTAATTAACACTGAGTAAAATTTTTGAATGACGAGCTCATAATCGCTTCCATCATTAATGTGAGAAAGTATTTCTAACTAATTTATTTTAGAATGGCGTCGAAATTAATAGTGTGGGATGATGATGATCATCTGGAATGCAAAACAGGTTGGTCCTACTCACATCAAACAAGGATGGATTGTTTACAAAAATTAGATCAAGCAATCTCATATTGAAATTATGAATATTATTTATTTAAAAAAACATTAATATCAGTAAGGCTCATAAAAAAGTCATTTGTCCAGCCATTCGGAGTAATCGGAACCAAAGAATCTGTGTCATCAGAAGAAATCCATGGCTGCAGAAACTTTCGCATTGAGTTCAGAGATGCCAGCGTCAGTCCCTTCTTAAGATTTTGAGTTCCACCAGATGTTTCTGGATTCCACAGGAGTATCGCATTCTTCGCATCACATGGCGACTAAACGGACGCCTTGAGGATTTGGACTACGCAGATGACATCTGCTTGCTGTCACATAGATTTGAGGATATGCAGTCAAAACTTGAGAACATCCAAGCTGAAGCAGCAACTTGTGGTCTCAAAATAAACATCCCTAAGACCAAGACTATGAGGTTCAACACAACCGAAATTGATTTGACATGTGAAAATGAATAAGTTTGTACTTTTCGTATCCTAATTTGTTAAATAATACGGTTAAATAGTTGATATTCCTGATCACTAGTATCCACCGTCAAAAGTGGTAAAATTGAACAAAGAACGCTGATGAGATGGTGTAGCGACCTCGAAATCAGTACTGATCCGTTCTGCTAACATGATGAAGAATAAAAATTGTTCTATATATATATAGTACTCTCTTAATAAAAAATAATAATGAATTTATCCAAAGAAATTTTCTAATAAAAATTAAAAATAAAAAAATTAGAATAAATAAATGGGTAAATTCGGGTTTGAACTTGAGCAAAAATTAATCGTTTCAATATATAAAATATTAATAAAAAAGTTCGACTAATTACTTATAAACATTAATTGCAAGTTGTTTTCTTTATTTCTATCCTGATATCGGGGAAAAAAACGACACATGAACTTTGCAGTGCCAAGAATATGGAGAGAACCTAGTGATCATGTGAAGGGTTGTTATTTTTGTACTGTTAATCCACATAAGCGTTGAGCTGGTAAAAATGCAAAAGAGATTTTTCACCCTGACTGTCCTTCAACGTCGTCTTCAGTAACCCGCAGCGAAAATTTCCCCGTTCTGTTTCGTTCAGAGTTAGATAGCTGCGGAATTCAAATGTCACAAAGTTCAACAGAATTCAGTGAAGCACTTAACAATAATGACCATGAATTTATGATAGAATCGCATGGTAGTGAACCACATCTCATCAACCAGGCAGAATTTAATGATTTAGTACGAGATCTAACTAAGCCTGCCTAAAAAAGCACTGATTCCAGGATCACTATTGAAACAGTGGATTAATTTTATTATAATTTTGTATTTCTAAGCTATCATCGAAGATAACTCTTTAAACAAAAAAAACGTCTACGTTCAAAAATAAAATTTTTGTTTTTAATATACAGTAAAATTTTAAAAAATTTGAAAAGTCGCTCTTACTTCTACAAAAACAAACTTTGGAAAATAAATATATTTTTTCCTTTTTAAGTAACAAAAAAGAAATTGACTTTTTACATGCAAAAGTCAGACACAAAAATCGTGTCGAACAATATTTTGCATTTCCTCTTTTGCAAGATCTTCTATATTATTAATAGGCAAACACGTTTTTTATACCTCTTTTACGGCTGTAATACTAAACCGATTTGAAAAGATTTATATGTTTTTAAACGAGTTTTGACATAGATGTGCACAATCTTAATTTTCTTTAAATCGTTTGGATATTTAGTGAGCTATAAGCGCTAAAAATTTTACTAACCCGTGCAAAATTATTACACATGCATGTTTCACCTTCAACATGAAAAATAAACAAAGTATGCATGTGTGTTTGTCCAATTTTATTTTGCATAGAAATGAGACAGAGTTTTAAGTGGTTTATTTCGAATGTTTTTATGTAAAAATTAATTTGTAGAATGCTGTCGATTGAGTCGGTAAACTAGTATACATTAAAGGCTGAAAATTGCTAGTATATTGACAAAAAGCTATAGCGTCCAGCAAAATTTGATACAACCATATTGGTTCTATACAAAATCTTTTGCAAATGGTCTTGCACCATATCATTTGAAAAATGCCACAGTATAATTTTACTGTACGTGCAATATTAAATCAGAGATACTCTTGCTACTCTTTTGCAAATATGCACGACTCAAAAGCTCTAGTTTATATTTGCTCTACACATGCATCACATGATTACAAACTAGAGCCCCGAAATGTTCTTCCGCCGCTCATTCATGTATGTGTATGTGTTTTAAAATGTGGCTGCTATTTTTCATAAACGTTTGCGACACAAAACATATTTTGCAATACATATTCGTGGCTGAAAAAAATGCAGATGGTTTTTTGACGTTTGTATATCACTGTGAAAAATATATTCAACAATCTTTTTCCACAGCTGAGTGCGAATTTCATGTTTTCCGAAAAATCATTGCAAATTAAACCAACAAGACCGTACACGATTGATGAAAAATACACAATATTGTGAATACGCCTATTATTATGTGTTGTTAACAATTCTACAATTTACATAAACGCTATTCCCAATAGAATAATAAATGCTCTATGAACAAATTCAAAATGCCAATTGCAGGATATCAAAAAATGCAAGTTTTAGCGAAAACATTGAAATTCTCCAAAGCAGTTTATGAGAAAAATGCCGGTTATCAATTCTACACAATTTGAAGAAGTTTGAGGTATTAATCATAATCTGCAATATACAATTTAATTGATAGTATTTTCAAATAAAATAAAAATGAGCACCTCCACTTATTTTATTTAATTTTAATTTGCAAAAATCTCTTTGGGAAATATTTTAAAAACAAGTTTTATAAACTTCGCATATTTTTGATTTGTTTTAATATTAAATTAATTAAAACGTAAATCTTTAACATATATGCATTGCGCATTTAAATAGAGAGAACTATATTATATGTCTATAATATAGGGTCTTACAATAAGGGATATCATTTTGATAAGTACAAATAACGAATAGATTTAAGCGAAATCATCGGATGTTTATTTAATAGTAAAGATAATAACATGCCATTAATAAAGGATAACAATATCAGCCAAACGTTGTGGTTACGCTTGGAGGACCATATTGTTTTCATGAAATTTTCCATCACCAACTCTTTTATTTGAAGTAGCACATTTGCTGCTGAATGTCCTCGACAACTTTAGGAATCGTTGAATTCTTTAATTTATTATGGGACATTGGCATAGACTTTATCTTTCACGTAGTCCCAAAAAAAATTTCTAAAGGTGTTAAATAGCAAGATCTTGGTGGACAATCTGAGTCACTTTGAAAAATCACACGCAAAAGCCTTTTCGCAAAATAAGGTGGAATGCCCAACTCCATAGATCGACGACATATGAAACAATCTGGGTGTTGCTCAACACTCTTGGCTACAAGAACAACATTCTCATTTGTTTTTAGCGAAGTGCACGAGTACAATTCTTCACATCGCTAACTGGCCCCATCAAGCTAAATTTTTCAACCAATGTAGCATTTGCTGACCGATAATCATGTCAATCCAGAAATGCTTAAGTTTTGCGATCTGTGACCGTAAAATTTTTTCGAATTTTGCAGTAAATTTTATTAAGTTCAACGAGTCGTTGAAGGTTATACCGTTCCATTTTTATTAATTACGTAGGTTTTTTTATTCAGGTGTCAATTGGTCAATTGCGGGCTATTGAAAACGAAACGTCTCATTGGAACTCCCTGTATAGATTTATATAGAGTATACATAATTGCATCACAAACGCAATGATATTAATAATAAACCTACCACCTGCTCGTATTAATGGTGGTGTAAAAACATTTAGTTTCAAATAGTTTTGCAATTTTCTAAAATATACATCTACTGCATGTTTTCCTCCAAAGGAACATGAACCATATAAAGACTAGAGGAAAAAGTTTATCTTTAAAATTACACAAAAATTAAGACAAATTTCCTGTTTGCCTTGCAAATCGGAAACAATTCAAAAACTTTGCAAATTATCTTCAAAATCTTAAATGTTTGAATAAACCCTTAAGACTTTTGTCTGCAACGAATGCAATATGTAGTTCAAATGCTCACATGTACGAGATCACATATGTGGTGAACAAATACATGCACATATTTCCGTGCATGTACGTTCAGATTTTCTATGCTAACATACATATTTCAAAAGGAAGTTGTTTACAATTTTTACAAATACTTTTATGGCTCCAAATTAAATGTATGTTTTTTAAATTAATTAAATTAAATTCTCTGTATTGATAAGCTCTGTAAACTGTTGTGCAAAAATATTTGCTTGTTTGAACATTAATTTTTTTTATTTCATTCAATTATTGTATATTTTCAATCGTTTTTATAGAAGTGTAACTACCAAAAATGTTAAGCATTTGAATTTTTTTAAATAATCTAATTTATTTCTTGAAACGCATAGAACATGTCCATGCTATTTATTAAATATAATTTTTTTTAATAAATAAACAAGTTAAAACTATTAAAAATATTTTTCAGAAACTTTTGATTTCTGAGATTTCCTTTTTTCTTGCCCAATGCTTTATAAACTTATCTGCTCTACTCAATATGGTGTCATTTCCGATAACAAATCACATATTTGTAAATAAAAGAATTTAACACAAGTCTACTTCTAAGTTTTTGCAACTGATGTTATTTTTATTTGCCAAACAAATTTGTATAAAATATAATAAATGCATTGAAAAATGTTTTTGGAATTTAAATAGTTATTGCTGCTTTCCTTCAAATGTGTACACAAATTGTTTTAAAAGCTATCATGAAATAATTTTCAAAGTATCTATTTATGTTAAAATTAAAATATATAATATGTAAACATCTACATTTATATTTATATCACTATTTATATATTTAAGTATGTAGGTATGTATTTAAAAATATGCTTTTTAAAAGAAAGAAGATTTAGTTGGCTTTAAAAACAAATTCCTTAAATTATTTGCTGAAAACTTTTTAGTTTATTATAAATTTTATTTGTTTTCATATTTAAAAGTATTTGTAATGCACCGGATGCCAAACAGTAGAAATTTATTACACAAAAGGACATGAAAAACCACTCAACTTTATTGTATACTTTTAGGCTTGATTTTGTTTTACGTTATTGTTTTTTATTTAGTAATTGTTACTTGTGTAACATTAGAAAGTAACCAAGTGAGTTATGATTTTAAGCTACGAGTAATAGCGATCTCGTTTGTATTCGGTTTATTAAAGATGTCAGCTCCAAGAATGCGGCATTTTATCTATAATATTTTGAGATATAGTGCCAGTGTTATCTGATTATCTTGCCTTTTCTAATGCAATAGAAAATTGTCTAAACCATGATGACACATTTTTTGTGGACTTCATGCAAAAAAATTTCGAAATAAAGAAATTAAACTTTATTTAAACCTGTGAAAAAACTACTTTCTGAACTAATTTGGTTTAAGCAATTTGGGATTTTTTTAACTAATAAGACGGTCGTCCACAAGACATACAAATGACTGTAATAAAAATTAATAACTTTTTATTTATTACTCAGTCCTCGTTTTCGACAAAGCATAATAGTGAAACATGTTTGAAATAGTAACTGAAACATTTCAAAACATTAAACTAATTGATCGTATTTTTTCATGCCGAATTTGGGTTTATCAAAAACACCAACAAAGTGAATATTTTATCCTCCTTAATGATATTTGCTACTAAGCAAGCTCGTTAAGGGTGAATTTTTTGATCTGTTTAAAAGTATTTTTTTTACTGTAATTCAACCTCTCTAATGAGTACTCTATTTAAAAGTGACAAGTTCCTTCTTTTTAAAGTTGCAGAACTACAACTTTTCGCTAACATTTAGAAATCAGTTACATTACTTATATTGTGACAGGAGCTTTTCCCTCTAGGGAACTGTCTCCAAACACTGAAATCATGGCTGTTGTAAGATATAAATATTTATTGTCTCATCCTCTACACTTTGTTATACCAAAAGATGTAATCAACATGTCAAAGAATGTCAACTGTTTCATTTGAAAAGGATAAAATAATGAAACTGAATGATGCATTTCTAGATTTAAAAAAAACTAGAGTACGCCTACTGGGTGAAATTCGAACGCTAGTTTTAAAGTATACCTTTTTTAGTGGCATTCCTTTAAAGACAAAAGTTGACCTAATTGCTAATAAACTAAGTTAAATTGTAAACAAACACGGAGATTTATATTATTAAGTTTTAGCTTGAAGATAACTCATCGGTTATACATCCAAAATTAATTTTCATCTCTTTCAAATCTGATCTTTATTTTTTTCCAACTTCGCTGATTTCAAAAGAAAAATTCGTATTACTTATAAACACTCTCATATGCATATGTTTTTACTTGAACCAATACTTGCATAATGTACGTGTGTATTTTTAGCATTTGTAGTGGTGTCAAATTTAGAAGCCTTTAATTTCTTTAATACTGGACCGATTTAAATAATATACCGTCGGGCCACTAAAGCTAAAAAATAATTACCATTTCGTAAAAGAATGGAGAAAATCGGCTGGCAAGTAAAGGAAAAAAACGGATCTATAAATTTGTTTTTGGGTATTTATATAATAGATTTCATATAAAAATTCTGCAGATACTTTTAGTAGCGAAAATTCAGAGCAATCCTCAAGAGTTTATTAACGTTCACTTATTAATTATAAATTAGCATAACATGTTTGTTTACACGTGATCTATTCTGTCGAAAATAGTTTTATGTGCTCAAGTTTTACAGCCTTGTTTACAATATTTTATAAAATTTTTTTGGACTGTTTCTAAAACAAGGAAATTAATTTATTAAGTAATAAACAAAAATTTAATAATTAATCAAAAATACGTATGTGAAGTAAAGCATTTAAGATTTATTGCCAATAAACGTGTTTGCTGGTACATTTATGACTATAAAGTGTGTTGAAAAAGTTGTTCTGTTGAATATAGTGCAACCAAGTATGATGTACAATTTATAAAACTATTGATAAATAGAAAAATATATATATGAAAAACTTTAACCGCAGTTATTTAATCTTTATAGAAAAATATTTTAAAAAATTTACAAATACAAAAATATGATATTGTTTTTGTGGTAAGACCAAATAAACAAATAATATTGTTGCAACCAAGGAAAATATAGATTTTTAAATATACTATGTTTCTATAAATATTTATAAATTTTTCCATATTTTTTTTAATTATACACATTTAGAAATAATTTAATTTAAAAATGCGTTCTCAATACAGCTTCTTATAACGCCTGCATTATTTGTGTTATCTATTATGGGTTTCGTTGAAACTCTATCATCATGGTAACCGTCTTGCAGCTCTGACATTTTGAGGAGTTCAGAAAATTTGGCAGCTTCAAGGATGCTGAGTATATAGTTTAGCTTTCGGCTTTGTGGATCTTATATAGTTTAAATTAAATTTTTTTTACATTAAACGATATCTTTTTCAAATAAATGAAACTTTATTCAAATTAAATAAAACATTTTTCAAATTTAATTAAACAACAAAAAGACCAAGAATCATAATCCGAAGTAAAAAATAAAATTTTAATGAAAAATATTACACATATTAAATAATATTTTTAAGCTTGAGGTCAACAATATAAATTAATAATTTATTTAATTAATCCAATATTTCGCTTTCTCAATGGAAAGCTTCTTCAGTAAATGATAATAATATTTGGATTAATTATATAAATTATATTTATATTGTTGACTTCAAGCTTGAAGAAATTATTTAATAAAATATAAATAAAAAGGTCGAAAAATTAGAATAATTTTTTTAAATATCATACATATTCATTTACTCGCATATTAAGTAATATTTAGTGAAATTAGTGAAGAGCTTGTCTACTCGCTGCTTTAGGAATTTAGATGATCCTGTACATAACATAGTTCGCACTAATAGTTTGACATAGTTTGAATAATTTGTGCGATACTGGCCTCAATTATACTAACAATGTCACGCTCATTGGTTATATCAATTAATAATGATCGATCATGGAATGTTAACTTAGAAAAAGCCTTCTCTATCGGTAAAAATTTCAATATACATCCACTATTCTCCACCATATTTTGTATTTCTTTGGCAACAGCATAATGGCTGAAAAATTAATGAAAAGCAAAAAGACTTCTACAAAATTAAAAAAAAGGTTTATTTTAATTTGAAAAATCTTTTACTTAATTTGATGAAAGTTTGGTTTAATTTGAATATAGTTTCGTTTAATTTGAAAAAGGTTTCCTTTCATATGAAAAACGTTTCGTTTAATGTGAAAGGGTTTAATTTAAACTGAAAATGCTATAGAATGAAATCAATTGGGCTGATTCACATTTTAAAGATATTGTTCGTATAAGAACCTTTGAAGCCTTTATTTTTTATAAATATGTTATACACATTAAGGGAGCGATATGAAGAAGTCTTTATGGTGAGTTATTGTAGAAGTGGCCATGGAAGTTTTACTAGTAATTATATTTGTGCAAAAAATGTCAGCTGCCTATTCGATCTTTAATATTATCTTTGTTATTAATTCCCATTAAATTGCTCTATAAATTTCATATTCAGGTATCTATAGAAAATCTATCGATTTCAAATTGCAGGTTTTAAAAAACTTTTTATCAGATTATGAATATTTATGTTTTTCCATATTTTTGATGCTTAATATAATTGATTTGAACTTTTATTCTATTTCGCTCCTGATTCGATCATGAGATAGATAGAAGATATCTTTGGCCATAATTTATTTTGAGATATCGCGCGTCATGAAAGCGATCGAATTCCATCACATACAACCTCATTAACAGGCTTATTAATAAAAAATTATATTTTTGGTAAATAAAACGTTTATGATAGGCATTTGATGTGGAAGTAAATTTTGTACACCTTTTGTAAATAAAGAAAATATTATGAACAATATCATTGTATTTATCAATGATAAATAAAAAACGATGTTTGCAATTTTATTGCTATAATCCTTTAATTGCATTAACCTTTAAGCAGCCTGCCTGCCAATCGTAAGTTGACCCAGTTTCATCTTACCGTAGATTATTTAATTTATTTTTAATTTTTATTTTCTGGTAAAAAAACATATGTAATACTACTGTTAAAGGTGTGTAAATTGAAAAAAAATAATTGCGGCAATTACGATTTTCACACTCTCTTCGAGAGTTAATGATGAAAGTCTCTCGTAAGTGTTATTCACTTAATTATGCTGCTTAAATGTGTGGTTAAAGGTATGCATTTGTACGTTGTCATTTAAAACATTTCATATGGCAATTAGGCTGAAATGTAAAATATAAAATTTATTATATTAAAAGATTTAAAACGACAAAAAAATGCAGCAGTTTGCTCAATTACATATTTATTTAATTTATATAAAATTAAATTTGATAATTTTGTGCAAGTGTTAGTAGAGTTTAATTTGATTAAATACAGTTATAGTCATTTAAAACGGCTTCAACTATTTTTAATCAGTATATATAGATATTATAAAAATATTGGAAAATAGTATTTATCTTTCGCTTTGATTAGTATACAGATTATAGAAAGCAAGCTTTTGCATTTTCCATGAAAAAGTGCACATCCTGCACGCAGATAAAAACGTGATTAGGCATGGTAAGGCTAACAATATTATGGTTTTGAAAAATATCGTTTGGTTAATGCTAATCATCTAATGATTCTTTTTTTACTTTAGCAATAATTATTATAATGATAAAAAAGTTTTTGTTGCGTTTTGTCACTTAGTGATTATCATACATAAGAAATGCACCATTACTACAGCCAAATTTTTATTAATATACAAAAATAATTTTGTTTGTTTGTAATGAAATTATTACTAAAAATCATGCATGTATTGGTCAACAACAAAGTAAATTTCTAAATCAATAATCATTTTGACATTGATAGAAATTTTTGTGTTCAAAATATTGAGTATCAGTCCGTATCACAAATAAGCGGACTAAAATAAATTGCTTTGTGCTGGTGCAATGTTAGGAATAGTCCATATTTTGATTGTATTTGGTCTTGCATTTTTGCCATATTATGATTCCTTATTAGCATATTACGTTCATTCTTAATTATAATCAGGTATGTGATAGAAATCGATGCCATTTTAAATGGTGATTCTTAATAATATTTCTCTATTAAAAAGTATTTTACCGCAAATATTATAGAAATATTTCTTTATTAAAAATAATTTTTTTACAAAAACTATAAAAACTTGATGAAAAGTGTATTAAAAATGGCCTTTAAAATTGCTTCGTTATCAAAATCCGTTTTCATCAGATACCTGAAAATTACTGTTTTATGACAAAGTATTTTTATTGCCTTAAATAACAATATGCGCAGGTCTACCGCAATTAAAATTAAAATTAAATAACTTTAATTAGTGAAGGAAAAATATGAATATTGATAGTGGTGAAGTTGTGTTTGCTTTAAAAACAATTAACAATAACTACCGCAATACAAAAAAGTCTTGTATTATTTTTCGGGTCATAATTTATATGAAGATAAATTTTAAATCAAATTCAACTGAACAACCTTAACAGTGGCGGCTACATGGAAACACACATGAACACTGATGATAGGAGTGTTGCAGCTCCCTTAAAACAACGTTGTTTCTGTTCTACCGTGTAAGTTGAAATTCATTGACGTTAATTTTTTGTTTGTTTCTTTAGAATATTGGCTTATGTTCAATTCTTTATGACTAAAAACGATACGAACTTTTGAATTTAAATGCCCTGCATGACATTCATTGTCTTTTTCAGACAAATTCAAAACTATTCTGAATCAAATGCATCTGATATAATTAATGTTTATAAGTAAAAAAAAAAATTAGAATAAATAAATGGGTAAACTTGGGTTTGAACTTGAGCCAAAATTAATCGTTTCAATATATAAAGCATCTGATATATTCATAATATATTTCACTATTCGCTGGTCCATTCAATAGAATTTCAGATGTATTTTATCCAGAATATTTTAAATTTTTATGAAAAAGACAATAGATGTCATGTAGTGCATTTTTATTCAAAATTGATAATTTATTTATATTTGACCCCGCCTTTACCGCCCACCATTTGTTTAAATAAAGCAAAAAAAATATATTTTTCCACATTGGATGCAATGCAACAATAAGTACGCACAATTACATTCCATTAAATATTTTTATATATTTATAGATTTTTTATCCAATTTTCACTCACAGTGCAAAAAATTTTTCGAAAATGGCCCAAATTCAAGAGGCAATAAAAATTAAATTTGATCTAACTTTACCCTTAGCAGTTTTGTTAAATTAATTGTGAACTTTCATTTCGTGTTGAAGTTGGTAAAGCTGGCGGCGATGACCCGAAATTTGTTGCAGAGTGTAACTTATCTAGATAAGCGATTTTGTTTGGAATGCTAATACCGCTTTGCGTTTAATAAGACAAACATAATCAGCTTTTTTGAGATTTTTTCTTAATCTCATAACATTTGTACTTTATTTTAAAATATGAAATATAATATTAATGCAGAATATTTTGCCAGCGTTGTTAAATATTCTTCAAATTAGTTAGCAGATTTCGACTCTAAACGTACATTATGGGTTTTGAATAAAGGATTTGCTGAGTGTAGAATTTTTCTCTTAATGAATTTATCCTCTACATATATAAAATATCCGTGTACAGATTTTATACCCAGCCGGCCTTTGTCCAGTCACAATCATTACTTTTTTTCTAATGACATTTTAGAAACAAATCTGAGCTCGGAAAAATTCATGACAACCTGTAAAAGTATGTAAGAGTATGTTTGAGTGCAGCTTTGGAACAATATTTAAATATTTTTTAGTAATATTTTGTAAAAAATATTGAGGTTGTATTACCTATTAAAAAATTGCACCAAAATATGTAACAAGGTTTTTTACGACCTGAGGATTTATTTCATAGCAGCCGTCAGAATACTACAACGAACTGCACAACATTTTAGAGTTGTGTCGTTCCGGAACGACCTAGTTCCATTGAACGATTGCCTAATTGGAACGATGCGAACGGATACAAAGGTTGCTTTTTTATCGTTCCTCATTCCGCAATTGCAAATCGTCTTGAGAAATCATTAACTTGTTCTGATAAATGTCAAAAACAGTTTGAAAAGTCAACATAAATCTTATATTATTTTTTATGTCTGATGCTTGACGGATGTGCGAGCCAGACGTTGGTAGACTCATCAAGACTATTTGTTACAATTACTTCATTCACATATTCTGTACACTTAGAATAAGGTTGACTTTTTGTAAAGAGATCAGTGTTGCCGACTTAATGGACGATATTATATTTATAATTTATTTTATAACAGTTGTTGTCTATTATAAAAGCGCTAATAGAAATTTTTAAGTATAGCTAGAAAATAGAAACAACCAATAAAAAATGTTTGTTGACGTTTTTAGAAGCGTTCCTTGTTCATACACTGTTCAAAGTAAAAACGAACGATAAACTAAAGGAACGAACAAGTTAGTTTTATATTTGGCATCGGTCGTAAATATTGCACAAAAGGAACGATTTTGTCGAACTTTACTACATTTGGATGTGGAAATACACTATGAATGCATGGGGAATGACATTAGCACTCTTGGCGATGATCTTTTCATGGACGGAACAGCAAAAGTGCCTGTTTACTGAATGCAGTTACTCATCTTCTGCATCTTGCCTTTTTAAAAGTACACGTCCACTAGACAGATAAATTTGTCCCGATATGTGTGCTGGATCATCTGATAGAGTGTCAGCTGGTGTAGAAAAAATTTCTTATTGCACTGTTTAGTCATGGGCAGTAAACAGATAACTGCATCAAGCGAACGTCTATAACAAACTAGAGCTGGAATACGTCCTGATTTTCAAAGCTTTTTGACGAGTTGATTTTAATGCCGTTTTCTTTTCTAAAAAATTTACAATTTATTTTACTTTTTATCAAAAAAAATTGCAACTCAAAGTTTTCTTAAGACAAAAATTTTACATAAACTCATTATTTCTAAAAATCATTTCTAAAATCATGCAAATTTTCAATAAAAAGGGCTAAAAATTTTGCACTATTTTAGAAAAGAAAATGACATAAGACTAAGTGTCTCGTAGTAAACCAGTAAGCAGATGATCAGTACTTATTTCTCTTATTTTATAAACAATAATGGCCTTATCTACAAAAAGTGGAGCTGATTTAAAATAACCTACAAATATTTTGAATATTTTTCTTTACAGGAGGTAGAAAATGTCCTTCCAAATTGAATACAAGGTTCCTTTTACACAAGTTTTTGCTTCAATATAGTTCTTTATAATTTATTACTTAATATTTCCTGATACTAGTGCGTGTTTTTCAACAAATTCTCACGCAGTGGCATGTTATTATTTTGTTTGTTGTTTTAGTTGCTTCAAATAAATATTTTATTACTTTTTATTAAATGTGTCTGACAAAATTTATGCTCATTCTGCACATACAAATTGTTTGTTCAATAATTTCAAATGTACACTCATATGTATTCCAAATAAATGTGTGTTTGTAAATATCGGTAAATACTGTCATATCTACTGTAAATAATTGCACATACATACTCACACATGACATTTAAAGACAAATTTCTAATGCCCTACAAAGTTTTATATTTTGCACGATATAGTTTAGGGTTTTATTTGTATTAAATGTCATGCTGCAATGGAGTATGGAATAGTTAAATTTATTTACAAAGAAAAACTTGAACTAGATAGATTTTATGGAATTTTATATGATAAATTTAATGAAAGAAAGCAGGAATAACTCTACTTTTAACTGAGGTCTTTTATTTTTTGTTTGTCACAAAATAATTTAATTAGTTTCTACATACAATCCTGTATGTGCTATTTATGAGCTCTTTAAAAAATTAATATGAGTTTAATAATTTCTACAATTAACACATTTAATTTTGAAAGTAAATCGGAACAAGCTATACCCCTCAATAATTAATTGCAATCTGTTTTTAACAAAATTGTTAATATTTTACTGAATAAGTAAAATATTAATTTTGGGAAAAAGTGCGAATAAGAATTAAAAAAACGTAAATCGATTTAGTTATCATGCAAATAAATGTATGTATTATACTTTTGTAACTTATTAAAATATTAGTGCATACTATAATGCAAAAAACATTTTTAACAAATGTCAGACCGTTGTCTGAACTATGATCCCACAAGGTCTTATCTCTTCATATAATATATCAGAATTTTACACTAAAATTACTGAACGTTAAGAGCAAGAAAAAAACATCAACTTTTAAATATCAAAAAGTGTCAATATAAAATTTTTATTTATTTACTTGTCTATCAATTGAAACGATGAAAATGTATAAATTTTAAGCGTCAATGCTGTCAATGTGTCAAGTATTTTATCACTTATTATTCAAACGCGCCACGACCAAAAGATACAGCTTAAAAATATATATGTACATGATGATGACAGTAAAATCAATATTTAGATTGAGATTTGGATTTATTGCAAACCAACACATTGATATTATACCATAAGCAAACACATACATATGAATATCCATACATTTACAGTCTGGAAGTGAGAAAAATATATTTTTTTTTAATATTTGAGTTTTGTGGTGACATAAAAATGACATCAGACACATAGTGGATAAAATTAAATAAATACATAGAAATTTAAATTATTATTAATGTATCTATGGCAGTAATGAATAAAAGCTTAAGTCGACATAAGCCAAGTTTGAATCAACAACACATTTGTTATCTCAATATTCTATAGTACTCCTGCATTCATGTATCTATGGCAATAATGATTAAGTGCTTAAGTCGACATAAGTTGAGTATGAGTCAACGGCACATTTGTTATCTCAATATTCTATAGTACTCCTGCACTGTAATTGATTTACTGGTGTTTTTAGTTTGTTGATCCCAAGTCGAACACGTCGCGAGTTTACCCATATCTTCTTAATCTGATGAATAAATTGTTTCAAATAAAAAGTACTCTCTTAAGAAAAATAATGAATTTATCCAAAAATAATTTCTTAAATGGAGAAGATATGGGTAAACTCAGATTTGAACTCAAACCATAAAAATTTAATTTCAATATACACCTTAAAACAGCTCAACAATTACGTATAAATATTAATTATTAAAAGAAATTATTTTAAAATTTAATAACACATGCCTGGTCTCATACAGTTGTCTGTCTAATTTTTTATAAATTTATGTTAGTGTTATGTCCGTTGAAAATACATATACAATTTTTTATTAAATATGAAACAAACTACATGCTTAATTTAATTTTTATAAATACATATTTGAATGATACGATTTTTTCAATAAAATAAAATTAAAAACACACACACACTTATACTGATTTTTAATTATTTGTAAGAAAAAAGATTTTTTGCCAGAAAAAAAGTTTTTTTCTCAGAAATTTCAAGATTTTAAAACACAAAAAAAAAATATTTCAACAATGATGGTTGTATAACTTAATGTATTGACGGTCCTAATTTACAGAAGTCCACTTTGAATAACCATTTAATGATATGAGGTGGTTATTCTTGCCATTTTCATTGGTTTTAATTATTAATTATTTTACGAATTTGTAAGTGTTGGAAAATTAAGTGAATTAAAAAAAATTAATGATTCAATATATAAAAATATATGCATTAGAGCCGCTTTTGAAACAGATGCTTTCCATATTAGTTAACATTAAAGGCAACTCAATGTGGAGTAATTTTTTCAATGACAGATAAGCTTGCACACCACTGAAATAATATATTATTTTTAGTATTTATATATTTTTATTTTTTTATTTTATTTTAATTCATTAATATAAATTGAATTTTAAACAATCAATTCTTGTTTTTATTAAATATGTATACATTTTATCAATTTAATTTTCATTTTATTAATATTATTTATTTAAACTCTGTTGCATAATTTATTCTTTTTTATAATTTTATTCATTTTGTGAGCAAATTATTTTTACCAATTAAACTGAAAGTATAATAATAACTTTTAGTATTAAATTTTATTTATTTTTCTATATAAAGGGTAAAAATATTTATTGCAAGAATTAAAAAAAAATTTTGTTTATTATTCTTTTTTTAACTGCTAGAATATGTAAAACTGTACAAAACAATTTAAATTCTTAATAATATATATTGAAATGAAATAATATTAAAAAATATATTTTACAAAAAGTTTGTATGAATTGAAAATATCTGAAAAAATAAAAATTATAAATATATTTGACGTTATTTTTACAAAAGATTCAGCAGTTTAAAAAAGGTTTTTATTCACGGAATGGCTTAATAATACTTTGTTCAGTTTAAAAAATATTTAAAATTGGATACTGTTTTTGGTCGCTAAGTTGCAAGAAAATGTGATTTATCGATATCTTCGGCAAATGACTAAACGTTAAACAGAATAATACCTTCAAAATCACAATTTAAATTCTGACAGCAAACATTTAATTTTTGATGGTTTTTATATATTTAGAAGTCATTATTTTAAATATGACGTAGTAAGAACTTGCCTTCAATGACATAGGCATGAGTTAGAACGCCAAAGTAAGAGAGCTGCAAAATGAGTACAGTACTCTTCCGATAATCCAGACACGCGATTTCTCGGACACATCTATAATCCATACTTTGCTACAATCCGGACAGTACAACTTTTGTACTCTATAATCCGCACAGTAACTTTATTTTTCTTCTTTCATGTGATGCCTTAGTACTATAACGGAACGTTTTATCGTAATATTTGTCCACGTTTAGAATTTTTATTTATTTAGTTGAGTGTATTTGTTGTCCCGCAGTTATGTTCACGTATCTCCAAAACAAATTTTCTTTGTTAAATTGAGTATAAAGTATCAACATTATACACAAAAAACATTATTAGATGATCTGGAAATGCACTAGTTCTGGAGCACAAGTTCATAATCTTAGACCCGGTTCACATAGGTCAGGTTTGACGCGCCAAGTCTTGAGTTTACAGCAGAAGCGGTCTATCTCAATATTTTCTTGTTGGGATATACTTAAAAATAACTTCAAGACGACGATAAATATGTAGTAAGTTGGCAAAATATTTACTACTTATTAAAGTTTAAGGTACGTATATTATTGGACATTGTAAAACAATCAATATTGCAATAAGTTTTATCTTAATATTGAAAATTTTTTTTATAATTTTTTTATTTAAATATGTTTATGTTACTTTTTGCCTAAACATATAAAATACTTGTAATATATAAATTATTATATCTTTTGTAACTATTTATCTAAGTAGAAGAGGCTTACTTCCGCCTGAACTCTTTAAACTTATGTTATTACCTCGTAAATATACATTCGTGTTATGTAAACAAATAAATTGAATTGAAATCAAGATTGCAAGTGAGTGATCACATAAAACATTGACAACATTGAAAATAAAAACGTGTATACTATTGAATGAACTTGTCACAGGCAAATCAATAAGATGTGTTGCAGACAAATTTGGCGTGAAAAAAATCAAACGTGTTCGATATTAACCTTTATGTTTTCGTAAGTCTACATTTTTAGTAATTTTGATTATTAAATTAGAGAATAAAAATTTAAATTGTCAGTAAAAGAATTTGAGCTTGTTTTAAGCAGACTTAAACGTTAATGATATAAAAATAATTATTTCCGAAGTGCCAAAGCAGAGTTATTTAAAATGCTATTGTAGTCACTATGTGATTTTTATGCAAAAAAGTCGATCTGCAAATGTTGGGAAGAATGTTGTAAAAAAATTGGTTTCTAACTGGTAGAACAGTAGAAGTACAACAGTTTGCGACAATTTTTTTACGTCCTTAAATTTGGTACAGTTCGCCAGAATAAAACCTTTGTAACAGATGAAATGAAAGCTGACCGTAAACGTGCAGAACATTCATCAATTTTTTTTTCGGACTCAAAGTTTGCACTGTTATCGTATGTGCCAAAAAATGGAATTCCATTTGTAATATTAGCACAACTCTTAGGCATTTATACAATAGCCCAAATGATGTCTGCATATTCTACTAAACGTTAAACATTGCGCTGGCCGTCGGCAATGCTTTTTTTAAATTTATTTCATATATCATATGCTGCATATATAATCTACATAGAAAATAATAACCATATTCAGCAAACAGGCAGAAGCAGAAAGTTTTTCTAAAGTTTAGTAAAACAGATGTTTATGCCAGCAATTGAACAGCACTCAGAAATTCCAAGGATAATAGGTTACTTTTCAGCACGTCTTGCTATAGAAGTGGCACTAAGGCATTTGAAAAATTAAATTTTTTCCTCTTCTCCAAATTATTAGTTTCCTGAAATATCTGGGGATAAGCTGAAGATACATCCTATGCGATGTCAAGCATGTGAAATGCGAAAGCACAAAAACATGAGCAAGATCTGCAGTTGGTATAAGAAACTGGTGTGTGATGCACATTCCACAACTTACATATTCGGGAAAGGCTGATCAGCAAAAGAAACTTGAGCTTTTGCAATAGTTTCGTTCGAATTTTCATAAAGATAAAATAATATAACCATTTTTTTTTTGTTTATAGGCACAAAGTAGTACAAAAGTAATAATATTGCAAATGTCATTCGACCGTCCACGAGTTTTCAATCTCGAGCACATAAAGCTTAAAAAGAACAGTACTGCTTTAAGAACATGTATAGCTAAAACTTTTAATGGAAGTGGTAAGAAAACATTATAAAAATCTTTCTATTTTAGTGAAATAAAACACAATCGTATAATCAATTCATTCTTAATAAAAAACAAATAAGAAAACATTTTGTGTTCATAATTTCTTAAAGATGCAATTGAATTCTAAAAGAAAGTACATACATATGAATTTGCATTTTTTTCGGTTAACATATACATAAATGTTAAATTTATTGATCTAATTTTTTTATCAATTATCAATTATAACAAAAGCAAAGAGTGAAATAATGTTTGCTATGGTAACGTTAAGTGATGATGTATTACTTGTACCCCTAAAACCGTCTGATTCATCTTAATAAATAAATGTAAAATTTTTTGAGCTTCTATTTTAACAGAACACTTATTAAAACAGGCGGTCTATGCACAATCTATACAGGTATATAAGTATATTTATAGTAAAAAAAACAAAGCAAAAATTAACAAATGTAATTCGGACACTCCAGTAATTTAGACATAATCACTAATTATGGTGTCAGGATTATCGAGATGGTACTGTACATAATATATGGTGTTTAGCATTTTAACTCATTACTTTGCCATCAAAGATTTTACTGGGATGTTATAAAATGTGTTCCTTACTCAAGTCTATAGTTTTAGTTCTGCATTGTTATTAAGGTATTTATCTTCATAAATCATTATTAAAAACATTTAAATTTACCTATTTTGCAAGGAATTCATATCTATATGTTTGCTGCCTCAGGTCATTTAACTTGTCTTCAAGAAATTATGTCTGGTTAACAGTCTACTTCATGCCACATCATAGTATATCTTAGTATAATTTTTTGTATGCAGAGAAAAGGAATTACTACAAAGTAATCAAGAACTTTAAGAATTTTTTGTACATGCACAATGTGTTTGTATTGGTGCGAGTTAAATATCATAATGAAGGTAAAGAAATAACTAAAGCCAGCAACTTTCAAGTCAAGAGCCTTTTAACAATTTCCCTCCAGACACTAAAGTTATGAATATTTAATGACCTTTACACACTATGGCAGGGACCACAAACCAAATGCTACTAACAGACCGCATACATGTGGACATTTTAACTTGTTTAGTAGTGAATAGAGGTGGGTTATTAAGGACACATATTTTTTTTTGTTATTTGATTTTTAAGTTAAACAAAAAATTCAAAAATGTAACAAATATTTAATTTTCTTTAAGTTGGTATTTGGGGAGTGCTGAATTTTATTCTTAAACTCATTTTTAGAATATATTAAAAATTTAATTGCAAGCATTAATACTATTTTTAATCTCTATAATAATTTGTAACCTGTCTTACGCTCAAAAGGCGACCAGAAAAAAAATATTAGTTAAATAACGGCAATAAGTCTGTTTATTTTGGAAGAATTTTTTTCTAGAGATCTGGCAGCTAAACTGAAATGGCTGGACAAAATTAAGGATTGATTATACATTTATCTGCCTACCAATCGCTCTGAGACTGTCAGTTGCGCATACAAAATTCTTTCTTTCTCTTGTTTTTGCAATGCACTGTCAGTACCACTTCCATATCTAAGCCAAAAAAGTATGCTACAGTTGTCGGTGATGGTTTTTCATAACAGCGATGGTCAGTATTTCCTGTAATTGATCTTGCAAAAGCGCATATCCGTGTTATGTTCTGTGTTGCTGAAATTTCAACGGTATTTATTCCTTTTGTATGTGCAAATGGTCTCCAATAAGAGGAATCATTTTTATTTGCGAAATCATCGAATGTTGATATAGTTGAGGAAGTATTATTAATAATGGAAAATATTATCGCCACGACTGCACTTGCAGGTTCATATTTATTTCATGCAATTTTCCATCACCGATTTGCACATTCGCGGCTGTATATTCTCGATAACTGCACGAAATTTATCTTTGAGGTCTTGAATTTGTTGTTGGATATTAGACAACGTCTGAAGGTGTTAAATTGAAAGATTTTGGTGCCCGATTCGGATTGCTTTTTCGAGAAATCACATAGTCAGAAAACTTTTCACGACAAAGGTTGATAGCATCGTTACTTGTATGGTACGTTGCGACATGTTCTTGAAGACAACAATAATATCTTCCAATCCTAGTCATACAAAATTATTAATCATCGTTCAATTTCAAAGATCGATGAGAATATATGAGATGGGGTGCTGTTGACTGAAGTAGTTAGCGCGTTGACTACAAAGCAAATAATGTATAAGAACGTGGGTTCGAGCGCAGCTTCAGACAAGCCATAACATCCAGCATTTTTCAGATGTGCATTAGTATGCCATTGTATTTGTTGTTGTCGGAGTGTTTAAGTCATGAAGGCATGGTACTGGTCACTAAAGAGTAAAGATAGCAGTTGATACTGGTGTAAGCTAGCGGACATCACAGCACCCTCCTTCGTCGGTATTGTAGCAAAATCGCCGGCGAAGTAAAAAAATTAATAAAATGGCTACACAGCTTAAACAAGTTTAATGCGCCTACTTAAAAGCACAGATGCTACAACACTGATCTAAAAACTAACATAACGCACAATATCAGAGTTGTAAAAAATTAAGCTTTCTCTCTTTCACCATCTGTCCTCTCTCACTATCCCTTTCCCAAAGAAGTTAATACACCTACGGGTTGGTAGGCATACTAATTGCCTGAGTGTTACTTCTCTTTAAAAAAAATGGGCAAACCTGGGTTTTCCCGAGTTCGATACTTCCCATCGCTAACTTGTCCCATTTACTAAAATTTTTCCACGACAACCTACAAATGCTTTAGTTTTGCAAACTGTGAACGCGACATTTTCACTATTTTGCGGAGCTTTCTTGTCATCTGTCAAGTAGTCGAAATCATGATTGCTAAAACGCCGGGCTATTGAAAATTAAACCACTTGTTGAGAGACCCTGCTTAAAACAGTGTGTTTGTGAAGCTAAACATATGCACCCAGGAAACAATTTTGGAATTACTTCTATTAAGAACAACATACTTTTCTTTACAAACTGTATATCGTCTGCGTTACCTTGTATTAGTAAAGAGTAAATAAGTAAATTATTCCCTACGTAGTTCAGATGTGAAACGTGAAAACAAGCGCATAATAAAACATTTGTGCAATAGTCAAGTAAGTAAAATACTCGATATCGAACCCAACTAGTACTTCAAAAGCAGGAGCATTCATATAATTTTTACGTATTTAATTAATTCTTGATGTTGAAATAATGAAGTCATTTGTAATCCTAGATAGTAAGTATTTGGCCTACAATGACATTGTCATATAAGTTTTTACTGCGTACGAAATTAAAAAATTATGACTCATTTATAAGATACTTCGTGTGTGCAGGTATTTTGTCCACAAAAATACACACTACATACTACAAAGAACGATACCTGAACTTTTCGTCTGTCTAACTTTAGGATGCATTAGACATTTATAAATAGTTCGAATAATTGTTGTATATTTTGTTGGGTGTTGATTGCAACATTTGTATATATTTGATTAGTATTTACGCAAAAGTAATAATTTTGTTTGTCACCCATAAATGTTAATTTTATTGAATATTATTGATATCGCATATCTTAGGTAAATCTGTGGTCATTTATTTACTGTCTCAACATTTCACTTTCAACCATAATAAGTAATGCATTCCTTTCGTATAATTTTAATTTTTTTTAAGCTTTAAAATTTATTTATCGTTTTTTCTACACTTATTTTTAGATCATGCATGAGTTAAGTAATTGTTTGATTTTATCCTTGTATTTGAAATCTATTTTATTGAAAACAATTTATAATATGCAATTGTGTTTTATTTTAGTATTAAATTCCAAGAGTCTTCTTATGCGTCTGTGTGTGTGTGTTACTACAGTAAATTTTCAAATGAACATACTCGGTTAATAGTTATTTCGGTTGCTTCATTACTAAATCAATTATCATATCCATCTCACTTTAAGTATTTGCTATTATTTTTTTATTGATTTGATATATTCAAAATTAGATGTAAACTTTTTTTTTTTTAAATATTAAATTTAGTGATGGTAAAATTCAAATATTGATTGTGATGAAGTTGATAATATCTCCAGATAAGAATAAAATTTGTGATTTGAACGAATGAATATTGATGAAAGCGGCCCTAAAACAGAACTTAGTTTCTGTTCTGCCACGTATGTTTAAATTGGCAAACGATAACTTTGTCTCTGTGTTTTTGGCATATTGTCCAATGTCCAATTATGATTAAACGTCTTAAAATTTTTAGTCTAATTATAATCAACTTGGATCAACATATTGTTCTACAAGTATAATAGCTTGAACTACGGTTTACAACTTGGAAATCGTAACTGTTGAAGCCACTTTAGCCGAATCAATTGTGCAAATATTTTGTTACGCCATATAAACTTGTTTTCACGAACAGACACACAATTTAAAGAATTGGGGAAAAATTTGCTTGTTTGGTCTCCAATAAGCAATTCTTGGGCTACTGCAAACCAACGCAAACGGCATGCATTTTGTACTGCAAATTATGTATGCTGAGCCATTTCAGTTTGACTAATGACATTAGACAAATTTTTAGAAATATGCTTCAGGTTATGTGAGCGTCGCACAGTGTTTCGCGCTCATAATACGAGTGGGCAAAAGTAGAGGAGTAATCCTCGAGTTATGATACTTGTTAAAAACTTTTGGATTGACTCACTTATGAAAATATAAAAGTTTGAAAAACATAAGAGCACTAAACCCTAAAATATTTTCAACAAATTTTATACAAATATTTTGAAAATTTATTAATTTTTTTTTTAATCGTAGCAAAGATACTTGTTGCTCTTGCGAACCCATTTTTAATGCTATTATAGTACGAAAATGTTGAAAAGAAATCAGCGGTGAGTTTGCGCTAATATCCAATATATTGCTAAAAAATTTTTTAATCCGGCGATGAAATATAAAAGTCTTCGAAAATTAAAATTTTTGCATAAAGACAAATGGTATCAGTCATGGTACAATTATCACAGCTAATAGCGAATCTACAACAAATTACAACACCAAAAAACACACTAATTTTGTTGGGTTACAAGGGTTATGTCAAAATCTATTTTCTGTGTCTCGCACACATTCATAATCTCTCTCAAATTTACTGACACACGCATATTGTTGGTAGAAACGTACAAGGTTTATGTCTAAATCAATTGGCTGTGTGAGGCACACATTCTCAAATTTACTAAATCAGCTGTGCTATTAGCATAACCTGTTATTACTGCACCATGGTATCACTCATACGTACGGCGCACACATGACCCTTCTCAAAAAGCTGGACTCTGAATAAAATATTGTTATAAAAGCTGTAGCTGTGGGAGGACCGCGGAGTGATAAGTTTTCAACAGCAGACAAAGTAATTGATTGTTGGAACAGAACAAACTGCAACTTAAGGCTGAAAAATTAAAAAAAAGAGAATCAAACAATAGTAAGAGAGAATTTGAAGTTACTGCCGTCGATTTTATTATGGGCCATCAGCAATTGTTCGTGAAGTTGCAGATTTGTTCTGTTTCATTATTTAAGTATATTTTTCTTTACCCACTTAAGTATTTGTACACTGTCTTGCTACCAATTTTTAAACGCTTTAGTCGAGGTCTGTTTGATGATATTCGATCCTTTCATTTTTTATTATATGTAAAAAGAATCCGATGAACCCAAAACAAACAAAAAATACCATAAAACTGTCTGATGTATTTGAGTAGGCGAAAAAAGACATTCGTTCATAAGCAAAAGCGTTGTGAAGAAGTAAATTTTCAGTTGTTAAGACTTAAGCAGGATCCTATATTAAATAAAGTCAAAAGTAAACACTGGAACAAAATGTAGTATTTTTAAATTTCTTTAATTAGTGTTCTATATGTATTTTGTGTTCCAATTATCCCAATGATTATTTAAAAATACATTGAATTTGATTATGGAGGAATAAACGTAGCTAGTTCCTATGTGCGTTTTGCTGTTGCTAAATCAGATAATCAGGGCAAGTTTTCCTTTTCTTCACCTCAAAATTAATTTTTTATGAAAAGTATAAACGTAAATTTAAAAATATATTTCTCTATTGTTACTTAATGGTGGGGGAAATTGTCTTTGATGATAGTACTTGAACGGGAGCGTAGTTGAAGTAAAGTCAAGATATAAAAAAATAAATATATATTTCAGAAGAATTCAAAGCCTTTAGCGCAGCTTGACTGTCGGATATCGAATAAAGCCGAATACCCCTTGAACCGCTCCTCAAGCACTCTGCAGCGCAAATAAGAAAGGCATACTACCTTGTATATCATAACAAAAGGACACGGAATATATTACTATGGCCGCTATAATAACAAATAAAAAAAGATATGCTATATTTGATGCACATTTATTTCAATATGAAGTCAGGTCTCTATAAAATAATTCTAAAAATTTTCCACCTAGCGCGCAGTGGGGAAAAGTTCAATTCAATTCCTTTATTTACATTTTCATTTCACTTTAAATTGTATATTGAAGTGTTCAAGAATTTTTCTTTTTCAGCTTAATAATAGATCTATATTTACAAAATTTCCTATATATAATATTTTTGGAGAAAAAAATTTGGTATTTGATTTTTATTTTTACAAGAAAACGTAAAAAATGCTAAATACCACAGACCAATATTATTATAAATAATAATTCTATACGATGCGAACAAAAAGTAAAATACCTTATGTAATCAATAAAATTAACATATTGACCCGTATCCTATACCCTTTTAAAAATTGGAAATCTATCCTTAACATTAACAACAAAAAAAATTATTCTGAAGTCCATTTTCCACGCTGTAATTTTCTATGCAGTCCCCGTTTTGTCTACTAGCGCATTTTGCCATATTAAAAAAACTGCAAATAGCTCAAAATAAGCTATTAAAACTTGTGTGTCTCCCGTGTTTTTTTCCACCACACGCCTCCACGATATTGCGGGCTTGGAGCTAGTTCCAGATAAGATCAATAGGCTTACACAAAATTTTAATACCAGATGTCTGAATTCTAAATTCGCTCATATTAATGAGCTGGTATGATCTTAGATTTTATCTGGTCTGTAGTTAAGTAGGGAAAAGTTGAATAGGAAATGCTATAATCGATATCTATATTTAAATAATCAAAGGTAAAACAGAAACATCTTCTCAACTATTTGTAAACCCATTTTCTTCTTTCTTTAATTATTTGTTTATTTGTTTGTTTGTTTGTAGGCGTTTGTAGAGCTTTAGCACTAGATGGATTTCCCTAACCAAAAGGGCACGAAATACTACTTGCGTGAGTCTTCATAATATACTTGTTTCTATTTGTGATAGTGTGTGATAAAAAAATGTTTGTCCTAAAAAAAAAGTCCTTTTAAAGGCAAAATCTAGTGAAATTTTTTATATTGCAAACGTTTTGTTTGTTAAGGAGCAAAGCTTTTTGAATTTTTTGAAAAAAGATATCGAGACCTGTTTCGAGTAATAAATTTAATAGTTGTTTAAATTGGTTAAGCATTTTGGCATTAAAGCGCAAACATTTTCTATAGTGCATTAGTAAAAAATGAGCAACTTGATTTTAATTGAGCAGCATATTAAAATATCAAGTAAAAATTTATTTTAATTAAATTAAAGTTTAAATGAAAAATTAAAACGAAAAATTAAGCTCAGACTACATGGTAAAAAGTTTCACCATATCATATTACAATACAGGGTTTTACCTTAAAACCTGAAAAGAAAAGAAAACATTTCAAATTAAGAATTTTATTCCCATATTTTAAAAGCCAGCATTTTTAATTTGTGCGAAATGGAACACAAAAGTTGTAATTTATCTGAAATCTAAAAAATTTAAAAAGGTGTTGCAGTCTCATTTAATATTATTTTACTAAATAAATAAACACTTGTAATAGTGCAACACAAATACTGAATTTACCTGATGGTGGGTGGTTGGATGTGGCACTTTTAATTTTATTTTCTTGCCTCAATAACTTCCTCGACATTTTGCTAGAATGTTTTTCATGACATATTTGAGAATGATGATGACGATTGCGCTGTTTATTTTGATGGTTTTGGTTACATTTTAATGGCTTTTCGCTAATTAGTCTAAAATGTTGTTAACATTTTTTTGTTTTCATATAATTCTAGGAGGAGCATTTAAAATTCCTGATACACTTGAAATGTTCGTTATGCTCGTATTTACTTATTTTTTTTCTAATTATTTTGTTTTATTGTTTCGCTATTAAATTACGTTTGGGTGGCTTCCATTGAGTTGCGTCTCGCGGCTGTAGTGGTGGAGGAAAAGGGTTTTAATGGCTTAATGCTAATTTTGTGAATTTAGTACATTTACGTGACTGGGGTTTTTTAAAATAATTAAGCTTAAGTGGGCAAGTTTTTTTATGTATTTTAACACTTTTTTTAAATGTCGCAAATTTATTTTTGTCCTTTGACCTTTTTTGCTTTTTAAGAAATATGAGAAAGAATTACATTTTTTTAAGTTCTTTATTATTTCTTATTTTTAATTCTTTTAATACCTGGACATTTTCATTATTTTAGTCAATGTTAGTTTGAATTGGATCTTAATTAGTAGAAAAATATCGTTGAGAGAACTGAAAAGTATGTATTATAATTTGTTGACTTGTTACTGCTACTCGTATTAATTTTCTTAAACATCTCAAATTAATTAAATATTTTATAAGAGTTTTTTTCGTTGACATCCTTTCGTTATCTTTGAGTTGTGGTACGCTTTATTTTTATTCCAAGAATGATTTAACTATCTTAGACTAGCATTTTCTACTCTAGCTAAAAAAAATTATTTTGTTCGTTAAAAATTCAAAATGAATTCTTCTAAATACAGTGTGTCCGCCAGAAAGTTATACTACTTTGTTTTGCCGCCATTTTGGTAAAAATTGGACTTGACTGTTCATATTTGGAAGTCGTAAAGTCAACACGTGGAAAATTTAATATGAAAAATATAAGATAAACCAACGTGTTCTAATCGGTAAAAATCAATCATCGATTACTGTGACGATGAGAAAGTTACGTGAAATTTTTCGGAGAAACAACGAGCCAACAAAACGCACTATTTACCATGTAGTGAATGATTTCGAAGAAAAAGGGTCTGTAGGTGATAGGCCCAAACATGGATTTAAACGTACTGCAAGATCGGCTGAAAACATTACTGCTACTCAAGAAAGTGTTCAAAACAAACCATCAACCTCAATTCGACGCCGTCATCAGGAGCTTGGTCTTCAAAGAACAACTTTGGCCACAATTTTGCACAAGGATTTGCATTTGTTTCCATTTAAGATTCAGTTGAAACAAGAGCTTCTTCCACAGGACCATTTACGCCACCGTACATATTCCAATAGGTTGTTTCAGCTCGCCCGTGACTACCCCGATTTCCATGTAAAAATCGTTATGAGTGACGAGGCACATGTTCATTTGAATGAATATGTGAATTTCTGTTTATTCACATTATTAGTTATTAGTTTGTTCTGGACAATGGAAAACCTTCAATTATTCATCAGTCGCCTTTGCATCCATTAAAAGTGACAGTCTGGTGTGCAATTTAGCCAGGAGGAATCATTGGACCATACTTCTTTGAAAATGAAAACGGTGTGACGGTAACTGTGAATTTTACACGATATCGTGATATAATTGAAATCTTTGTAACGCAACAACTGCATACTTTGGGCTTGATTAACATGTGATATCAACAAGACGGTGCCACATCGCATACAGCCAGGATAACAAAGTAATCAAATAATGGTGATGTTGATTGGCCTCCACGGTCGCCAGATATGACTGCTCCGGACTTCTTTTTGTGGGAATATCAGAAAAGCAAGGTTTATGCAAACAAACCAGAAACGCTGGAGCAAGTCAAACAAAATATTCGTAATGAAATTAATGAAATACCGCGCGAAATGTGTGAGAGTGTAATGGAAAATGTGCTCAAAAGGGCTCGCCTTTGTGAGGCTAACAGATGCGGACATTTATCTGATATTGTATTCCATACATAATTGCCGACATTAAATAACACATTTATCAATATAAGATCCATTCTCTTTCATTTAATCAAAAATTATAAACAAACAAAATAGTATGTATACCTTTCCGGTGGGCAACCTGTATAAACCATTTCTTTAAATAACTCTGAACTTTTTCTACCACATTTATTAGTATTCTAAAATACTTGTCCGATGTGTGTATTCATCGTGTCAGTGAACAAACTTGGTTATTATTAGTTGAAAATAATTTATAGAAAATTTTTCATATAATAAGAACCAGTAAAAAAAAAATAAATTTATAGGCAGCATAAAGACACGTAGGACCTGAATGTATTTAAGGGCAAACATTATGCTTGACAGCTTAAAATCCTATAAACATTTTTAGTAGGCTATCGGCAACTCTATATTCGAAGCCATGCTTACGCCTTTTGAAAATTGCTTTATTGACGGATTTCTATTTATGTTAAATTTGCAGTCTAAACTCTTAAGCGAAGAAATTGTAAACTTTCTTATCGATCACTTTGCAACTGCTGTTGACAATTTTAAAAAATTAGTTGAAGTAGAAATGAAATGTTATTCTAAAAAGTTTACATTTTGTGTTAAAATCTTTTCAATTATTTTTTTGTTTTGCGAATTATTATTGTTTTGTTGTTTTCTGGTGACCGAAAAATTATAATCATGTACGATGACGATGTTGAAATTTTCCATTCGTTAAATCAGTTTATTGATTACGTTTATCTTCAAAGTGATCTCAGTAACTTTTTTGAATGGTGTTTGCACAAAATGATGGAGCTGAATTTAAAAACAATAAATTAAATGCATGCACTTTTCAAGTAGTAATCTTATTCCTGTTATTTAATCCTTGGGAGGTCATCAGTACGATTTCGTAAATTCTTTTCTTGACCTTGGAAATTTAATGGATCGTATGCTGAACTTTGTTAGTCACATTACTTTGACTGTGAATTGAGTTAGTGGTGTTTTAGCCTTTATAAAGCGTTCAGCTAAAGAGTTTACTGACCTTAACATTATGCTGCAATTGTACCTATTTTAGAATACGGATCAATCCTATGTGATCCATACTACAACATTCATAATATTCGTATTGAATCTGTGCAAAAACAATTCTTATTATTCTTTTTACGTGCCCTTGGATGGAGTTCATCAACAAGTATATTAGCATTAATAAACCTTCCTACTTTCAAAATTCGTCGTACAATGTTAAATGTTTCTTTTATGATAAATAAATCTTATCAATGGTAACATTTGCTCTGAATTTCTTTTAAATTCTGTTAAATTTAATATTCCTTGCCGTAGTGCTCGCCATTACAATCCTACGGATGATCCTTTCACGAGATTATGTCGTCAATATAATTATTTGTCTGAGCTTGTTGATTTTTCTTTGAAGTCTAATATTATAAAGCATAAAATCATTGCTTTTCTTAAATTATAACTTAAAAACTTTGATTTAATATGATTTTAGTATCATTATATTTAGTCTGTAAGAATTATATCTTTTGACTAATTTTTAAAAAAATAAATAAAATAAAAACAAAATTTTAATGTTTAATGATCTTTCATATCACACATTTTGATTATTTACTATCATATTAACATGATAGCTTGCAGCCATATTTTTGTCATATTTCACCATAATTTTAGGGGTTTATTGTAAACTTTTAGATTGTGATCACCTTAATCAAGTAAGACTAGCATAGTACCAATTCAGCCTATCTGATCATCCAATACATTAAATATAAAAAAAAGCATAGCCTAAAATAATATTCCGTGTTCTCAAAGAGAAATCGAAAAAATTAGTAATTTTAGATATATACTATTAGAAAAAAATATTGACTTACACTGACATAAATACTTTCTTCCAAATTATCTTGACTGATCCGTTCTGCTAGTCTGATGATTAGTTTTCATTAAAAATAATTTGAATTTATCAGAAATTTCTTTAAATTAAAAAAAGAAATTAGTAAAATCAGACTTAAACTTAAGCTGAATTCTCTTTATTATATTTTTAATTCAAAAATATTGCCAAGCTATCGCAATGGCACAAAAATACTGTCCTTTAGTAAAAGCATCCTCTGCATAATTTTACCAATTTTAGTTATCAAATATTTGATCGACCAAATTTTGGTGGCCAATAATCAAATTTTGTGTTATCATCCACCTTTGGTTATTCAAGTTTTAGTCATAAGTATAATCTCAATCTACACATGTCTTAATTTGTAGCCACCAAAAGAATTTAAAATTTTGTTACTAATTCTTGAGGTTTTTCTATTCCAATATTGACATTGTTATACATTGTTTTTGTTGTTGGCTTTTCTTGTCAAACTCACTTAAATGAACACAAACACAAATAAACTTTGCCACACACATATGAGGGTATTCTCTAAATTACCTTAAAAATGCAAGTAGTTTCTAGCCATAACGTTACCGTTATTTTTTTAAACTCAAATAAATCAGTAAAATATTCTTGATGACTTACTAGCTTGCCTCCAACTTTTGTGTGGTACTTCGTACAGCGGTTTAATTTTCCAATGCTTTTGTATGCCACAAGCGTATATAATTTGTCATGAACATGCTTGAATGCACCAAACTAGTAGTAGCAGTCAGTGCTCGTAGTAGATTTAACAATTCTTTAGTTTGATATGAACACAAATAAAAATCTTAAAGAAAATTTTTGTCAAACGTGGGCTTAAATATTGGCTTAATAACTTTCTGGGTGGCGAGGGAGAGGAGGCAAATGAGTTTAGTACATTTAGCTGATTTTAAATTTATTTGTTATTATCGAATAGAGTGTTTCTTATAAATTGAGAAAAGTTTTCTGAACAATTGTTGTACAACAAATATGTTCACTTTATGTTTCTTTTCTCTTCTTGTAACAAAGGTTTACACAATTATCAATGATGCCATTGTCTTTGTGTTCGACATTTGCATAAGATAGTCAGTCTATTTATACTTTTGCGTTAAACATATAATTGCAAGCAAATCTTATTGAAAATTTATTATAAAATGTGTGTATGTATGATGGCAATTTGCTTTGGTATAGAAACATAATATTAACTTAAGCATTACAAAGGCTAAAGTTACAAATTGACATTGGTTTAAAGTTTTTATAAAGTTATTTGTTATCGAGATTCTCTAACAATTGATGTCTCTGCACTTGATACATTTAAAAAACATAAAAACATACTGTCAGCAGGAATAAGTTTCAAGTAAACGAACAGTAAGAAATAGCATCAGTAAATGTTTTATATAAACACCGGCGTAAGTTTATTGTTTTTGGAAATTTAATTCAAACTTTGATATATAATTCTTTTAATAGGTCATACTGAATTTAATTTTTTGTACAGATTGTTCTCTTTTATTTGTTTCCGAGAAATTTTGCTTACATGAAATAAAGCCATGTGTGGCAATCTGGAAAGGTTTTCAAAATTATAGGAATCAGCAATGACAGTGTTTGTTGCTGAAAGAAATTTGTAATAATTAAAATATTTAAATTTGACTTAAATTTAAACCCGGTGCACGACATTTGGACTCGTAAAACAGGCTAAAAAGATTTCTGAGGACCGTATTTTCTTAGTCAATTTACGTACATATGATACTGAGCATCAATGCCGATAAGGAAATTCTTTGTGTTTTTTTTGTAATTGACTCCATATATCGAGATTTTCCTTTATATCATCACATAATTTAAATTTACTCGAAAATTAGTTTTTCAATTCAATTAAAAAAACACAAGGATCGGACACAAAATATCCTTTAAATAACATGCCTATGAATTTTTTAACTCTATTATATATTCACTCGGAGATATTCAAAAAATTTTATTGAAAAAAATTAATTTTTTCCAAAAATTTTTTTTGGTTGGACTTATGAAAATTTTAAAATGATGAAAATTTTTATTTTTATTCCTAATTGCAATAACTTCGTATGTTAGAAATAAAATGAGATAAAATTTATTTATTTATAATTGAAATGGAAGAATAAATTTATGTCTTGAATCAATGAAGCTGGTAAGAAATATTAAATTTTCTTAAACTGAAAAACTGTTAATTATCTTCGGTGCTGAAACGATTGCGGAGTATTTAATTATATAACAATCTAAAATCATCAGAAAAAACAAAGTTTAAGAAAAATGCTTTAAGAAAAATTAACTAAAAGTGAAAAATGCAACCGAATCAGCTGAGAATGCTTTATCTGTTCTAATTGAAACGAAATAGTATTATTCATTCATCAACTACAAACATGTGAAAAAATTTAATATATGATGAATTGAAAAGCTTGTAAAGATTTGCGAATATATTCTATATAACAACATTTTGAAAATCTAATTGGAAGTTTACACAGAAAATGAATAAAATAAGATCTGAAAATATGTAAGTCATGAAAAAATAAAAATGGCCTTTCAAGATTCAAATTCAGTCTCCAAAAAGCAGTCGAGTGGAACTTGGTGTCGATAACGAAAGACGGGAAAGTGATTTATTGTTGTTGGAATTTAAATACCGAGAGTATTCTGAAAATTTTTTTCAATTTTCTGTCACCGATGAAAAGGAAAACTTTTTTTCAATAAGATTTTAAATATTTTATATTGCAGTAGTTAAAATCAAACCACAAATAGAATAGCTAAATTTCAAATTTGATATTTGCATTCGTGATCACGAATATTAGAGAATAAATATTAATTTGCTTACATAGATATTCTGCATATAACTAAAAATATGATGTTCATACGTACTAAAGAAAAATACAACCAATTTGTGTGCATAAACATAATGCCGGGCCCATTATTTCAAATGACATCTTTCTATTGTATAATTACATTAAAAACAACAATTGTTGTTGTAGACCAGGCATGTGTATATGTGTTCGTGTGTATTCAATTCATTTTGAAAATTTCTCAAAGAAATTTTTTAAATATTTATTTAATTTAGTTTTATTATGTATCTTTTTTTAACATGATTAATTAAAATTATGTTTGTACAAAGATTTGTAGTATAACAATATGTACATAGTAAAACTATAGTGTCGTACTGGTGAGGTTGTCACCAGTACAACTGGTAAGCTATACCCCATCCAATGACAAGGTAGTACTTCTGGGATCACATTTGATGCACAGATTTAATAGTACGTTTTAGTGACCCTAGTCTATATAACTGGTGCTTCTCAGCCGATTCTCGTAGTTGTTTTTATATTTTTTTGTATGAAGGAGATTTTTTATTAAAGTAAATCTTAAATTACTGAGTTTGAAATGGAACCATTTGTAATTATATATTATTTAAACGAGCGGGCAAAATAAGGCATTCGATATCGAACGAAATGCCATAAATTTTTTTTTGAATTTGTATGGAAATATCGTTTGATATCGAATGCCGTAATTTGCCCTCAGAATGTTTTTAATATTTTAAAGCTTATAATACAAAAAAAAACAAGTTTGTTGACACAATCGTTTATAATATATATCAAACGAGATCCCATAAAAACTTTTATTTTAGATCTCATAATAAAATATATACAAGTTGTTGACACAACTGTTGACTGTATCGCTAGAAATATAATAGATCTGTTGTCTGTAGCTGATTTCTACTCGTGCGTAGATGGAAAGTTTCACTAGTGAAGTTGTTGCTGTAGAAAAGAGTGTTGAAAAAGAGCCCCTTGGTCCCAGGGTGACTGCAGGGTATCATTCATAGCTCCATACATACGAGTATGTATATATTTATGTTTTTTTCATATCCTCATTTCTAAGTTATTATAAGAAGCTTTTCTATTATATTATTTCGTATGTGTTTGTTAATTATAAAGAATTCTTAATTAGTTTATTTTGAATGTGGTAATAAATGAAAAATACACATACGTATATAAAATTACAAAAGTTTTTCTTTGAAAATACTATTACCGATAATAAGCTTAAATTTTTCTATATGTCTTTCTAGTAGTGTATATGAATTGTTCTTTATGAAATACAATTTTTTTATATTTTATCATTGTAATAATTATAAGTTCATGCGAACTCTTTGTATTCAAAAATGTTTTTGCTTTATGTAAATAAGTATAATTATTCTTTTTCATAAAAATATAAGTTCTTTTACTGAGTTACAAGTTAAATAGTTGGTTCGAAATAGACTTAAATGATTCTTGCAAAAACAAAAACCGACACAAAACTTACACAGATCGGTTGAATGACAGAAGTTGAAAAGGACTGCATATTTTCTGGGAAAGTATGGGTGTATGAATATCCGATTGCGTAGAATTAGTTGGGTAGTACAAGCAATGAGAAAGTAAGCGAATGGTTTAACTCGACAGTCCCATGACCTGCGAATACTTGAAGACGCCAAATTAAGAACGAATGGCATGAGCATGGTGATAGTATACAGTAGAGAACATTTGTTGGGGCCCAATATTTCACTGGAAAGTAAACGATCGATTTTTAATGAAACTTTTCATACACATTTCGTTTAAGTGACAATGCAACATTATAACCAGAAAATTAAGTTTCATTAAAAATCGATTTAGTAGAAGAACTTAAAAATATACATTTTTTTTGTATGGCCGAGCCATATCGTGACCTCTTTTATAATAACATTCTTAGATTCTGATGGGAAACTAATATGTATACAAAATTTCATAAAAATCGTTTACTCGTAGTAAAAGTTATGCAACAAGAATATGTATTTACTTTGTATAGGCGTGACTAATCTTAAACTAAACTCTCACAAATAAAGTAAAAAATCAAAACTTGTTACTAATTGGAAGCGTTATGAGGAAATATACAAACTAATTTATAACCTTCATCTTTTTTTGAAGTTTGTTAAAAACGTAAAGAATTAGATTAACTTTCACTATTATACGATGAAAATCTTAATATATTTTTTATTAAAGTTTTTAATATATTTTTATTATGAAAGCCGCGTGATTCTTTTTATACTCATGCAAAAAAAGAAACAAGTTCATTTAAACTGTTTTTGTTTTTAAGTCTAATATAGTTTATATTAAGCTAAAGCTTGGAACATTCTTATTCTTATAGACCTTTTGATGTAACATGACTATACAAAACAAACAATTTACTGGAATAAATATGCTTCTTAATATTTTTTGTATGCAAAAAAGTTTGGAGATTTAAATTCTAGATTAAACCAAAGTTATACCCAAACGCTTTTACCAGTTATTTCTTCTAAAATTCTAGACAGTTTTTGCAACAAAGTTTGCCAAAATAATTTTTTTTTAATGTGTCTACGTTGTAATAAAATATCCTTTTGCAAGACAGTCCCATCGAATTGTTTGCGCTAGATGTATTAATATAAATGTTTTTTTTTTATTCAAAAGTCAATATAATGGGTTTGGTTTTCGACAGAAAAAGTTCTCATATATTATTATGTTTATCTTTAATGTTTTCCCAATTTGTAAATTGTTCTGTGAAAATAACCTCAACTTTGGCAAATTAATATTTAATATAATTTTTATGTTCTACTTAATAATTTTAATTGCGATTAGTCACTACTTTTTTTTTAATTCATATATTTATTTATTGAGTCATATATTTTTTTATGAAATATTGGAATATGATGACCTCGCAAAGCCATTTTGGCTTGTCTGCAGGTACAAAAATATGGTTTACATTTCAAAAGAAATGGAAAAAAGGATATAAATTCATTGCATTTTTATTTTTTTTAATATAAATTCATAATATGTAAATATATTTCTTGCGCTTATATTTTCAGTATTGTTGTTGTTGTTGTTGTTTTTGTTGCTATTGTTTTTGTTTGGTGCATATTGCTGCTATTGTTGTTTCTGATTTTTCGTCCTCCTTGTTGTTGTTGGTATTATTATTGTTGTGTTTGGTTTATGAACTATTCTTGGTGCTGTGCATGTATGTATGTTTTGTGTAATCGTTGGATAAATTCCTAATATATTTAATTTCGATTAAGTATTACTTCTGCTGTTTTTGTAATTATGGTTGTTGTTTTTGATAATGTCTTTAATATAATTGATGGTATTGAATTTGATCTTGCAGTCTTGTTTGATGTAAATTGATTCTGTTGATGTTGTTGAACTTTCTAGTTTACACTTTGTTGTTGGTGTTGCTATAGTTTTTGGTTTTTGTTTATAAGTTGCATAGTTAGTGTTCAAATTGGTGTTGTTATAGACATTCTTGCAATTTTGGTTGTTGCATTTTGTTGCTGTTTTAAATGTTGTTGTATCCAGTTTAAGCATTGTTATTAATGCTCTGAATTTAGTTGATACGTTTACACTATCGTTGATTTGCACTGTTTTTGCTTGTTATTGTTAGTTTAGATGTTTTCTTAAATTTTAGTTTTAATGTTCATTTTGTTAAAAATTGTTGGTGTATTGTTTTTTGTTGTTTTTGTTGTTCCGAAATTATATCTTCCTCTTTTGCGGTTCAGAAAGTGATTTTTGTGATTCAGAAAGTGACTTTTAATAATCTTCTTTTTTGATTGACTATTGTTAGCTTTAGAAATGACTTCAGTAGGAATGCTGGTAAATATTGTTGGTAACATTAGGTAACATACTTCTCCTATACTCTTTGTTGGTAAATTTTATTTTATATCGCCCCTCTACGTTTCTTCTAGTTTAGTGATTGCGGTCAATTTGTTGTAAAAATTTGGAGTCACCATAGAATTCTATAGCGAGTGTTGTTTTGTAAATGTTATTGATGTTTAACATCATACGGTCTGATGCTATATTATTATGATTCGGAAAAGTGGTGTTAATGATGTGTTGGCGTTGATTAAAATTTGTTGTTCTTACTCTATGAATCATTGTGTATGGATTTAATATTTTCAGAATATGATTCTGAGTATGTTGGAGTTTATTACAATGTTTTGAGGTTCCCCACGCTGTAATTCCATGCCGAATATGCGATTCAGCTATGGAGAAGTATACTTGCCTTAATATGTATTTGCTGGAGCAGTAGCTGAGGTGATGCAGCATGAAAGCAGCGTTTTTAAGTTTTTTTCGTACTTTTTCTAACCGAGTTGTCCATTTAAAGTTTTGGTCTACATGTACTCCCTATTTCGATGTTTTTGGAGCATTGGTCATTGGCATAGTTGAAGTGCGTCATATTATTGGTATGGATGCAATCGATGTCATGGAATTTAAGTTTTATGTCTGCATAATAGAAGTGTGGAGGCTTTATATGCATCAATTTGGTTTTGTTTGCATTAATTATTAACCCATGATCAGGATACCATCGAATCGCTGTGTCTAGCTGATTTTGCATAATTGTTGTAGCGTTTTCAAAGTTGTTGTGTGATACAACGATTGCAGTATCGTCTGCGTATGCAAATGTACCTAATTTGGATCCTTGTCGTACTCCATAGTCTACTCTGATTTCATTGCTTAGTTTGTTATCCACTTTCAGATAAAATGTTCTTAACAGGAGGTAGTTTTTAAATATTTCAAGGCAGTGACCTCTTATACCTATACGTTGCAACATATCTAACATATTTTCATGAGAAAGGGTATCGAATGTTTTGCTAAAATCTATATACAATGTTAAACAATGGTGATTTTTACTTAGCTATTCGTTTATATAATTGGCAAAGTTTCCAATTAAATTGTTGATGCTCTTTCCCTTCTGAAATCCATATTGGTTGTTGTTGATTATTTTATATTTTGTTTAAGCAATCTATTAATCTTCTGCTTAATATTTTCTCCATTATCTTTTCTGTTAGCGGTAATATAGATATTGGTCTATAATTATTAAAATCAGATTTTGTGCTGATCTTGTATATTAAACGTACAAATATATTTTGGACTTATCTGGTATTATTGCGGTTTGTAAAATAAGGTTGATTAAATGTGTTATTACAGGGGTCATAATATCGGAGTTATTTTTTAGATCCACTGGCCTAATTCCATCAAAACCAGGACATTTTTTGAAGTTCAATGTCTTGATAATAATGAACATTTCTTCATTAGAAGTATTCCTCATGTGAAAGGAGTTTACAAGTCTAGCCGGAAATTGATTTATAGTTTTTATTTGACAATTAAGTAAGATTTTGCACACATTTTGTTTGAAATTCACTGCAAAATTATTGCATATTTCATTTACATTCATATATTTAAAGTTCGTTATTATAACGCTGTCTATATTAAGAGATTTTTTCCCTAATATCTCATTTATCATATCCGATGTCACACGTATATCATTTCTATTTATGAAAAATTTATTTTATAATATTGATTTTTAGCAAAGTTTAATTTTTTATTTAAATCGTTTCTATATCTTCTATATTCATGTTAAAATTGTTTAATATTTCTGTTGTTACGCCATTTTTTATAAATTTTATCCCGAGTCTCACAATTTTTAATTAATATATCACTTATACGTTGACTTTATGTTCTACTTGTTTTTATTTTCATATCTTTCATAGAGTTTTCATATTTATTATTGAATTTTTCTTGCAAATCATTAAGCATTGTACTTGGGTTTGTGCCAATCAGTTCAACGTATTAGTTGATTTACTTTTTTGTAACATATTTTTGTTTGTTGGGTATAATTATTGTTTACATTGATAGCTGGTAGATTATCATAGAGACAGAAAAATAACATAAAGTAGTCGAATATTTTTCTTTGCACTATTGTTGTACATACATTTGTGCTTTTATTTGCCTAGTTACCAAAAACAAGTGGTCAATACATGTTTGTGTGTTTATGCTTAAGCTTTCTCTTGTATAATTATTTATTAAACATTGCATATCATTTGATAAGAGCATAGCAAGAGCGATAGAAATCTTAATCGTTCGATTACGATGAAAATTTTTTCCGTGTTTTAATCATCGAAGTTATGTAAAAAAAACTTTGGTAATTATTATTTTTTTTAAATATTTTAAACTGTTTCAAAAATGGGGTGAATATTGAATACTTTTGTCATAAAACTTTGTAAACATTTAACATACAAAACAAAAAGGAAAAGTAGAAACAGTTCAAACTCTTAGGTTTCATCCACAGAATACAAAATGAATTTTCTACAACGGCTAAACTTTTAAAACTTCAACTAGATATACAATGATTAAAAGTTTTGCTCTTTTGAAATTTTATTACTTCAATAATACTAAGCTACGATGTACTTAATTGTTACCAAAGGAAATCATGATAGAAAAATGCAACATAGAAAAGCTCAAAGATATTTAGCAACAAAATACCTCTATTCATTTCTTCGCAAAGCTCCGTTTCAATAAGAGCTTGTCTAGTCGAGAAAAAGGTAAACTTATTGAAAAAATAAACGTGCTGGTAACATAAATATATTTGAAATTTTTAAAATATTTTTTTGAAACTTTGAAAAAAAAATAAAGTTTATTCTGTGGTATTTTCACAACTCAACTTAAAAGTAATTTACAAGGAAAAAAATTACCATAATTAAATGATTTTAATTTAGGGCGTTTCGACACATTGCAATTGATTGTTTATTAGTTGCAAACTTTGTTTTATAATTTCAAAACATTAATAATTGTATAAATAATCGTAGAGCTTAGAGAAAAATTCGTTACTCGACCATTTTTTGATATAAGAGAACCTCGATTATATTCTTGCAGAAAAAGTTTCCTATAGAGATAGACTTTCCTTTGTTTTGCTTAAGATATGTTGTAGCCAGAGAACTTAACTGTTAAAATTGTTTTAAAAATAAATTAATATCAATTTATTATTTACGACTTTATTTATATTGCTTGGAAAACAAAAATTTATATTGCTTCTTACTTTATCAGTCGGACGATTATTACCAGTATGACCATTATTGAAGATTTTTTGCAATAGAAGCTGAAAATAAAAAGCAACTAGTGATTTATAATAAATTGATAAATTATAACGATCGAACTTTGAGCTTGTTGTTGTTAGATAAAATAAAAAAGGATTTAAGGCAATAAAATGGTCATTATTTAAACCAATAAAATTTTATTCTCAATTTAAAATGGGATGAAAGCAAAATACTTTTGTTACAAAATTATCAAGAAAATAGGTTGAGATGCAATATCTGTGGTTTTGATTTTCAAGGACACAGAATGATTATTCCACAGTGGCATTTAAAAGTTAAACACATTAGCATTTTCGATTTTGAATTATTTGCTTTTTAACGCTTAAATGATTTTAAAACATTTTCGCAATATTTGCGATATATTCGAATAAGGATTTTTTTGCAAACACTCTCAAATATCTTGCAAATTAATACTTTGAGTCCCCCTCTTGTGCCGGACGACGTTGCGTATACTAAATATTATCTTTTTTAAATATTTCTTATACGTATGTGGAATACAATATGAGTAACATTTATGATGCTCTGTTCTCATTTTATTTCATTTGGTTTTCAACCATGTCGTTTTATTTTATAATTAATAAAGTCTCATTTATGAGGAAATACTTCGTGGCGCAGCCTTTAATTAATTTTCTCTTTTCTCCATATTTTTCATTTCAATTCATATCGTAATTTAACCTGATGTTTAAATTTCTTAAAACATTTATCAACCAATTTTCACTTTTTTTAATATTTTGTATCAATTTTATAGCAGAATTGAAGAGAAAAATAAATAATAAATAAAAAATTATGCAAAAGCTTATTGTTCCATATTGAATTGCAATAATAAAATTACAACCTTAAATTATTGCCAATAAAAAATACTAAATTGCGTTTGATAGTAATTCAAAAATTTACGGGGTGAAATTTCGCATTTCGCAGATGTTAAAGTAATTATTTCCATTTCAATATGCAAAATAAAAAAATATGTGTTAACTAAAAAACCGGTGCATATGTAAATGAAACTGAAAACCTCCGTAGTAGAATAGTGATCTTTGGTATCTTTCATATTCTGTGTTTCAATAAATCCAGTCCATATAATTTTTTCTCATACAATAACACATTGTACATTTAAATTATATTTGTACAATTTAAGAGACATGACAATACAAAGATAAGCCAGGCACGATGTCACATACAACCTTTAAGCAATTTATAAATAGCGATGAACAAGATACAACCCAAACAAAAAGAGCAGCAAAGCAAAAGCAAAATTTAAAATATTGTGTATTTTGATACATTTATTTTGCTTTTTGTGTTTTTTTGTATCAATTTTGTAGTTGTTGCTTCAGTTGTTAACTTGTTTGTATTTATTACTTTGACAGATGTTGAAGAAAGTGTTTAAAAAAGCAATACTTGAAATGACGCTTGTTGTGTTTGCTGCATTGTATTTTGGTTGGGTTGATCTGCTATAACAATTTTAATAAATACAAACAAAATTTTTTCTTGCTCCATTTTTTATTTCAAGTTTCAAGTAAAAGGTCCTTTATTTTATGATTTATATTTCTTTTGATAAGAAATAAATTAGAAAAGCATAGAATATAAACGATTTTTACAGGTCATTAGAGTATGGGAATAGGATCGATGTTGATGAGGAGGTTTTAAAATTTTAAATTAAAAAAAATACAATTTTTGTAAAATTTAATATTTTATAAAACCAAAGACAAAAAACAATATCTAACGGCTACATCGGTCGCATGAGCCAATAACAACGTGTAGCATAGGTTAATTTAACGTTAAATAGTGATGGTAAAATTTGAATATTGATAGTGGTAAAGCAGTCTTTACTGTAAAAACAACTAATAATACAAATAACTTTCGTATGCTTTTACTAGTCATTATTTGTATAAATACAAATTTGAAATCACATTCAACCCATTCACCTAAACAGTGGCGGATACATGGAAACACACATGAACATTGATGATGGGAGTGTAGCGGCTCCCGAAAAACAACGTTGTTTCTGTTCTGCCGTGTAAGTTGAAATTAAATAGTGTTAAAATTTTCCCTTGTTCCTTTGGAATATTGTATCATGTCCAATTCTTTATGACTAAAAATGTTACGAACATTAGCCAAAATAATAATCACTTTGGATTAAATCAAAACAAGTTCACCGATTTTAATTGAAAACTATCGAAATACTATCGGCGCGAGTTTATAATTTTATTGCAGTAGTTTGTTGTAGATTTTTATGTTGTAAATATTTAATTTGTGGTGCAGATTTAAAAATAAAGATGAAATAGTAATGGGCTGCTGACTATTGCATTGGAGATTGCATTTATAATTTTCAATATTTCTTTTGCAGCTTTTTTATTGCTTTTCAAAGACGTAATTATTAGTCTCAACAGTTGGCAACAGCTTCACAACTGTTGAGCTAAACAGCTACGTCTTATGAATTTGTCTATTACCTGCCTGTCCCACGATGTTGCAAGATATATTTCTTTCGAACAATTACATTGAATGCAAAAACGAAATACAAAATTTTTGTTTATTTAACTTATTTTAGGCTTCGTGCTGTCTTATGCCTCAAATATTAATTTATTTGCTTTAAGGTTACGGTGGTTACAATGTTACATAGACCAAAAAGCAATCACGAAAAATTAAAATCATGTAGTATAAAAATTTTCACAAAACAAAACATGTTTTTGTCGACTCATGCATTTATACCCGTTTGTCGCTATAAAAGTAATTGAACTTATTTTGAATTTATTTCATTCACTTATATAATAATTTAACTTGTATACTTTCAAATATAAGTACATGGCATCCATTTAGAGGTTTACAAATTTTGAATTTCCAGTTTTTTTCTGTTTAATATTAATGCACATATTATAGATGTGGCTTTTACATATGTATGTAGATACTTTTAACTACACACGTAGAAATACTTATAATAACAAAAAAATATTTTATACATGTTGGCGGTGGTAAGCCAAGAAAATTTATTTTCGTATGCATTTGAAAATAATTCAAACGTTTACCTAAAGACTTTTTGTGTGGCAATCTTTATTTGTTTTTATTTTTCTATAGTTCTGTTCCTTTTGCAGTAGCTATTTGGTACTACAATATATCTCGTTATTTTTCTGAAAAAAGGGAAAAAGAGGAAACTTGATTTTTTTAAATTCTTTTAGGTGTAGAAATTCAAAAGGATAATTCAGTCAACGATAAACGGATTGCAAACCAATATAAAGTTAGAGGTTATATATATTTCAGAATTTATTTATATAAAATATGGTGTGTCAGTTGTTTGTGCTGTGACATAGTCGGATCATAATGACAGATTTGTGATGTACAGTTGTTTAATTTCTAATAGGGATGCAAAACTTTCCCAATTAATGACAATATTTAAGTCCTCTAATAAATGGAGTATCAGAAGTGCGCCTGTACAATTTCTCTTACACCTCGTTACATTTGCGGACCTGCTACCGATTGCGTGTGTGCCTGATTTTCGGAGAAAGTCAAAAAAGACAAAAAAATCAAAATTCCTATAAAAGACTGGATTGATATCGCATAAAAGATATATAATTGCATGCACTTGGAAGAGTGAGTTCAATTAGTTAACCCTGAGATAACGGAGTGGAGGACTTTAGGTTCCCTATTCCAGTTTTTCTTTAATAACATCAAAATTATTTCTTTCTATGTTTTTCGTTTTAGGTGGTCAACTTTTATTTTGAATAGTATAAATAAACTTATGTGGCATAAAAATATTATTTGCTTGAGGGAGCCATTTAGCCATTTAAGGGAGCCATTTCTTTCTTAGTTTTTTTTAGAACCAAAAATGAAAAACAACACAAAAAAAATTCCCAGCGGCAGAAGGAACATTATTTAAATGACAGTGAAATAGATCCTATTGATGCAAAAGCCGACTTCGACATTGACAACTCCAATTATATACCAAATATTTATGCAAGTCTAGGCAGCGAAACAGAAGATGAAATTAAAGAAACAGAAGAGCAAGCAGAAGTTATTCTCCCGAATATTGATATAAGTAGAGATGGTGTTGCTTTTTCTTCAAATACAGAATATTTCACCGCTAAGTCTGGCCGTGCTTGGTCTTCGAAGCCATTTTCACAAACACGTAGGTCAGCATGCAATATTGTTAATGTTACTCCAGATATAACTAATTATATGAGTGCCGCAAGCAATATTGATAATATTTTTAACCATCTTATTACATCAGCAATGAAAAAAATATATGCCGTCATACTAACGAAGAAGCCAAAAGAGCGTTTGAAAGGTACAATGAGAAATATTCACGATTTGACTTTGTTTGGGATTTGTCCATCTACACTGATAATATTCTATTTTCAGTGAAATTTGCCTTTGACCGCAAGGGAAGAAATAATTTCTCTAATTTACCCTAAAAAATGCTCCAATTGAGACATTTCAATATAATGCAGCAACAAGGTCAGCACTTTTGTGAATTTGAATCACCCAAAAATAAAAGCTGACAAAAGACTAAAAAGTTTTTAAAAGCAATGCACTTCAAGTACTTAAACAAAAAAGAAAACGAATAAAAGTCTACATATTTTCTAATTCATTTAAGTGAAAACATAACATAAATATCAGGTATTTCTATTGGCCTCAATTCAGTATTGGATCAAAAATATAAAAAGTTGATTGAATTTAGGCATCACATAATAAATATTGCATCATTATTCAAATATATTCTGTCTTAAGCAAACAAATACATATACATTTAATAAATTATATACATTTACGTGCATTTATTATATATGCATATAACAGACATTATAATTTCCTCATTGCCAGTAGAATCGGAACTTTCATTTGCACAAATATAACGAATCTACGAATTTTATTAAATCACCGGAATCTACTAAATCATGGCAACATTTCTGTAACTTTTGGAAAGAACATTTTAATTATAGTACGATTTCATTTTAGAGTTTTAATTATTTCCATGGTACTAAAAAGTTTTTCAACCTCAGCGTTATTGAAAGATAATACTACAGGGTTGTCCAATAAGACGTGTCGTTCTCAATAGTCTGCCATTTAAACGGTTGTCATGACTCAACCTGTAACCACATTGAAGTTATTAAAATTCACTAAGAATATGGTGAAAATTTCGAGGTTACAGTTCACAAAACTAAAACATTTTTGTGTAGTCGTGGAGCATCTTGTGACCAATTGGGAAATTGGTGGGAAATTGAAGCATTGATGAGCAAATTTAAAGTCGTGTACGTCGCTGAACTGAGAATATTGCTGTTGTAGACCATAGTGTTGGGAAATCCCGTATTTGTTCATTTCTCGTCGATGTTTTGAATCGGGCAATCGGGCATTCCACCAACGACACGTGAAAAGTGTCCTAACCGTGTGAGTTCTCCAAGAGGCATACATTATGATTGTGATACTCTCCTCTTTACAATTAAACAAACATCCTATGATTTCGCTTAAAAATACTATTTTTGACATATTAAAATTAAACCTTCTATTGAAAGACCCTGGATAGATAGCCAAATACTAGATTACCTAAATCTAGAAATGATTTGATTTGTAGCGCATTGTTAAGTTATCACACCTCCACCAGGAACTCAACTCTTGTCTCAACATTTGTCCATTTCTAACTTAAAAGCTATCGCCACTGAATCTTAATCAACGAAATTCTGTGTTCAGTGTACTTACGTTTGTAGATTGGATAAAATTTTTAATGTTTCAAGATGATTTCATGGGTTTAGTAAGAAAAAATTTTGACTTTTTGAGGCCACATTGAAAATAAAAAAGGCCAACAAAAAGACAGGAAGCTAAAATGTAAATTTCGAGGCTTAAAGCCAAGAAAAAAGGCTAAATATAGCCTCGAAAAGACTTAACTGATATCACTAATGATAAAATGTTAATGAAAACGTTAGTGTAATGCGATGATAACTAAAGTACTTCAAACTCTCCTGGCGAATGCTAGGAGTTCCATTAGTCCAATTTCCCCGCGGTTTTGGCGTATATTGCCGTAAAACAGTGGACCGTTATAAACGGTACCACAAGCCTAAAGTCTTTTCTCGATACAGATAGTAAAAGTTTAGTCAACTTTGGATCATAGTTTCTCCAAAAACTTTATATAACTTGCACGGTACGGTGTTTCCCTAACCCGCCTCAGATTTCATCTGTAGAGTAGAGTCTGTATCTCTCTTAATATTGCGAATTGAAATTGGAATGCCCATCATCCAGTTATATGGTGAGTGAACCCTCAGTTTTACTAATTCGACCACCTCCTCTTTACCTTCTGTGCTGTGGTGTCCACAAACTCTTTGGTACAAAGTTTATCCGTTGAATCCTTGCACTCTTGGACGATCAAGGAGTATGTATTTTCAACGGATATCGGCCTGATTACCGGCTGACATGAGGTAAAACGAAAATAAAACGAAGAAAACATTTTTTGTAACATGTCGATTTTTATTCCTTTTATATCTTATAAGAATTTTATTTCACTTGGATATCAAGTTCATTTATTTTCCCCTTGCAGCATTTTAGTACTTAAGATGTTACAATTGTTTTTTGTTTAATTTTTTTCGAAATTTTTTACAATTTCCTTTATGTCATGCATTTACAGTTTTCGTTTTCCCTTTCTTTTTTTATTATTTCTAGGAATTCTTGGCAAAAGACACTTACTATTTAGATAGCAACTTTATGCACATGCTAAATAAAATATGGCAGAAAAAAAGGAAATCACGTGAGTGTGTGTATGTGTGCAATCACACACATGCGTTTGTGTAACAAAGTCTATTATGTAGTTTAGCATATGTTGGTGTTTTACAAATACAAATGTTATTGGTTTATAAAATGTCTGCTTGTTTTTGAAAATTGTTGAGGAATAAAAAAATTAAGTAACAAAAAAATTCCTGAGCACTGTTTCATTTTTAACCCAAAATTTAATAAGAATGATTCAAAAAGTTTTATGTTAATTACAAATTAATAAGTTTTTAAATAAAAGTGAGCGATTATTATTAATTTTTTCAAATGTTAGAATGTTTTTTACTTCCCTAAACATTGGAAATGGTGTTGCAAGAACAGAAATAAGAATAAAAAGATCCCAAAAAGAAGTAACTTAACATGTTTTACTCTTAAATAAATTCTTTTTATTGTCTATTCTTATGTTTGGTTTGCTTTAAGCATATACACACATGCAAATGTGAACCACTTCGTATACAATTGCATTTGTTAGTGTGTATGTAAAAGTATCTGTTAGTTTCTCTAAGTAGATTTCTTATGCTCATGTATTTTTTATATGCTTTATTTTGTAAAATTGATTTTATCTTCAGCATTTTTTTGTTTTATCTACACACAAGGAATATGCATTGTATTTATTTTTTGCTAAGTTTTTTTCTTTTCTATTTTTAAAGCTTCATTTCTTTTTTGAACAATGTTTCCTAATCGATGATATGCAAATGATGCTTTAAATGGATGCTGTTTTTTTTTTGCTATTCTCCTTGGTTATTTTATGCAAAGGAAAAGGAAACTATTTTGTTTTTTTTTCAAATAATTTAAAAACAGGTTTTCTAAGAGAGATAATGCAAAAGGTTAAAGGATTTGGTAGGTTGATTATGATGAATTTTATGTGAAATTCTTAAGGTTAAAAGAAAGTTTCGCAGAAAAAAATTTATTTTATTTGCCTCTTACAATAGAACAAGCGTATTAAATATTTTTTTGAAGAAAAGCAGACTTATTTTCAAATTCAGTATGTAGTCTTAAAAAAAGAAGTATTTTCAACTGCATGAATTTTTTTGTTGACAATTATTGAAAATTAAATATTAATAAGCCGATTTGGCTTTAAGTTGGGAACGTCAAGAAGAGCAAATTAAAAGTCTAATTCTGGAAGAAACTAGTTTTCAAAATACATATTAAAAATAATAGCTTTTGTAAAAAACCGGCTTCGAATTAGGTTTGGAGGGAAAAATATATAACTGGGTTTGTAAAATATCCATAATTTAATCTATCTTTTATATTATTAATAGGAAAACACGCTTTTTTAGTTCCCTTTTACGGCCGCAATGCGGAACCGATTTTCGAAAGATTTATACGTTTTTAAACGGCTTTTTACATACACGTGCACAATCTTAATTTTATTTAAATCAGTTTAGTATTTTGGGATTCTACTACATTCTACTTTTACGCGTCTCAAGCGTCGTATAAAAACAACATGTCAGCTGGTGCTGCCAAGTTCCGAGTCTAAAATTTTTTTGGTATTGAACATTTCATTATTAGAAAGTTATTTTCGTAAGCAGTTGATGAAAAACGAATTAAAAGAATTTAAAGAACATAAAACTTAAAAAAAGCCAACACAAAATCTGCAAAATTTACTTGAAATTTGATCAGCAAAAACGTGTATAAAGCGTGGTGTGTAACTTGCAGTTTTTAAAGCGTCAAATGCTTAAAACGCATGAAACGCAAGCGCATATAACGCGTGGTGTGAACTTTCAGCTTTAAACATTCTTATTACTTTGCTTATATTTATACTTGAACCAATACCTAAATAATTGAATATACGTTTGTATTTTTAACATTTATAGTGGTGTCAATATTAAGAGCCTTTTATTCCTTTAGTACAGAACTGATTTTTTTTTTTTTTTTTTTTTTAACTTGGACCAGCACTCAGGGGATGACCCCTACATATGCAATGCATTGTGCCGGAACTAGGAAAATTGGTTATGGGAAGGAGGATAAAGGGAGTAGTGTCTGTGGACGTTCGATTTGAATTTTCCCACATTAAAAGTAACAGGAAAGACCTCTGCAGGAAGTTTATTCCACATGCGAACTGTTCGGCTAAAGAACGAATTTTCTCTGTAATGCGTAGTGCGATCCACTGGCATATCAACCACAAATGGATGCGCTCTTAACGAAGAACGTGTTGTTCGTACAAATGAGCGGGTTTCGGGAACAAGTTCCCTGATTTCATTAGAGCACATTCCATTGTAGTAACGATAAAACAATGAAATACATCCCACATTGCGTCGATGCTCCAGTGAGTCAATAGAGTTGGCTACCCTACTGTCACCGATGAGCTTCTTTGCCCTCTCCTGTACCCGGTCGAGTATCTTCAAAATAGACTTTGAAGCACCGGCCCATACATGAGAGTTGTGTTCCATTTTCGGTCGGATATAGGTGGTGTAAATATTAAGGAGATCAGATGGAGTGAAGTATCTCTTACACCGTCTTAGAAAGCCGAGGCACTTGAATGCTTCTTTTGAAACCTGAAAAATATGATCAGTCCATCGAACATCACATTTAATTTTCATGCCAACAACATCAAGAGTTTCTGATTCCTCAATATCTGCACCACCCATTATTACAGATGAAGCAGCATGATTTTGTACGTACATTTGTGTGTGAGCATACAACATTGGGTCTTGCGAGCATTAAATTCGACCCTATTCGCACGTCCCCATTCATGGATTGCTAAAAGATCATTATTTATCGAATCATTCATATTTTGCCTCATTGCCGCGATCTCCGGCAGGCTTGGTCTGTTATTGAATGAATATGAATGGCACATGCTGCTGTCATCTGCAAAAGAGTAGATAGGATTGAAAGTTTGAAGTAGAAGATCGTTTAAGAAAATAAGAAAAAGTGTGGGAGAAAGAACGGATCCTTGCGGTACCCCTGAATTAATCTTGAACTCGTTTGATGAGATCCCTTCTATAACAACTCGTATAGTGCGATCTCTGAGAAAGCTTGATATAAATCGAGAGAAGACATCACCGACACCAAAAGCAATAAGTTTTGACAGAAGTGCACCATGCCAAACTCTATCAAACGCCTTGGAAATATCTAGAGCCACCACCTTACTCTCGCCAAAATGGTGAATAGAATGACACCATCTTTCCGAGAGAAAAGCCAGTAGGTCTCCCGTAGAGCGACCCCTACGAAATCCATACTGGCGGTCGCTAAGTAAGCTGTTGGACTCTAAATATCTCACAAGATGGAAATATACCATACTTTCCATAACTTTGGAAAGTGCAGAGCAAATTGCAATTGGGCGGTAATTTTCAGGGTTGTTAGCCTCTCCTTTTTTGGGGATTGGCGTTACATTAGCAACCTTCCAACACATTGGAAATTCACCAGCACGGTACAATGTACTGAAAAGGTTAGCTAACGGACGCGCTAGCGTCGAAGAGCACTGCTTCAAGACCAGTGCTGGAATACCATCCGGCCCAGGAGATTTATTTATGTTGAGATCTGCTAGAACCTTTTTAACTGCACGGGCTCGAAAGAATATTCTTGGCATAGTTACAGATACTCTTTCAAGCACGGGCAGTGGTTGAGTGCTTTCCGGCAAGTGGGAGTTACTTGCAAATAATTCAGCCAGAAGGTTAGCTTTATCAACCGGGTTAGTGAATACTTGATCATCCTTTAAAAGAGCTGGAATTGAGGAACTAGCATTATCCTTTACTCTTTTAACGAATGACCAAAAGCTCTTACTACCCCGAGGGGCATTAAGAACTTTAGCACGAAGGCACTGCTCGTACAGAGCTTTTTCGCGCCTTAATACTTTGGCACATGAAGATCTCGCCCTTTTGCGTAGCGAATCAGTATCGGCGTTTTTGTTATTACGCCATATACTGAATGCTTCCTCTCTGGATTTGACTGCATTTTTGCACCTCAGATTAAACCACGATTTCGCTCTAGGTTTAATGGATATTTGCTTAGATGGAATGAAAGCTTTCATTCCTTGCAAAATTACGCCTTCAACAATTTCCGCCATGGCATTGACATTATTGTCTAAGAAACAAAGCTTCCAATTAAAATGCCTAAAGAATGCGTTGAGCTCAGCCCAACGAGCCTTTTCGTATATGTATTTTGTACGTTTCGTAGCTGTTTGAGAAACGTTGTGAAGTTCTGAAGACAAAAAGGAGGCGGAAATTGTGCAATGGTCCGAGTTACCGAGAGGTGCATTTACGCTCACTTCATACTTTTGAGGGTGTGAAGTTAGAAATAGGTCAAGAGTATTGTGTTGGTGCCCTTCAACGCACGAAATATGTGTTGGCTCATTCACTAGTTGCGCCAGGTGGTTGTGCGCTGCAAATAACTCAACATATTGGCCTTCTGGGGTTGTGTGGCTCGAATGGTGAAGCCAAGATGAGTTGTGAACATTGAAATCACCAGCAACAACAATTTCACTGTCCGGACAACCTTCCGGAATGTCTCAGCAATGTCTACTATTTGGTAAAAAAATAATAAAGTCGTTCGGCAAAGAAGAAAAAGGGATCCAAAAATGTATCTTTGCCTATTTACATAATGGATTCATGCTTTGTTACAATGACATGGAGCTATGGTCGTTTCAATTTCGATTTGCTGGCGCCAGGTGTGTGATGGTCTTCCTGTTCTATGGCTTCCTTGTATGTTCCACTCGATAGCTTGTCTTGGGACATCAGGATTTCGTAGGATATGCCCTAGCCAGCGCCATTTTCTTTTTCGGTTCTCGGCGCATACGCGAGAGGTTTGATTTGAGGGCTTTGGACCCATAGCTTTCAATGGATATCGTAACTGGCCATAATATTTTTAAATTTCTTCACAGGCAGCCTTCCTTCTGCGATGCATTCCACGATTCACATCCATAAAGGAGGTGATCTTATGCAGAATATGGTTGTTCACCTTGAGGGGTTTAAGATGCCAAATTAATGTTCAGTTTCTTATGTCGCCTGCAGGACCACTTCATACAGCTTGAAGACTTGTTTACGATGATACCGGCAATTAACGCATCAACTTGAAATGCCAAAGTAGAGGTATTGAAAAGTATCTACTTCATATTGCTATTAGCATTTTAACCCATTACTTTAACATCAAACTTTTTTGGGTCATGTCACCGGGCAATTTTGCATTATATGTTTTATAATATGCCTCCGTTAAAAAAAGGATTTGACAACCTTTTCGTAACTTTTTCTGCAGCGAAAAGCATTTCTTTATTCATTTATAATGGGATTTATTGAACAAATTTCCATGACACTTCAGTTTAATAAAAATAATTAATAATTTTAAGATATTTCTTATATATAATGCTCGATTTTAAAAAGTAGTTTATCTATGCTCTATTGTTTTCAATATCTCATCGAACAGCGTCCTTTAGCTCAACGCAGTCATTCCAAATTGTTTATCTTGGCTAATACGATTAAAGTTTTCAAAATATTGTATTCCGGCTCCTGAATGACCTATAGCCTGAATATAATACAAAGTTAACTTTTGGAAAAAAATACAAGGTCGAATAAAAAATATACTAAGCTAATAAAAAAGTTTTCAAAGTGTCACCAATTTATGGCTGATATTAGATTGTTATGACCTCAAAGTTTTCAATTCAAAAAGTATTAAGTTTGTCTTTAAATTTGTAAATGATTAAAAAAATAGAACAAATTACTTTATATTATTAATTGAAAATAATCACTTTTATAAATCTTCTTTATGAAGCCTTTTAATAAATTATATGCTTATGAACTCTATAATAAGATTTCTCAGAATAACAATTCTTATAAGTTATTCCTCAAATAACAATTCAAATTCATAGCTTTAACATTTATAACCACACAAATATAAAGTATTCAAACAGTTGTGTCATCATACAGTAATACTTATACATAAGATAAATTAAACCCACCTTCGCACAGTTGTACGAACATTTATAAACACAATAATTTACCATAATTTAGTCATCATTTATGGTTAGACTGTCTAAATATTATCAAAAAATGTTACCTGTTTATTGGCCCCCATTTGTACACTCGACCTTACTTGAGCAGGACCAACGAAGTAGAGCGAGAAAAGAAGCCCAAAAGAAGACAATCAACACAAGTTGTCGGCAAAGGTGCTGAAGCATTTAGATTGATGAGATGATAACTTTTGCTACAATGTGCACATCATAATGTTGTCATTATTTTCGACTCAGTGGACATTTAATATCTTATTGTTTGGCACTGGTAGCGTGTAGAATAAAGCACACGCAAATTTTAAGGTAACCAGTAATGTCAAATGCTTTCCATATGATATTCCAGGGTTCAGAAGAATTTAGGTATGAATACTCAAATATGAATATTCATGCTAAATTGTCATGTATGAACTTCGAAATTTTTTTGTTTTATGTTCGCATTTGAAAATGAATAGCAAGAATTTTTTTTTGATTTTAAGCACAAATGTATGAATAATTTGATTTTTTAGTACATATATGTATTCGAATACAGAGAAATAAAAAAAGATGCCAAATATTCGAAAATGAAAAGCAAACAATTTCTTTTAATATGAATGTTCATGTGCATGAGTGGATGTGTTTTTTTTAATATGCCCATATTCATTATTTGTTATGTGTAACATTTGTTATGTGTAACTAAGTATCCAAACAACAGTTTAATTGTCAAGATATTTTTTATCACATTGTACAATTGCAATAATATAGAAAATATGAATATAGAAAATAATTATAATTATTATTCTGTGCATACAATTATAAAACAGGATATAAGCATCAATTTTGCTTTCTTCTGAAATCACAAATAGCCATAAAAAATTAAATGTTAAGACATTTCTAAAACAAAACCAAAATTCAATTTCATGGATTTTGTATATTTATTTACATAGAGTCTTGATTATTAATATTATACTAATAAACGTAAAAAATAAGTTTAAAGAAACAAACAAAATAACAAAAAATCTTTGCTTTTCGACAGTTTAGTTATGCACATGTATACATACAATATGTACATGTTCACATGAACGCATTTCAGTATTAATGAATTTGTGACCAAAAAGAGCGAAATTACTATTTCCATCAAGAATTTGAAGTTTTAGTATTTTATAATAAATAAGATATATTATGTACCTAAACGTGGAAAATACTATGAAAAATACAACTGCTCTCTGATGTATGAGAAGCGCTTGTAACTACTAACCAGTAGGCTGTAGGCATGAATCCCAACACAGCTTTTTCCAAAAATTTTTAAAAGTAAATTTATTACGAATACCATTTTTTGCCACATTTTATCCGTTAATGGACCGACTTCATATATTTTTAGTTTAAACCATTGTAGAACTCCACACAAGAGATCTGCTTCATAAAATGGACCGTAGGACAGCTCGGGCCATAAAAATCAACAAAATAGGGCACATAACAAAAAAAGTCTTTTAGCTATATCTCGTTAATTATTTAATCGAATTTTCTAATTTTTATACTTAAAAATTCTGAGACAAATTCCAACAGAATGATCTAAAATTTAGGTCCCTATGTTGCGTGATGCCTTATTTCTCAATATTCTACTTTAGCAGACAGACAGACGCACATCGCTCGCTCGACTTTTCTATCTATCTATAAGGATACAGAATATATATACTTTATGGGGTCTTAAATGAATACTGAAGAAATAACATACGGAATGACAAACCTCTATATCTATCCCCTTTCCAAATTTTTCGGTGAAGGGTATAAAAACAAAAAGCATATTAAAGAATCTATTTTATCATATTTCATAATATATGCAGTTGCATTATATATTCTTCTATACATGTTTTCATGTATACTAAACAAGTTTAGTTAAGTTTAATAAACTTGGCTATCATATGCTGCTGGAGTATGACTTCTGGTTAAACCAAACTAAGAGAAAGATTATTGTTTTGGTTCACTAAATATAAATATGCGACTTTATTCTGGTGAACGGCAACGCTGTTCATGAATATGTGTGATAAATTAGTCAATATTTGCTACCCTGTTATATACTCGCGTTACATAGCTAATTTGTTTTTGCATTTTTAAAATGATCCAGAAATAAACAATTATGTTAAGTATTTGCAAAATTAATACTTACCATAATTGAGAGAAAACTAAATGTGACGAATTTTTAAATGTTTTATATGTCATACTTTAAGAATTTAAAGCACTTAAATTAAAGAGTTAGATGAATGAAGAGATCGTATCAGGTGAGTTTTGCGAAATTCTAGGAAATTTAGAGGCAACATTACCAAGTTAAAAAAATAATTTTTAAACAGGACGAATAATTGGGATCAGCGTAGCTATGGTTTTCTTTGCTTGTTATAAACAGTTTTAAAGATCTAAGCGGTGACTATATGCATTCCAAGACCAACATTCCTGTTGGCAACTCAGCTGTGTGCTGAGAATGGTTCCAACAGAAGCATCTTTATCAGCCTGAAGAAGTCCTAACTTTTGCTCACGATGTCCCATTTGGGAGCTCATTTTTTATTATAAAGCTGGGTTTCTAAAATGCGTAAATACGTCAGCCAGTTGTACCAGTGTTTAACTTTTCTTTACATAAAATCATGAACTACAAAATATCAAATCGTGTTAATTACTCGATTAAAATATTTTTTATACAAAAAATAAATTAAAAGAAAAACGTGAACTCTATTTTGATTTTAACGTTTTAAGAAAAAAAAAAATATTAATTAAAAAAAAGGAAAAGGATATTTTGCACGTCTTTGTGAAGGAACGCCTTAATCAGGAGTAAAACTCCGCTTCCTTGCACATTTATAGTAGTCGAACAGTATAAGAAGTGGTGCTGTTTATTTATGTATAAAAATATATCAATATTATTACTCAAGCACCTCTCGGTACCCTGGAAAATTAGCGCAACAGGTTAAAAATGTTTTCAGTAAGAAAAGCGTTAGATTTAGTTATTTTAATTTCTTCAATTTGATATGAGAGATTTTAGTGTTTTGAAAACAAAAGAAAACTTTTATTTCAACTTCTTTAACCAGTAACATCTTTATTCTATTACATTTTATCTTCCTTAAAAACTTTTCTTCTGGTCACATTTTTTTATAAAAATACATTTTATTCTATATAAAATACGGGTTTATATTTTATTGTATTTTCACAATTATTATTATTAAACTTATTATTTTCTTCAATTATATATTTTTTTTATTCTCCTCACAAAAGCTTATTTCCAACTTTATTTTCTTGTCATTATGTCATTGCATTGTAACATTTTCATTTCATTTTATGAAGTGAGTCATTATTATTATTAGTCTTCAGATATGTTGTTGAGCGAAAAAAGTAAAAGGAAGTTCGTAAAATGTATTAAAAAATTTTCTTAAGGACTTATTCACATGATAATAAGGCGGCTGGGTAAAACATAAACTTGTTCAGCTCTGGACTAACAAAAAATCTTAAGTGTATTAACTATTGCAATTTCGTTTAATTAGTGCGACCAGTATTTAGGTTTAGGTTAAGCTTAGTTTATTAGCTATGCTTTCGAAGCTTTTTAACACTGCCCTCGTTTATCTACTGCTTTAGCTGTACAAATTTCTAACAATGCCTTGACAGTTAAAAAAATTGTTATTGTTATCATTTCCGGTATTGTACCTCCTTTACACTTTCTCAATTTTTTGTTTTATTTATAAATGGTCATACACTGAAATCCATTTATTGAGTTGAACAGTAGTATTTTGTAGCAAAGTTGTGTTGTGTTATGTATGTTTGTAGGCTTCTTAATATTTATATATTTTGTAAATATTTTTAATATTTATTTGTCTAGTCGAAAAACTTTCACCATCTTTTTGTTTTTTGAAATCTTATTATCGACGCTATATAAAATATGAAATACTCAAGTAATTATCTCTATCATGACATAAATCGGCATTTAATTAGCTTGGAGATTTATATTGTCACTTTTATATACTAAGATGTGCTTTTGATCACCTACATTTTACTGCTAATTTTATTTTCAAACTGTCTTGTTATCGTATATAATTGACAATATTATTGTGTTTGTTGCTTAGGAGTTTTCTTTCGTTTCTTTTTTGTTGCTGTTTTTTCTCGTTATTAACTATTATTATTGTTATATATATTTTTCTTAATGTTGTTATCATCATTATAATTGTGATGCTCAGTGGGAGTATTTTATATTGATATATATATTTTATACCCAGTAAAAATTTACTACATATCGTCTTACTACATACTTGTAAATATACAAGAAAGCTATTGTCTGAGTGGCGTAGTGCAGCATCTGCTTTACTTACAGAAGATCTCTAAATCAAAGTTATTTAAAATTACCATCTCATATCTGGTAGTCTACATTTGTAGTCACTATGAGATTTTTATGCAAAGAAAGTCGATCTGCAAATGTTGTGTAGAATGTTGTAAAAAAACTGGTTTCTATCTAGTAGAATACCGAAAGAACAATAGCTTGCGATAATTATTTTTCGTCCTTAGATTTGCTACTTTACGCCAGAATATAACCTTTGTACCAGATAAAATGAAAGCTGACCGTAAACGTGCAGAATATTCATCAGTTTTTGTTTTTTCGGACTCAAAGTTTGCACTGTTATCCTATCTGCCAAAAAAGGAAACCAATGTAATATTCTCTAGTACGACTCTGAGGCTTTGATGCAATGGACCAAATGCTATCTAAACGTTAAACATTGCGCTGGCCGCTGGCAATTTTTTTTAACTTATTAGATATATCCTTTGCTGGAAAAAACATCTACATAGAAAATAATAACCACATTCAGCAAACTGACAAACGCAGAAAGTTTTTGCGAAGTTTAGCAAAACAGATGTTTATGCCAGCTATTGAACAGCACTCAAAAATTGTAAGGGTACTAGGCTGCTTACCCACACGCCTCACTATAGAAGTGGCACTAGGACCTATGAAAAATTCAACTTTTTCCTCTTCTCCAAATTATTAGTTTCCTGAAATATCTGGTGAAAAGTTGCCGATACATCCTATGCGACGTCAAGCATGTGAAATGGGAAAACGAAAAAAACGCGCAAAATCTGCAGTTGGTATAAGAAACTGGTGTGAGATACACATTCCACCACTTACATATTCGGGAAATGCTGCTCAACAAAAGAAGCTTGAGTTTTTGCAATTGTTTTGCTCAAATTTTCATAAAAATAAAATCAAAATAAAATTAAAAAAAACAAATATAATATTACTAAAAATGTAATCATTTGACACACCTAGTAAATTTGCGATCCCGTGAAAATAAATTTTAACAAGTAATAAAATAGTTTTGCAAAATATCAGTGAGTGTAAAACTTTATATGAAACACTATAATTCTTACAACAGCTTAAGCTCAATATTCAAAGCCGATATGTATGTAATTTGCATTGTGTTTTATGTAAGCAATATTTTCTAAGTATTGACATTTCGAATTCAGAATTTTGGAGCCAATTTAGCAAGTACTTGCGTCCAATAACATTGTCATGTTAAAGCGATAAATTAAAATGTCAAAGTCGAAAAGTATGTACTTCATAAGTTTGTTAGCATTTCAACTCATTACTAACTAGAAGAGCAAAGTATTTGCTGGGTATTTTTTTTTAATATATTGTATATCACAGTTGTTGTTGATTTTTATTTTTTTAAGCTGATTGGTATCGAGCTTAGATTGTGCGTGCGCTAAAAAATTTTTTATTATTTACAAGGAATAACCCAAATTAATAAAGATTCATTATGACAGAGTTTGATAGGTCACTTAACGCTGAACGCAATAATATTATGATCACTATATATTTCCTCCCATTTCCTTCTTGAAAAAAGTTAAGAAGTTTCTCTACAAGATAAATTGTTTAATTGTTTTTTTTTTTGCCTTTATTTAAAATAATTTGATAAAAATCTTAATGGGTTACAAAATCAATAGAATATTTCTACCAAAATATTTCTACCAAGAACGCAACACATAACAATATTTAACACTTTACTAAATTCTTAATAAAAACACAAATTAAACTAAGGATGTGTAAAAAAGGGTTTCTCTAGTTATTGTATTTTTCAAAATTAACAAGACAACATAAACATATTAGTAACAAACTAAGCCAAACCGAAAACCTAGCCAGACATGCCTACAACTACAGCAACATGTTAACAGTTGAGAAAAATATTTGAATATACATGAGCTTCTTTCTGCAGGCGTATTAGAAGTACAATTACACAAAATGCATTTTTATTTTGCAACAAACGCATACATTAACATTTGTTCAGTTACTTACTGTTGCAGTTGTTGCTACTGTAAAAGTATATATTTTTTTTTGCCTGGCTGTGATGCTGGTAGCACACTAAGTAATAGAAACCACTTGACACAGCTTAAGGCACTTCTTGAAAAATAACCACAAAAACAACAGCAGCAACAAATTTTAGTAGAACCATGAAAAGGAAAAAAAAAACTAAACAAATGAAATGTGTTAAACAAGGAAGTGCATATTTATTACAAGAGGCCAAGAATAAACGTACAGCACAGTAACAAAAGGCCAATACAAATGGGTTTATGTTAAATGGCTGGTGAGGTTTAAAAGGGAATTGAAAGAGTTAATTGCACCAGCAAACAAATATTATTATTAATAAACTAAATAAAGAGACACACTATCACAGTTTAGTTTTTGCTGTTTTTGTTTTGCTTTAGCTCATTAGTTTAAAAACAAGTCATGCATATATATCTCCAAACTTAAACCTGAATGATCACAGAACTATACTATTTGATGTTCCTGTGTGCTGTTGAGAACTTTGTTCTTTATCTCTTGCAAAATAAGGTCCTTTGTCAAGACTTTTCATAAATAAGAATTTTATTATGTATTTAACATAAGCATTCTACGTTATTCATCTGCAATATCTGTTAAACTTTATATCTATTTTACAGTTTGGAATGCCTAAGGCGAAGGTACATGTTATGGATCTCTGCAGGAATACTATTTCTATCACAAAGAATTTTTATGTCCTTTCATTTGTTTTAGAAAATTATTAATTCTTCAAGAAAACAATTTAATGTACAAATTTTCAGTTTCTCTGGCATCAAACTACAATTAATTGGCTTTCCCAATCGTAGATTTTATAACAGACAAAGAGAATAAAAGATGATCAATATAGGTATGATCACGTTTGATCGTCACGATTGTGCTTGACCATGTTTAAAAAATCCGCATGCATGAGTGTTCATTAGGGAGGATCGATTAAGGAAAGATTAAATTAAATCAGCCGATTTTATTTTATAACCTACTAAAAAAACCTTAAAAATAAAAGTTAGGAAAAAGTCAAAAAAAATTTAACGAAAATTATATTTTTTTAACTTTTTTTCCTCATTCCAAAATTCTTACAAATCGGCACAGTTTTTGCGTAATTAGTTTGCTATTGAAATGTGATTTTTCATATAAAATTTCTGAAAAACAAGCATTTAGTTATGAAGTAGAAATAAAATATTTGAATTATCGTTAATATCATTAATTTTATTTACAAAATTTGGTATTAAACAACTTTATTTAACTCCGATATTTCGCTATCCACATTGGGTAGCCTCTTCAGGGAAATATTATAAATAGAGTTGTTTAATACTAAATTCTGTAAGTAAAGATCTCAAGCTTAATATATAAAATTAATGATGATAATAAGGCGACCGAAGAAATTAAAAAAAAAATAAGTTTTTATAATTAAATTTAAAAAAAAAGAGATTTTTTAGAATTTATCCCTGAATGACCTTTGAACAAGAGTCTTGCAATCGTTGGTAATTTAAAAAAAATAAAAGCAAATCCAAACGTGCATGATCGCGAGCAAAAAGTTTTTTATGGTTTTATCGCTAGATCAAAATAACTGATACACAGCTGTTACTTACTTATTAAAATATTGATCATCCTCCATGATTTTGGGAATCAATTCTGAGAATTGCAGTAAAATTAGCCCCAAAAATAAGAACTTTTGCATCATTCGATCTGTAAACTTGGTTGTATTACTAATTTAACGGCCATAGGAATTCGTTTGTTCAAGGCAGATTTTTATCACTTTTTCTATATTTTAACACGATTATCTCAGGGTATACGCGTACCGTACGTATACGAGTACTTATTATTTTCCATGTAAATTAAATTATTAATGCAACCAGCTTGACAAAACGAATGATGCAGAAGTTCTTATTTTTGGAGCTACTTTCACGTGCAGAATTGAGTCCCAATTCAATGAGCTGAAAAATGTTGTACTGTGTAATTAATTCCACTGAGTATTTCATCAGTTCTTTGGAGAATGTCAAATCTTTTATAGCAGTTACGTTATTTTTCCGGTCAATCAAAAAGATAGATTTCGTTTACGTTAAAATTTAAAGGTTTGCATTTGTGTAACTATTAATCACCCTTATTCCAGTTGGTGACATCAACGTCACGTCAATACAATAGCAAAAAATTGTGACGTCTATGTCACCAACTGGAATAAAATCGTTTAAAATTTTTTGCAGACAACACGTTTAGGAAAAATTTGTCAGTTATGTTGTTTTGGCGGTTGGCGATCGATATGTAGCATATGTGCACAATAGTTCAAAATCAAAAAAAAAACAAATTCCAGTTAATTGGGTACGAAACGAGGTTTAATATGAATGTCAGTGTACAACAATGGCGTACAAAGCCGAAGAAACACGAACACTTAGGTGAACTGGTGAGGCTATCCAGAATACATAACGTCCAACATGTTTAAAACTATGCTGCATTATATATATTTTATTATGCAATATTTTATACTTGAGAATAATTAATTATATATTTTTAAAACATTATTGTATTCTATATTTTTAATATTTTATTGATTTCAAAATGGAATAAATGAAAATGTATTTTTAAAACATTATCATTGTCATTCTTAAATGCTTTGAAAAATAAAATGCACTGAACATCACCAAAAGCATTGTTCATCATAAAGTATCTTTCGGATGTCATTTTGTTTGCTTAATATTTTAAAGTAATTATAAAGAAACCGCTATGAATGTGTACTCGCTCACTTAGTGACAATTCAATGAAATACAGGGTGGCCCAAAATTAACGGAGGGGTTTGAATTGCGTTAATTATAATTTTTTTTTATTTTCTTCTCGCTATTTTGTAAAGAAGACGTGGGGAATTAAAATGGAGCAGTACTCAATTGAACAACGTGCCCAAACTGCAAGGGACACAATGGCTCTTTTACGAGACATCTTTTGAGAACGAATTATTTCGCGTACAAATGATTTTAATTGGCCTCCGCGTTCACCGGATTTAACCGCTCCAGACTGTTTTCTTTGGGGTTATTTGAAAGGAAAAGTCAACAGTAACAAGCACAGAACCATCCAGTAATTAAAAATCAATATACGCGACGAAATAAACAACATAACACCTGAAGTTTTGCGAAAGGTGATGGAAAATGTGTTGGAAAGAGCACGAATATGCAAATGGCCACCACTTGCAAGATATTATTTTTCATAACTAAACTTAAAATATTCCCCATTTATATTCTGTATACAAAAAAATTTTATAATTATGTCTTAAATAAAAAAGTTATAAGCAATTCAAACCCCTTCGTTCATTTTGGGCCACCCTGTATAATAATTATATGTGTTTGTGAATTATTGTGTTTACGTTGTCAGCAGAAACAATGTCTAACTTTGTTTTGATGTATTCAATTTGAAATGAAACACTTGTGTTTGCTGGACTTAAATTGAATTGAATTCCTGAAAAAAACTATAATCATGCGAATTATGTATTTTTGACAGCATCTAGTTGACGACTGAACGAAATAGAATAAGAACTCGTGTAAATTAACTTGCTACAACAGATCTTTTGTCCTTCGGACCGAAGTCGTTCAGTCGCTCGTTGTATGGAAAATTTTTGATCAAACTTATTTAAAGTATATGGGATTAATCAAAGGCTTTTACCTAAAACAAGCGACTGAACGAGTTCGATTAAAAACTAATACAGTTCTACATTGTAAGCTCTATATAACGGACTTATCGAACTCGTACAGTCCCACTTTTTATACGAAAACAGTTAATAAGATCCATATAATATAAAGTGTTTGATCATAGGGTTGTGTCTGAACAATCGAATGAGTTCATTACAATTATAGTGTATAATAAAATTTGGTTGCTTCAAAATTTTAATACACATAATTATTTTTCTTTTAATTTATTAAAAAAATCATTCAAAGCCGTGCATATTTTCAAATGTCGAAAGCTTAACCGTTTCGTGCTCTAAAAGTGTGGTAAAAAATATTATATTCTGACTGCTTAAGTGGTTTTCTATAATCATTACCCACATCACTGTACAGTCGGATCAGTTATTTAGACGATTTATTACCCATTAAGAATGTATACGCAATATAGCCTGCCGTAGGCAAAAACAGAGTGACAAATTTTCACCAATACATCCCTTTACATTTTGTTATCAAAGCGTCGAGGGGGTCTTACTGCATTGCAAAATTGCAAATATAATTCATGCAAACAAGGAAGATACAAGCTATTTAAATTAAGCAGTTTATCTTTGTTAATTAACAATTGCAAATAAAAAGACGGAAAACAAAAATATATTTTTTTAATTTTTTTCTATTTCTTTCAATATTTAATTTATTATTTGTTTTCATTTTTTTTTTTTAATTTTAAATTGAAAACGGCTTTTCCTTTAACAAAGTTAAGAAAAAATACAATTGTTGTTGATTCTTCTTTGGACTAGTTGGCACTACTACATCATCTTGTTAGCCAGGCTTCATTTAATAAGACAAACATGTAATAAATTTTAGTTCATTTTAATGTTCCCATTCTACTGCTAATATATATGAATGTTTGTATGAATAAATGATTTTCTTGCAATAGACGTGAAAGCAGTGGATAACAAAAGAATCCATTGAAATGTTTTTATTCAGATTATATAAATGATAAATATGTTGTGGTAAATTTGGCTCAATGTATCAGGTGCGAAAACTTTAATATTTTAATTAATTAGAAAATCTTGCTCAATAACAAAAAAGCTGAAATGTGAAATGCTACACAGACTTACAAGAAATTCTAGCTAAATAATTAAAAGCATATCAAAAATGTATTTATTACTTTCGCTTTCCACTGTTTGCTAGTAAAGATTCCAGCTTGCTCGCATTTGTAAGTTGTATGCTCATGATATCTTCAAGATACTAGAGCCCGGTAACAAATGAGTTTAGATCAAGCAAACATTTTCATGTTATTTAAATATGTACTCGTAAGTATAGTTTTGTAAGTATGTTACAAATGTATTCAAGAACTCGTTTGTGTACAAAGTGCATGAATGTTTAAATGTTTTTGATAGAAGATGTATTTTATTTGTACGGTCATGTAACTCTTATGTTAATTAACTGTGAATACAAATGGGATTTATTTAGTGCAGATTTATTACTTGACTAACATATCATAGCCATACATACCTAATAAACTCTATACTCACACATGCACACTCTGCCCCAACACTCACATAATTTCATTTGCATAACCCAGCTGGCAAAATCTCCGTGGACAACATACGGTCTCTTTACTTTAAAATAAGTTCTTCATACACAATTTTCTTAAAGTTCATTTCCAGACATGTGGATTTTTTTAATACGGCTGATAAACTTTAATAATTTATGTAAGATGTGTTATTAACTCTGGCTTATGTTTTCTAAGCACCTATTTAGAGAGATCTATAAAATACTTTATACCATAATATGAGCGATTATATGTATAAATATATAATATATCACTACGAAACAATATTTAAAACATTGTATCTTTTGAAGACTACCACGATTTTCATAACATTTAATCCAAATGTCATTGAAGATTTCTTTCAAATGTTACCTAAATGTCATCAAAGAATATACTATATGTTACAGCATCCACCCATGATCACATCTTAAAGACAAAACCAACTGGTCTACTTCACGCGCACATATAACTCTAAATTAAATGCAAACAAACAAGTAAACGAAGACGCAATCAACCATTCATATAACGAAGAACATTATGCTTCATGTTGCCTATGTCTGTACTGAAAGTATAATTCATAGATGTTGTTAAACATTTACAGATGGACAAAATGTAAATTTATATCGATTTCTTTTTGCTCCTGTTTCTTTCGATATTTGTTTTTTGTCTTTGTATGTTCAATAAACAGACAAACATACAAACTCTCAAATAATAATGAAATATACGAAGAATTTAAAATATAAATTAATACTATTGTAAAAAATATGTAAATAAGATTTTCATACAGGAAATGCAGTAACGTAAACAAAACTGACTTCCATAGAATATTAAATGCTAATACTGCTAATGTTAATTTTGGTATGTTGTTGTTTTCATTAGGTGAAAGTTAGGAAAGAAAATAATATAATTTGTAATTATTGACATTGAATTCTTGTTTAAAAAGTAAATAAACTCTCTTCTAAAAGAGTACAAACTTGACATTAAAGTATTTTGAGATATGATGAAGTTCTACTCGTTGAAGTAAAGTCGTTGTTATTTACAGCCGTAGTCCTCACAAAAAGAGTAAGCTTAAAAATGATTGTGTATTGTAAGTGCACCGCGAGAAATTTCGTGCTACATACACACAAATTTTGAACAAAATTTTTGCTGATTGCATACAAGGCATTCCGCTTCGCTAAATATATTTAATGAAGAAAAAACGTTTATCCCCGCTCTACTCTCGAAATAATTTAATATACGAAAATAATAATGCAAAAATATTCAAACTGCTCTGAAAATATTTAAAATGCTGAATAAAGGCAATGCCCCCAACTTATAAATGATTATTAGCAGTTTAATAACACATAATTATTAAAAAATCGCTAAATGTGTATTCATAAATGTTTAATAGCCTATTAAAACGTTATAAAGTTTCTGAAAAATATAAAAATTTTGTTGTAACTGATGCCCTAGTTTAAGCGATTGATAAAGTGATATTATGCTATTAATTTCCTTTTTTCGCCTTTGTAAAAAAATTTTGTTAATTATTTTAAAAATTTTAATTAATAAAAGCGTTTAAATAAAAATAGATGTAATAAATTTGGTTTCCAGAATACGTAAGTAAAATTAATAAGTGCGAAGAAATTTGTGTTTGGTTGAAAATTATAGAGACGATCGTCGATATATCAGCTGCCCGTACTCGAAAATCTTTTAGAAAGAGGGTAAATTCGTTCGAAACGCCATCCGCCGTTAAAAAAATTATTGAAATGTTTAAGCCGGAAATTGAATTAGACTCAAGAGGTTGTGGTACCTCTGTCGATTTGCAGGCTTTGGTGTCATTACGTTGCTGGGGCTGAAGAGAGATATATGTATAATAGTCTTTGTGTCCAATTTATCATTCTGCACAATTTAAAATTTAAGGTTCAAGATGATACTGCCGATCTTCGCGGGTTATCTCAAGCAAATTTCTTTATACATTCACGCATGCGTTTTAGGTTATTTGCGATGCAAAGTTAAAAATAGGGGATATAGTCGCAAGGTGAAGAGGTAGCACTCAACGACTGCCGCATTTTTAACGAATCAGCAATCAAATAACGATTCGAAAGCAGAGAGTTTAAAGACCGTTTGCTAGGAGATAGTGGACACAAACTTTATCCATATTTATTTACCCCACTTAGTAATCCACAAAATGAAAAAGAAGTTTAAATATAATGCTGCACATAAAAACATATTTCATTTTCATTAAGGCACATATATTCTGATTTTACAGTTAAAAACCTATCAGAGAAACTTAAATGAGTTGATGTTATTTAGTGATGCACAAACAAATGTTAACAGTTGAGTATTCAAATACTTGTCGAACTTAAACAACAACAAAAATAGGTTTTAAGAACACTTTTTCGCTCATTATTAATTTATTTTTAATAGTTAGTACAAAAGCTTTACTTCCTTACATAGCAATTTAATGAAATTTTTTATGATTTTTTTTTTCATTTAGACCCATTATTTATTTAATAGAATCTTGTTGAATAGAATATTGTTTTCATCACTAAACAAAATATGGCAGGTTAAGGTTGCCAATAGAAAAGAAAAAATTGGCGTTATTAAACGTTTATGAATATACATTTTTATTACACGTTTATAACTCAAGATTTGTTTAATAACTATAACATACTTCAACACTGAAATAAGAAAATTTTATGAATTAGACCGCATGTGTTTTGTTTTTGTTTGATCATAAATGAGCGACAACGACTTGCTTGCTTGAAAGCTAGCATACAACTGAATGTTGTTTTTTACATTGTATCGGTCTAGTTCATAAAATTTTCTTATTGCAGTGTTAAACTATGTTATAGTTATTAAACAAATTTTGAAATTTTGTTTGGTTTAAGGTAACATTTTTAAAGCTAAGAATTCAGCTAAGGGGCGCAGCATTAGTATCGCTTTCCCTTTTCGCCTTCGACAGTCGTCCTCGAGCTCATAGAAAATTGAACGTGCTCAAAAAAGAAAACAGGCATATGAAATAAAAATACCGTAGATCACAGATACGGCGGCATGAAATAAGTCCCCAAGAAATAAGTCCCCAAAAACAAAATGAAATAAGTCCCCAAAAAAATGTACAGAAAGCAACAACAACGTTTTTTGGGGAGTAATTTCTTCTTTTTGGGGACTTAATTCGCTTTGATATTGGGGACTTATTTAATTTTCAAATTACTTAAAAATCGTAGTATGTGCAAATTATAGTTAGAAAATTAAAAATTCAAATATTTTAAAATATTGGATTATTTTCAAAAAATTGAGTTGCTTACTAAAGATTCCTTGCATAGCCGGCCTATGGCCGGGCTTAGGGATTTTCTCCACCATGGTATTTCCCGACACGGCGATACTTAGTAAAGATTTTCTGCATTGCATTACATACCTACCTAATTTTATTTTGACGTAGCAACACATACATACATATATATATTTTTAATTTTCTAACAATTTACGCTAAACAAAAAACTTAAAAATTAAAAACTTCTTCGTAAAGTAAAGAGAAATACGAATACAATAATAGTTTTATTTCTTTATCCCCATTTACATACGTACATATAAATTTAGGTAGATATATATTTTTTGTTATGTGTCTCCAAATTTGTACTACAATTTTATTTTATGTACATTTAGGTTTCATTTTTGTAATGCTATTAGGCGCAATATGATTAAAAGAAAATCGCTGCTTCAATACATAAGATCATCAAGGCCTGCATCTGTGCTCTACCACAAAATTATGGCTGTAGCTTTGCTTCCACCGCAATTAATAAGATCGGCATTTCTTGATATTAGGTCCAGAATTTTGCTAATGGATAGCGAGGGTTATTTTTCAGCTTTTCTTAAATATTTTGAATCCCAGTGGTTAAACAAGGTATTTATACATATATGTATGTAGTTAAGTATATAAAATATTAATAACTCTGTGAGGGAAAAATTAATAAAATGGAAATTGAAGGGACGTGTTACTATTCTTCTATTAGGTACTACCGAGTATAACAACAAATTTTTCTTGCAATTTTTAAATCTCGTTCGAAATCTTAAATCACGGGTAGAAACCGATTTTAAATTCATTAACGACTTTAGAAAGAACAGACTTCGGTTGTACTCGACAGTACCTACCAGAAAAATGGTATCAAATTCCCCAGTCCCACAGTGTAATGAATATAATTTAAAAATATTATTATTAGATTGGAAGTAATAACTTCAGCGTTCATAATCAAAAGTTGAGAACAACGTCTGCTGTTGAGGCCTACAATGGAGTTTTAGGACGGTTTGCGGAAAAAATTCACATTTTTTTAAGTTCGTACGATTGATTCGCAACGAAGAATTTTTTAAAAGTAGGCATTTTGCTATGCTGTGCCTTAACCCAAAAAAGAAGAAGAAGGAGCAAGTTAGACATGGGTAATAAAATTGAGGAATCAACACTGTTATTAAGAGAAGGAAAGTTAATGGTGTCCGAGTTTCTTTCGAGAATGGTTTACGAAGGAAATGAAATGTTTGTGAATATAGTGCCTAAAGAAAACATTTTTAAAGAAGACTCTTCTGATGGCGAATCAGCTGATGAAATTTTACAGTTTCCAGTTCCAGATACTGAAAATGTGTGTGTGGTTTGCAAGGACAAAGTGGCAAATATTGTCCTTCTTCCGTGTAAGCATCTCAAAATATGCAGTGAATGTGATATGAAGTTAATGGCGAACGCAATTGCGAATGGGTCGCAAAAATATAATTGTCCTTGTTGTCGCAAAGGTGTTGATGAATCAATGCAAGTTTTTATTTAAGTTTTGCGCTTAGTGTAAATAAAAATAAATTCAATTCACTATTTTAAATTTATTTTGGGGGCTTATTTCATTTTGAAAATTGTGGTGTTATTTCATATGAAATAAGTCCCCAAAATTTTTGGTCTTATTTCATTTCTATTTGGGGCATTATTTGATTTCGTTAGGGATTTGTTTCATTTTCGAAATTGAGGACTTATTTCATATGAAATAAGTCCCAATTAATTGGGGACTTATTTCATTTTGTTTTTGGGGACTTATTTCTTGGGGACTTATTTCATGCCGCGCACAGATACATATCGCTTTTTTAGTGCAAAGTAGACATATCTCACAAAGAATTTTTCTTTAGAAAACGAGGAGCATAAATGTTTTAATTTACCAACACATCAATGCGAAAATACAAATATATTCTCCCCATAGGGTGTGAGTAAGCAAGATTTTAATTTTTCACACATGCTAAAGAATAATATCATGAATAATTATGCGTTCTTAAGTCGGCGTGAATGAGGTGAACAATTGTCACACTAGCTATGAGCTGGGGTATGACAAATACCACAAAGTTCAATGCAATATGCAAAAAAAATTGGACAAACATAAATGCACACTTTGTTTATGTTTCAAGTTGAAGGTGATACGTGCATGTGTTAGTAGCAATTTTAAACGGTAACAGTTCCTTTAATATCGAGTCGATTTAAATAAAATTAAGATTGTGCACATCTATGTAAAAACCCAATTGAAAATATATAACTTTTTCCAAAAAACGTGTTTGCCAATTAATAATATAGATAACATAGTGCTTAAATTTTTTTTAAATACTGGCTTATGTATCTTAAAAAAATTAAGTGTAAAAAGGTAACAAAAATCTAACTTCTTCATTAATAAAAACTAAAAATATAAAATAACTGAAAATTGTTATAAGATCCGTTAACACAGCATCAACTTTACATCTATAAATCAGCACAAAGTCCGCACATAAAAATAAGATGGTATTGTGTCTATCAAGAATTTGGTATTTATTTTGATTTCAGTACTTTTTACGTCCGGAATTTTTGGATAGGAACTTGGTCTTATTTTCACATTTATGTTTTTGTGCGGATATTCAATTACTAGAATATGGTCGAAACGATGTACTAATCTCAAGAATTTTCTACTTACTTTGAGTACAAATAGCAATAAAAATAGCAATTAAATGTACCTTAATCAAGCCGAAAACGGAATTCCTTTAGATAACCATTCCTGGAGTTTCTTAGAATGAGTACAAAATTCTTTAATCACGCGAAAAATCTGTAATCAACTAATTTATCTTTTGAGTGTATTATATACAAGTTTGTATAAAAGTACAAACATTATTTTAGTTTAAGGTTATTGTATTTTCACTAGTACAATCTGAAAATGTTCATTTGTATACGTTATTTTAATCAGTTTTGTCATTTAATATTCGACATAATTCTTAAAATAAATAAAATTTTAATTTTTATTTTAATTCAAACATAACACATGCACATAGATATGTGTATGTACGAGTATGTGTGTGCTTCTAAGTGTACGTATGAGCAATTACTTAATGTGTACACACATTACGCCACTTGTTTTTACTTTTATGGCGAAAATATGTTTGTTTGTCAGTGTACTTAACTGGCTTTTGTTAACAGTTAGTCGTACTTATTTGTTTGTGAGTTTTGCTTTTTAACACTTGTATGTTACCAATTATCACGTTTCGCGTGTTATATTATTTGAAATAAACTCGGAAAACCACTTTTACCGCATTGAAGACATAAACTGTTTTTCCTGCCACTTATGCTGTAGTGGTACTTCTGTCCATGCCACCTTCTTTTTTGTAGCTTTAAAATTTTTTTATAATGCATTGTGGATATGTGATTTTCTCTCCACCAAAGTGCAACAGCACTTATTGTAGTGCTGTTCAGCACAAGTTGAAGTATGTGCGTGCAACACTATGATAAGTCAGCTTAAATAAAAAAATATCAAATAAAAAGAAAAAACAAACAACAGCAACAATAAAACAAACAAAAGCTTTTATTAAAATAAATATTTACTTATAACAACAAAAAAGAATATTAAAAAATATATAAATAAATACTTGTGTAGTATAATTGAAAGGCTTTTAAAACTCATGTTTGCTTGTTTTATAAGCTGTGAAGGAAATTATTTTATTTTCAATATAATTAAATTGAAGTGATTTTAATTGAAATGGTGCGATAGAAAACTAGAGACGTGAAAATTTAATATTGTTTAGTTAATTTGCAGTTGCCGTGGTTTAAATTGAATGCTTGCGATTTTATGGCATGCCACAAGTAAATTCAATTCGATTAATTTTGATAAACTTTATAACAGGTAATAAAAACAAGCATGTTTCTTATAACTTCGATAGAGGAGCTGTAACAAGAGATTTTTTTAATTTTTTATTACATTCATAAAAGATTGATTATAATTATATGCGTTCAGTTTAAAACGAGGGCCGTTAAAAGTAAAAAAGACAAAGTCAAGCCTTTTATTCTGAAAGATATGTCAAGTCTTTTGTTCTGAACAAGAGTGGCTAAACGTTTTTATTTTAAATGCTTGACTTAAAACTTGTGGTGACGTGCAGTTGCGTAATTTTTAGTGGGTAAAGTGCAAAATGGTTAACCTGTTTGCAGCCTCTCGCAGAAAATTTTTGCAATAGACAACAACTGCTGGAACGAGCAAATATTATTTTTAGAAATTTTAATAGTATAATGTTTATATAATAAATGGAGAGTATTCCACTCTCCTTTAGAAAAATGGCCATGAGTTGTTTAACAGAATTGTTACTAAACAATTTTCGTGATCACAACTCTCTAATGGCAAATAAAGCTTGGATTCATGAAAGGCTCGGCTAAGGAATTTCCAGATCCTTATTTTAAAAAACTTTTACATACTTTTCTTGTTCGATCAATCCTTGAGTTTGAATTAATTGTATGGGATAGTTAATTATTAAATTTATTATTCGAGACAAGTCTGGATATCTTTTTTCCTTTTTTTTGGGATCCTTTTTATTTTATTCATATTAATAGTTTTAAATGGGTACAAAAATAATTTTTAGTTTTCTGTCTCCGTGGTCTTGGTTGGCATTATTTTTCTTTCCTGCCGTATCGTAGCAAACTTGCTTTGATAATATTGCCAACTCTGAAAAGTCGACGTTTGATGCGGAGCGCTTTATTTATTTTGGGTCTGATTCACATTATGGACTTATCTGAGAGTAATGACGTACTGAAGAGAAATCTTATTTTATATCTAAATTGCTGAACCAATTCTTTTGATGTACTTTGGTTTTTGTTATTCATATTTAGTCAGTGAGGATGTAAAAGTAACTGACCTAATAAATAAATAAAATAATAAATATAATAATAATAAAATGTATGTTCATGGAGGAACATTCTTGCAGGCAACAGAAAATCATAATGACATACAACAATGACATGTAAAATTAGAGAAATATAGATTACATATATATTGATAGATATATCAATAATATTATACAATTCGTTAAAGTTAAAACGAATTCACCGTTAGCATAGTTAAAAGATTGTAATGCAAAGATCTTTCAATAAGAGGTTTCATTTTAATATTAAAAAAAATAGAGTAATTTTGAACGAAATCATCAGATGCTTATTTTTTGTTATTTTGTTAGGATCGGTAGTCAGGGGTTGAACCCTACATATGCAACGCATTGTGCTGGAACTAGGAAAATAGGTTATAGTTAGTGAACATTCGATTTGAATCTTCCCCCGCTGAAAGTGACGGGAAAGACCTCTACGGGAAGTTCATTCTACATACGAACTGTGCGCCTGAAAAACGAATTCTCTCTGTAATTCGTGGTACAATCGACCACAAATGTGTGGACTTGTAGTGAAAAACGTGTGGTACGTAAAAAAGTTCGGCTATTAGAGCACATTCCACTGTAGTAATGATAAAACAGCGAGACATACCTCAAGTTGCGACGACGATCTTCCAGTGACTCAATACAGTTCACTACTCTACTGCCACCGATGAGCTTCTTCGACCTCTCCTGTACATGGTCTAGTAACTTCAAAATAAACTTTAAAGCTCTGGCCCATACATGAGAGTTGTATTCCATTTTCGGTCGGATATAGGTGGTATAAATAGTAAGAAGATCAGATGGTGTGAAGTAACTCTTACACCGTTTTGAAAAACCAAGGCACTTGAATGATTCTTTTGAGACTGAAAGATGTGATCTGTCCATCGAACATCACACTGGATCTTCCTGCAAAGAACATCAAGAGCATCTGATTCCTTGATATCCATACCATCTATAATTACAGATGGAGCAGCATGTTCGGTCATATGCCTATGTTACTAGATCGTGATTAAGTGTTTCATCTAATTTCAACCTCTTTACTCCGATCTCTAACAGTCTAGGCCAGTGGCTGAATGATTATGAATGGCAAATGCTACTTTAATCTGCAAGAGAATAGGATAGGATTTGGAGTTTGACATAGAAGGTCATTTAGAAATATAAGGAATATAGTAGGAGAAAGAAGAGAGCCTTGCGGTACACCTGCAATAGTCTTGAATTCGCTTGATGAAATCCCATCTATAACAACTAATATATGGCGATCCCTGAGGAAGCATGATATAAATCGAAAGAAGTCATTATCGACGTCCGATTGTAAAGAGAAGGGTATGCTGTTAATAAAATAAAAGCATGCAAATGGCTTCCACGGAGTACGCTTGCTGGCACATATTCTTTTCATGAAATTTCCGCTCACCAATTCGCACATTTTTGGCTTGAATATTTTGAACTGTATGACAACTTTACGAATTCCATCTTTGAGGTTTTGAATCGATTGCAAGCCATTGGCAAGTACTTTATCTTGCACGTAGCTCTCCAAAAAATGTCTAAAGAAATCAAATCACAAGATATTTGTAGCCAGTTGCGATCACCGCTTCGAGAAATCACACAGTCAGAAAACTTTTCACGCAAAATTGCGATGGTATAGCTACTTTTGTGAAATTCCTTTAGGACACATTATGGATCATTAATCTATATTCTGTTTTATTTAAACTGGAAACTAATCATTTTGAATGCAAATATAGCCTTCAAAAATTTTCTTCGACTCATCAATGTGGATTCGATAAAATAAAATAAATAAATAGTTTGACACAGTGGAGCCTGCATTCGTAAGAAGGTAAGTTTGAAGACCAGTGTAGACGTATATTACGCCACAAGACGAGTAAACACTATTTCTGAATAGACTCTATATGGTCGCTGTGGATATTATATTACGAGTCCCAAGTTACGGAACCATAACCCAGATTCGGTCTAATCAAATAATTCTATAGTTGCCTATCGCCAAGACGGCGTTATTTTAGTAATGGATCTCTTAACCTATAGATTACTTTTTATAACTCTCCTCATTAAAGTCCGTACAGAGGCTGAAGAAACATAACATCATTTGAGTACAGAAATTTAGAATGAAAGACACGTCTTCTACTATTACGAAAAACAATACATTCATGGAGAATGGCTGCAGTTGTGTAATTTTCTTACATGCATAAGCGGTACAAAGGTCATAGAACAAAGTGTCTTACCGATAAAGGTGACTGACGACAAGTTGTAGATCTTTTTGGTAATCTTAAGGATACCACTACGTAAAAATACTTCCCACAGCGCTTTAACCTGCCTAATGTTAGGAGAAGCAACCCATACTCCCTAAGCAGTCATTATTTCCACAGCAATTATTTGTGAAGTAATCTTAACCCAAATTACGTCATAAAATAGGGATTCGGGTGTTAAGGATTACCAGCCAACCCCTCTAGATAACTCATCTACTACCTCGATTCCCTGATGTCGTCTATTACCAAATATCCATAAATAGAAATCTCGTTACATATTGATAGCTTCCGTAGTAGTAAATCAGAGCCAAGCAAAACAAATTTGGATCTAACTATCCAGATACGGGAAAACATAAGCACTGCTTAACTATCCCAGAAGACAACTATAAGATCCTCATTTGGGTTTTATTAGGCAAATTGTGTTTGTATGGTCTTTCGCCTCAAATACAGAGAATTATTTTTTCACTGGTACGGTAATACTCGCCTTGAACTGAAGGATGCCAGCACCAACGCCATCTATAGCTTAGAACTCGCCTAATTTTTTTTCTCACCTTGGTAGTGTGGAACACGAATATTTCGAAACAGTATAATTGCTTTGACTTAATTGGCCTCGCATATTAAGCCAACAATTTTTGTTGTTGTCTTTATGCTGGTACGCAGTTCACAATTGGACATTTATTTATACTTTTACACGGAAAAATATACATTTAAGCTGTGTAGAAAATTGTTACTGTATTTACAGAAATTTATTTATTTTCTTAAAATATGTATAGCAGTTTCAAATGAACTATAAATCACAAAAAATCAAATATTAAAAACTTACTACATAAACTATTGAATATTTATTTTACTTCGCCTTACGGAAAAGAGTCTCCTACACTTATTGCTTTAAAATTCCTATAATACTCAATTATAGCAAACAGAAACTTACCAACCTGAATCTCCGTAAGTTATTTTTACAAAGAATTGTTGTGGGTTCCTGAATTTCCGTAAAAAGTCTATACAAGCCTTTAAATAGAAAACATGCTCTTTGTACGTTATTGCAAAAATTTTTATAACAATAATGTGATGCCAATATGAAAATAATTAAGGAAAAATTAAAAATTAACTTTGTACTCTATGAATTCGGAAAATTTCATGTTCAAATTCATTTATTCACATCTGCCCTCAAAGAAAATAGTAAGATTTTACAGTGCGCTTACTATCAATTTATCAGATGATTTTATCTACAACAATTGTATGCATTAAATAAAAATAAATATTTGTTCTCTCAGAAGATTCTCAGAAGATAACTTGATAAACAGCCGACCGTGTACATTTTAAGTATTTCTTGAGCTCAAAGAAAAAATTATAAGAAAGTAACATTGTATGAATTTTCTCCAATAATTTGCTTTCATGTCAAAAATAAATTTGAAATTAAATATCAAAGTATACGCATACCTAATATTTTTAAAACTTTGTAGCTTCTATTATAACTCCCGTACCAAACATTTTTTTTACCATTAACACAGAAAAAGAAAATTATTCTTATTGCCACCTTTTAGTATACAAATGTTGCAAATGTCTTGGCAATAAACATTGATTTTATGTCATTTCAACATGACATTACCATGCACGTTAAGGGAGAGCAAAAACGAGAATTAACGATAAAGAAACAAAGAAAAATCAAGAAAAATCACAGCCATTTACCAAAGTCTTGAAAAAGCGAACAGAACAACGAAAATCAAAAACACACACTCCTTTACAATAAAATAAAGTAAAAACATAAAATCGAACTATTTGTAAGGGTTCAATATGTAGCACACACGAACTTCAGGCAAGGTATTGATATTGAAACATATTCGCAGCATAAAATAAATGAGACATAATTGTGGAAGCAGCAGTAAGAACGTATTGAAAAAAAATATTATGGAAAAAAACTTTATATTGAAAGAAATTTAATATTTTATGCGAAAAGGGAAACATTTTGAATCAAACGTTTCATTTTTCAAGCAAAAAGGTCTAAAACAACTCAATGCTAAGGCTTAAACAATTCAAATATGCAGACACACAACTATACACTTGCTTTTAGGCAGATGGAAATAACAACATATGTGCCACATTAACTACATTTATGGTAGAGACCAGGCATCTTTCAGAAAAAGGTCAAAGAATTTTTTGTTGTTTTATTTTTGGTCGACAGAAAAAGTCTTGAAACACACAAATGCTGTGAACTTAAATGTCAAAACAATTGGCCTTCAATTTGAAAAGGATTTTATTTCTTGTTACTTTTTAAACACATGATAAACTTTAATAGATTTTTATTGTGTTAAGAAAATTTTGAGCAATTCAGACAAGAGGTTGCACATTAAAGCTTAAACTGAAAAACTTAAAAAATTAAAAAGAAAAAATGTTTGTAATCATAAAAAAGCTTTAATAAAACCAAATCTCAATATTATGTTCATATCAAAAATTAAAACTTCAAGAATTTTGTTTCATATTTGGTAAATAGGCGTTTAGCAAGAAATTCTGGTAAATAGGACATCAGGAACATATATCTTTCCATTTTCAGCAGATTTGTTACCTTATCAAACACTCTTTTGGACACCTGCATAAAGGGAAGCAGTACTTTTTGCTGGGAAGATGCAACCTTTTTCCATATTTCTATATATTTTCGGAGGAAAATACTATTATAGAATACGAAAAACTAATTATTTTCAAATATTCTCAAAATTGTTTCTATTTCAGTTAGTAAGAATCAAAAACAGAGAACATCTTCCAATGATAATCCCATATACAAATCATTAGAAATTATCTAAACTTGCACTACTTCTCGATTTTAAATTCTGCATGTTCTTGCTTTTCTTTAAAAGCTTGTTTTTTAGTTGAATTTTTTTAAAGACACTCATGAGTTATTGTAATAATAGATTTGGTACAAAAAGTTGGCTGTGGGGAATACTGCACACAGGACATATCCTGAGAATGTTCATATTGTAATTTTTTTGTTATATAAACTTTCAAATAATAATATGAAATAATATTGAGGGCTGTGCAAATAATCCTTTAAATAAAAATCAAACAATAGACTAAAATTAAGAACTTGTAAAAAATGTGCTCTTTGTTCACCGATATCAGGCCATTCAACATTTTTAAATATTCGGGGGCTTCAAACTAAGAACAATTGGCAAATATTTGGAAAAATGTTGAATAACACAAAAGAAATTTTTTGCGCGACTAATTAGTCGGATTTCGGCTGGTTTCGCATAATGCATAAATAACTTTATGAACTCGTGTTTTTTTTTTCATAAAATAATAAAGTTTATTTTGTAAGTTAATTTGGCTGACAAATGATGTTTTGTGCAGCAGGCCTACGGCCGCGTTCAAAGACTTTCTCCGCTGTGATATTTCGACTATTGGCTGCGCTGACAAAATGTTTTCTGCATAGCCGGCCTTTGGCTAAGCTTAAGGGGTTTCTCCGCTCAATATATCGAATAAAGTTTTTGTACTTTTTTTGTCACTGATGGCGGCTCTCATTTGGCACAACGAGAAGAGATGATCCTTAAGCGCGTTTCAAGGCCGGCAACGTGAAAAATCTCTACTCAGCGACATCGCAGGAGAAAATCTTTTAGCCCGGTAAAGGCCAGCTATGTACAAACTCTTTGATCTACGAAATCACAAAATTTCTGGAAAATGTTAAATGTTAAAACAGAAAAAAATTTTTTGGTTCATTTATATTTTGGGTGATTTAACATAATAAACAAACACACAAGATTTTAGGCGGTTGTTCAATTCACAACTTGGTCTATTATCTTTTGGACGTTTCGACACCATTTTAATTTTTTTTTTCACTGCAACTGATCACCTTATAATGCCATATTAAATTTATAAATTCTCGTTGGGGCTAAAACCAGTCATTGTCCTTCAGGATTCAGTTCCGCAACTATGTTAAATTTTAATAGTATTTTAACTGACTGTAAATTTATTAACTCTTTTAGCAAATACAAGTGCCCCTGTAGTATAATTGTTACTGTGCACGTTTTGTGATTCTTATACAAGACTCCGCTTAAAAAATATACAATTTGCGATTGCATTTCATATCTTAAAAACCGTTAAAAGTCAATAATTTATATTCCGCAGTAGCAATTAAGTTTCTTTGAGATGAAAAAAATGCCACGCCACAAAATGCTTAAAAATCATCAATTTGGGGTTCACATAGATTTTGATAGTGCACTAGACTATTAGACGGGGTATCGCGGTCTCGCTTCTTGCCAAGAACCTGGGTGTTCCCGCAGACAACCCAAAGGAGCTTAAGTAATTTGAGTTTGTCAAAAAAACGACAACTTCTAGGCCAACACGATGTGAAAGTAACTGGTTCCTCTCATATGAAGTGCCAAAACGTGGACTGGTCCCTTTTCTCTCGGAAATCAGTCATGTTGCCTAGATTGTGTTCCCTGAAAGTACTTAAAATTTTATGTCATTGCAATAAATCAAGTTTTTAAATTTGTTTTTCTAATTTATTTTCGGTCATCTTTACATCAGATTTATAACATGTCCTCATATATTAAAGCAAAATGCTGTCACACACATACTTACATATATATATATATATATATGTATATATTTATGTGTATGCTTGTGTCCATGTAATAACTGCTCGACATTGTTTACTGTTATTAAAAAATCATTTATGTATTTTCTTTCGTAAATTATTATCGTCATCGGTATCGTCAGAAATAAATCCTTAATATAATATATCTGACATCTCTATCTTGCTTTTTTGTAGCTGCTTTTTGCTTCAACTCTCTAAATGTTCCATGTCATTTTCATTGTTTTTCCTTTTCGAATATCATCATGTTGTCTTGTGCCATTTTCATTTGAGATTAATGACAAATTCATTGTATGACATTACAAGAAAAAGATATGACCAAAGAGAACAAAAAAATATGGTACATTATGATGATGGCGGTTTGTAAGTGAAATATAGAAAAATCAAAGTGCATTTATTTAAGGTTTAAGCCGAACTGTAAGTCTCTTCAGTTAAAAATATATTGAAGTGTTTAGTGGAAGCGTTATAGAATACATGCAACCTAATGCTCACAAAGGGACCTATTCTTCTGGACCCAAGTGGGCCGGTTGCTTGAAATCGGCAGCCTGTGCAACCTAATGCTCCCCGAATGCTATGAAGAATTTAAGTATAACATTGTACTTAATTGGCATAATTCACATGAATTTGTGACACTATCTGAATTTTTGTTGGAATTTAACTTTCTGGTTTAATTTCTTTATATGCATTGTATTATGATAGCTTGTCTTATAGGCCACAATCGGTAACGATATTCCACTCAGAGATAAGCTAAAGTGGCCCAATGAAATAGAATATAACTACGATGGAAATATATGATTTCAAGCTAGAAGATGGGAAACAAATGGACATGCTTATTTACTGACATGATACTATTTAAGGATTACTGGTGAGCACAGATGACAACTTAGCCTTTTCGATGATTTAGCATCTTTTCTTGTCTTATAGCCTCGAAATTTACGTTTTAGCTTCGTGGCTTTTTTTAGCTTTTTTTATTTTAAATTTAGCCACAAAAAAAATCCAAATTTTTATTTTCTACTGAATTCATAAAATCGTCTTAAAATATTAAAAAATAAATCCAATCTCCAAACGTAAGTACATCGAAAAATTACATTGATTGGAATCCAATGACGAAATGGACAAATGTTGAGTCAACAATTGAGTTCTGGGTGGAGATGTGACAATTTAAGAATGCCCTACAAGAAAAATGCTTTTATAAATTCCTTAATCTAATTAGGTATCTACAATAAGAGGTTTGATTTTGTTTGTAAAAAAAAGTACGTTCAATATCAGTCAAATGACCGACTGTAGGGACATATTCTTCTCATGATATTTTCTATCACTAATTTGCACATTTCCTCGATAACTTCACGAATCCATCTTTGAGGTCTTGAATCCATTGTGAGCCATTGGCATAAAACATATCTTTTACGTAGCCCCAAATAAAAATGTCTAACTGTTTAAATCACAAGATCTTGGTGGACAATTGTGATCGCCTCTTGAAGAACTCACACGATGAGACAACTTTTCTTGTGTCATTTGTGGGATGCACAATTCCAAATTCGGACGATAAATGGACAAGCCTGGGACTTCCCCAACACTATGGCATACAGCAGCAATATTTTCAGTTGAACGACGTAAACGAGTTTAAATTTTCATGCCGAAATACAAATATTCTTTTATATTTTTGATCCAATAATGAATTGAAATCAAAAGAAATACTCGATATTTGTAATATATGTGTGTATTTCAAAATATGTAGACTTTTATTTTATTTTTTATATACTTGAGTGCATTTTTAAAGCACTTTAAGCATTTCATGTTTTACGCATTGAACGGGGAATTATTAATACAAATTTTTAGTTTTTATTTTTGGGTAATTTAACTTTCCCCGGCCTTTTTAAAGAGCCGATTTAGCATTTTTTGGTTCAAGCTGGTGAGAGTATTATCAAGTTATGAAGAGTCTATTTGCGGTAGCAAATTTGATGTTCGCACTTGATTGTGGTATTTTCTTAATATCTAGACCTTCTGGTTACCTCCTGATGAAATGATCCCGGCATTGAGTTTTGATGGAGACTTGTACGAGAACTGAAATTACAAAAAAGATAGATTTACTTAATAGCCATATCTCCAGACATTTCATGACTAGTTTTACCTCAATTAAAGTCTTCGATTCAAAGGTTTTGATGACAAAGTTTGTTCGTACAAAGTCGCGTTTACAAATTTTGGGATTCAAGACATAAGCACATTGACAAATTTTTAATGGCCGATAAATGCACAAGAATCACATTGAACTTGAACGATGACGATTCACAAAAGAATAACCACACCACATTGGTTGTGTTATAGAATGATACTAAAAAATTAGCGCTGAATGAGTAATTATATATATTATATTGACGGTCCGTGATTAAAACTTTTAGAATGTCTGCGAGTTTTTGGCCTTCAACTAGATAATAACAAACCAGAAATAATGGCATTTATACATGGCATCATGAAAGTGTGCTATATGATCTGAGAGATATCATAATAACCCAGTTTTATCAACAGTCCAGACCAGCGATGCCAGAATGATATTTTTATTATACAAGGTGGCGCAAAAGTAATCCTCCTATCAGAAAATGCTATAAATTTTGCGATTGGCCCATAATGTCAGTTCTGTTTTGACATTTGTGTAGTAAACACATGCGAAATACACGTTAATAAACAATGTTACGCTACACTACTCCAGAACGCAGAATATTGGTGACTATTTATTTGACCAATAATCGGTCGGTGACTTTGGCACAACGTGAATTTCGTCGCAGATTTCCTGGCCGTCCAACGCCTACTGGTGAAACACTGCCACGTTTAGCCGCTCGCTTCGAAGAGACTGGCATCAGCTGTTAGCTGCTGACCGCCAACCGCGTCTAACATACGCTCAAGCCATCCTTAATCACCACCAACAGGAAGATGATTTTTCATTAAAAATAATCATGAGTAATAAGGCCCATTTCCATCTTAGCGGGTACGTAAATAAGCAAAATTTATGCTTCTGGGGCACTGAAAATCCGCGTGTAACCCACGAAGAGCCATTACACCCGCTCAAAGTCACTGTATGGTGTGCTGTTTTCGCTGGAGGAGTCATCGGACCTTTTTTCTTCGAAGACGTCGCGGGCCAAACGGTTACTGTGAATGGTGAGCGCTACAGAGCAATGATTAACGAGTTCTTTTTGCCGCAACTTGATGAATTGGGATTGGAAAACATGTGGTTCCAACAGGACGGTGCAACGGCACACACTGCACGTGCCACAACCGATATGCTGAAGGATGCATTTCCCGGGCGCCTAATTTCCCGTTTTGGCGATTTGCACTGGCCAGCAAGATCGCCTGATTTGACCGCTGCAGACTTCTTTTTGTGGGGCTTTTTGAAGTCGCGGGTTTATGTCAACAAGCCTCAGACTCTTGCAGCTCTTAAAGACAATATCCGTCAAGAATGTGAGGACCTATCGCCGGCAGTTTTGGCCAAAGTGATGGAAAATGCCATAAAAAGGGCTCAAATGACAATCAACTGTGGCGGCGGAGATTTACATGACATCATATTCTCGACTTGATGTAAAAAAATTAAAAGACCAAATAAAAATAATCCACAAGAAGAATCAAAGTTTTTCATTTTTTTTAAATTACAGCCAAAAAACATCGGAAGGTTATTTTTGCGCCACCTGTTATTTTCGATGGTTTTTTAACGAAAATATCATTAGACGATTTTTTTTTTCTCAAATTATGACTTTTAATTTATAGATATTATGATTTTTTATTTAAAATGTGTACAACTTTCATTGTAATTGTACTAGGTACAAAGTGAAGTTAAGTTTTGTGTCACTTTGTTGTTGGTTGCATTTAATTACTTTACACTTGTTACCTTGTAACAAACACTCGAAAGCGAAGAAATCTATCTAGGGGTCTTTGTCAAACAAAATATAATCTTAGCTGTGAAGAATTTTGGTCAAAAGTTTAAAAAATAGCTCGTGCTGACAACATGCTAGCTTTTCCGGTCCTTTAAAAATTTCTTGAAACTTAATATATCTTCCCATTTCTTCAGCAAATGTTGAACGAATATTCTCATCAGTCAATTGAAATAAAACTTAATATAGAAATGGATTAGACAACTGCACTCTCGAAGGTATTTTATATGCAAAAAAATTACATTTAGCAACAAAAAAACAGTTTCTGCTACAATTTAAAAATAGATATTATTAAAAATATGAATCTTTGTATATATTATAGTAATAGTTCTTCATAATTTTTTTTTTCATAGTACTTGTAGTTTTAATCTGAATTGATTTTTGTTTGGTTTTCTTATATAAGTAAATATTTTTTATCTTAACACATACTTCTATTTTTTTATCTTAAATAAAATTTTGTATTAAAAAATTATGATTTTTTTCATAAAATATGATTTTTTCGGCATATGATGATTTTCTGGACGCTGGTCCAGACAACAAGAACTCAAACTTTAATAGCGAAGCTTGTTTTCTTGTTTTCTTTGGATTTTGGTCCGTCTCGGTGAATTAGCTATTAGTCTTTGCTGCTTTCGATGCTACTCAGAAACCAGAATTTGAAATTTTTCAGAGTAATGTTGTAATAAAGTAATGCTACAGCTAACAATAAGTTAATGATACATTTTGCTAAGTACACTAAAGATGCTGCAATAAAAAGTACAGTAAATTCACGCATTTGAACTTTATTTGTTTCACAAACAAAATTACAACATCACTACAAGTTCCATTTTATGATATTCACTGTATAAATAAAAAACCTAAGCAACCAGCAGCAGAATCATCATACACAAACAACCAACAGAGATTCGATTGCTCGTTGTTTTTTATGTATTATATTCTATCATCAAATTTGAAAACTTTTATTATCATTTCAAACATGATATTAAAAAAAATGCAGGGTTAAAAGGGAAATGGTAAAGCTTAAATACATTCGTTATTATAAATTGCATTTAGAAAAGAAAGGCGTTGCACTAAAACCAACATTACCACACTCACATCCATACATAGACAATTATTTGGCGTTAGTAAACATCATTGCCACATCCATTAACAACATTAGGATCACCAACAACTACAATATGTGTGAAGGGAGCTTTAAGTTCAAATATTTAACGAAATATTGTTATTTTTCAACACAATAGATAAGAAAAACTGAACATAGAGATTTCTCTTTTTAATTTCAAAATTGAGTTGTGGGGGCGGTCTCAAAGTTTGCCCTTCGCTGCTTTTACTACAACGTTTTGTCCCGCTTTCCAATGATTTTTTTTCTTTTTTTTTTTTTGACAGAGTCATTGCAATTTTCATGTTGACAGTTTTACTAGAACTAAAAATGAAGCAACACAAAAACTTAAAAAATAATAAGGAAAAAATAAAAAAAGGATGGGGTGATTTTCTTATCTTTCTATGACCAGTATTTTAGGTGTTTTTATGTGCATGTCGACATAGTCAGTGTCTTTAACGGAAATTATAAAATACTATTAACAGTGTGATGGAAGCTCTATTATTTTTAAATTATGTTGCAGGAGATCAAACTAAAGTTCTTTGCGGAATTTTGGAAAAGTGCAGAACTGCTTGAAATGAGACAAATTTAATTTTTTGAATTGTCTGTTGTCCTGTTTTTGAATACTTGAAGTTCTTAAAATTTACTATGCAGTTCTATCAATTACAACAGTTGGCGAGCAACAAATTTGTTTCTAAGTTCAAATTTTTTAGCTTCAATTAAGACACATAATTTATATACTTCAATAAGTGATATAGTCTGTCCACACTTTATTTTGTTTGAATCGTCTCACATTGGTCACATTGATTAACTTAATGGAAAATCGAATTTTTTTTATATAGGAAGTAAACGAAATTTTCGCCAAATATTTTAATTCTGAAGTCAAGTAGCAGAATCAAAAACAGTTTAAATATATGAAAACAATTTATTCGATTTGTATTCGTCATCGTTTCGGTTTGCATAGCAATAACATAATCGGAAATAACATCAGTGATCAGGCTATGTGTGCTCAATTGTCCTTTAACATTTTCTTCTTTTCACACAATCCCACTGTAAGTCTTATGACTTTGTTTATAGTCTCTCTGCTACCAAAACTACAATGACAGGAAAAAAATAGAAACAAAAGAAGAAATAAACTTTGTTAATATGAAATCACTAACAACTTGTTTGCTGTTATAAAAAAGCATTCTTATTTTTATTTTTGTTTTCTAAAGGCACAAAATTGAATTCATTGTCATGACACTAATCGTTTTTTAATTAGTTTGTTGTGTTCTTTTTATAGAATTATCTTATTAAATAAATCTATTTTTGAAGAAGTGGCAATAGAGTTTTTTATACTACTAAAATACTCTTCGTTGGAAAACAATAAATATATTTTAGTTTCTATTTCAATAGTCGCTAGTTTTCAGTATTTTATAAATTTAAAATACAATACCTAAAGCTGAATGGCGGGAGTAGGGTTTCTAAAGAAATTTTTGTTCAGACCTATTTGCTAAACTCTTTGAATTTCTTAAATTTAAACAACTAATATACTTGCATGACTTGCTCTCTGAATTCATCTCTAATAGTCTGCTAGTAGTTCCAATTTTTATTCACCTCACAAAAAAAAATTTTAATTGAAACAAATACGTTTGTCTTGAATGAATGAATTAATTAATGTTTGAATGCACTATATTAAATTCACCCAAATTAACTGCAATAATGCCAAACATATCTTTTCCGTGCAGTTAACTCTTCTACAATATAAGGTCATTTGAAAATTTAAAATACACATGATCGTACTAAGTCGTTAACATTTTTTTATTGTTGTTGCGCGTTCTTAGCAGTTTTTCCATTTTATATAAATACAGCCTAGTGTTGCTGTTTTTGCCGGACTGTTGGTGGCGCTGGCTTCCTGGCGTCTTGCTCCTGCTCAAGTCCGCCGTCTTGGGATGGTGTTCTTGCTAACCAGCTTATTCACACATCAATACACGAACAAAATCAAAAGAAAAAAAATTATGCCAGCCTTTTTCATTCTTGGAATTCTCATATTTGGGTGCCCGGAAATAAGTCAGGGATGGACTGGATCTGCAAAAAAAAAATCGAAAACAAAAAAACGCCACTATCAGACACTTACCATGCCCTAGGACTACCTTAAGTTGGTCGATGTTAGACAGCTATTATCCTGCCGAAAATTAGATAATATCCTTTATATTAAATCTCCATTTTTATTATAATTTTTTGTAATTTTTAGCGGTTTTAAGTACAAATTTGCACACCTTTTTAAAAACTTGTCAGGCCATTTTATTAGAAATCATATTACAAAGTACTTTTTAAAAACGGATGCACAATAATTAACAAATCGGCATTAAGCTTATAATCGTCTTCTAGCTGCCGATTTCAGCAAATTTTAACACTCAATATTTATATCCAGGTATTAACTGTCATGGCCAAAATTTAATAATAATAATAAAATTATAATTTTAATCTTTATTCATTTAATTAAAACTGTTCGCGTATCCAATGTAGTCGCCCATGACCATTTGGGCAATATTCTAATATATTTTTGCTGCATAACAATACAAATTGGCACATATTTCCACATAAATCATTGCAAATGCTAACCAATAAGTTAAATGTACCACAAAAACAAAATATGTATGTTTATAGAATTTTGGTGAAATTTTGTTAAAAAAAATTATCAGGTCAGGGGTTTTTAATATCCATGTACACAACTATATCGAGAGAAATGAGCATTAAAAAGGTAATGCAATATTATGTTATTGCAAAGAAATCCTATTTTTTCTTTTTTCAATTTTAATATATTTTTAAGTAATAAATGGAATTATGAAATAAAACAGCAGCAGTATTTTACTTTTTCCCCATTTATTTGTTTGTTTGTTTTTATTGTTAACTCCTGTATGTGCAGTTTGACTAATAACTTTTGCAAAATAAAATTTATGAGTTTTAATAAACAACTAAAAACACTTTTATTTATTTAATGTAATGGCAAAAATTTATAACAAAACTAATAATTTCCTTGTTTTTACAAAACAAACAAAAATATTCATACAGTGGTGGCCAAATAATTAGACTATCCAACACACATTTTTTTATTTTTTTTGTTTTTAATAATTTTTCAAACATTTTTATTCTGGGATATATTTTCTAAATATATTTTTTAAATATAGAAAATAATCTAGAAAATAAAATCATTAAAACTGCAAAATAGTTTTAAACAGGGAAAATATTTTTTCTAACACTCATTTGTCTGAATATATTTCTAAGGTTTATTATTATCTTATGCCGTTTTCTTTTCTAAACAAAGTTAAAATTTCTTTTACTTTTTATAAAAAAGACAAAAATTTTTCCTCGTAAGTGATGATTCAATAATTTATAATAAACTCACTTTTTCAAAAATCATTATATTGCAAATTTCTATTAAAAAAGGGAAACAAATGATTTACTTTTTCTAGAAAAGAAAACGCCGTTAGTTGCCTTTATGAAGTCAAATTTTGAGACAACAATATTAATTTGAATTTATATATATTTTTTATCAATTGTAGTGTTCGATCTTGCAAATTCTGTTTTAATAAAACACTTGTTTAAATTGTTTAAAAAATTTACATATTCAAACGTTTTTGTTTATTGAACATAAATGTTGAAAGTATCAGAAGAAAAATTAGTGGTACTAAGTTTTTTATTTAATATTTTATTTGAGTCTATAAATATATTTATTTGGATTTTTTTTCAGTAAGAATTATTGCAATATTTACTATTTCTCAGATATTTCATTTCCACACATGCGGTATTTCTTCGACTCCCTATTTCCAAACAGTTTAAAAAAATGTGTATTTTACTTGATATTTATGAGCACTTCTTAACTTTTCCTTTATCTCCCAATAATTCAATTGATTTCCGAAATATTTTTGCAAAGAGTTTTTCATACTAAATATTAGGTTGATTTAACGTTAATTTAGTGAAAATAAGATTTAAATATTGATCGTGGAGAACTTGTATTTGTTCTAAAACAATTAATAATACCTACCGCAATAGAAATATCTTCGTTATATGAATAAATAAGATTTTAAATCACATCAACCGGCTCACCTAAAAAGTGTTGAGTACATGGAAATACACTTGAACACTGCTGATGGAGGTGTAGCTGCTTTCAAAAAACATGATTTTGCTCTCTCACCTAAGTTTAAATTAACTAATGATCATTTATCCCCTGTTCCTTTAGAATATTGTCTCCAATCAAATTCTTTCTGACTAAAAGGGCTCCAACTTTATTCTAATATTAATTAACTTGAACTACGATTTATAATAGCGGGAATTCAGAGCTACGCACACAAGAAAACAAAACTGATCGATTTTAGCTTTCTAAGGAACAGACCTTGTTGCCGTTGTAACCTGCTAAGAAGGCCCGTGACCTCCAAACCTTTAAGGCAGGTAGACACCGGGTATTATAAGACCATTATAGTGCTAGCTAGTGTTAGTAACAAATACACCGGGCTGGAGGCAATAAGTTGGCAGCCCCAACATCGGCCTAGGACGCAGAAGGTCAATCTCTAACTCTTCTAAAATAAAATTTTACATTTTTGCACTTTTGTTCCAACTAGGAATTACAGGATTATATATATAACATATATATAAAATAATTTTTTGAATATCTCACTACACGGCAATTTCTCTACCAGTTTTTATTGTTAGTTGTATCTCAAATCTGTTTAAAAAATTTAGATAAGGTTCGTTAGATATGTTTAACACATAGTGTTTGGCTTTTTCGTGTAGTATAATTTGTACATTACTTATACTTCTTGAATATTCGTAGAAAACTTATGGAAAAATATTAAAAATAAAACCGAAATCGTAAACGAACAACTTCATGTGGACGGGTGGGCCGGCCGGGTTAGTTGACCGCCACTGCATAAAAAGAAAAAAATTTAATGAAATAATGTGACTTGTTGTTATTTAACATTTTTGGTTTGTACATCTTATTTATTCTAGTTGTAATTTGCTATTCATTCATATAGATTTTCTCTCTACCCTGTTGGAAAAGTTATTCGATTTCCACTTAAGACTTTAGACTGATTTATAGCAACGAGTGTAGATTTTTGTTGCAGTTTCCGCGCTAAGCGCACATCTTTATTCGACTTTTATTATGGTGGAATTTTTAAAGATCATTAAACTCTTGGGGCGTAATAACTATTTAGAAAAGTTATTGTTCAGGATATGCTTGGATATCTTATTTCAAAAATAACATAATATATTCATGTACCCTAAAGAAAGTTTGATAGTAAAGTAGTGAGTTAAAATGCTGATAAAAATATGAAGTAGATACTTTTAGCTCCCGCAACTTTGTAATTTTAGCTCATTACTTTAATATGGCGAAACAATTGTGAGCTAGTAATTACCACATCTGCGTAATATGTATGACTTCAATTTCCAATATTTAGCCATTGAATGCACAAAACACAGTAAACATTGACTGTTGAATTTGTGCTTTTGAATGAAATGTTGTGTTCAGTGTCAAATGTTTTACTCATTTGTATATCGTAAAATTATTTTATAATACACTAAAATCTTATTTTCATGAACACTCATTTCATTTAAAAAAAACACATTCTTTCGCCACGGTTGGAACTTTTACTATAGTGTATGAAAAGATCGCGCGCTATTACTGCGCCACACAGAGAATTAAATGCTTGATTATTTACTAATAACCCTAGAAGGGAAAAACCTGTCACACGATACGTCACGTTACTAATTCCCAGTGACTAGCAACGGCTCCAGTTCCGGAACTTTATCTGAGATGTACCGGTAACTTTAACATGGCTTTGTTATTGCAGGGTCTCAACTGAAATAATTAAGATACTCGGTCACAGGTTCCAGACCTACCCTTTACGTAACTGTCCTGTGGTGGTATTCTTCGTTGCAGTCCCAGTAATGCTTTCTTAAAAACTGGTAATAAAACTATCATAGCGTAATCTGTCCAAGTCTAGTCCTCAATGAACATGCCACAGAATAGTTCCTTAAGGCCTGGTATAAAATCTGGTCCTTCGATGACCATTCACCGAACGAGTCTAAATGTTTCACAACAAAAAATCTATATGCAAAAAATATATTTGAAAAATAAAAAGTGTAATATATTTTTTATTATTTTAAAGGGTACAATCGTAAATGCAATAAATTTGTGCAAATAATTGCAGCAGTCAATCAAATGCCGATATGTAGCAGCATTGTCTATAATTTGCGTTAGGAGACCTTTGACAAAAAAATATTGCGAGTTGATGGTTTCCGAACGCTTAGCTTCGATTATTGCACAACTAGTACATTTAAGAATGTACTCATTATGGCTGCTATTAGCTTTTCAGTCGGTTTAACTTTGGTTTATATTAAGATAACTTTTTGAAAATTTTTTTTGTCTAAATCACCAAATGCATTATTTCTTTAAGCAAATAATATCTCAATTAATGTAATTTATGACTATAAATAAAAAAAGAGATAAGAGAAGATACTTAAAAGTTTTTTCTCGCGAAAAACTTAAAAAATAAAATGTAAATCTTCCGATGTTTCGCAGAGTGAGGGAATTTTCTAAGCACTATTGTTATAGTCTTGCGATACATCCTCTCTTCACCAGTCACAACGCTAGAACTTTTTGTACTATTTCCATATTTACCAGTCTTGGGGCATGTACGTTCAGAGCAATTGATGCAACATTTCCTGCAGGGAAGTACATCGATAGCAACTTCAAAATGCAGTTGATATGAAATTTGATTTAACAAGCGTGTTGTTCTTAATGAAAGCTATTCTCTTGTTTGCTTAATAAATCTTGCAAAGTAAAATAGATTCCAAAAATAGTGACAAGGTCCAATTTTCTTAGCATAATATTGCGTTTGCGTTTTTATAAGAACCGATTACGTAGAATTAATTAAAAACCTACATTTATTTCCATTGGGCGTATTGTAGCGAGTATTAAATTTGTGTGCAAGGTTGCATTACAATTGGTAAAATATTTTATGGGCGTAACACTCACTCACGTCACAAGGACTCTGTTTTATAAAAATCGGCTTAGTAGAATTTTTCTAAAATATTATTTACTTTGCATGGACGTGGTGCTAACAACTCTTTTAATAATAATTACTATTTGTATAAAATTGTTCATTTTTATTTAAAAGAAATTCGGCCAACTAAAATAGAACTTATAGAAAGCCAAAACTTCTACTACAAGCTGATACTACCGAAATTTCATTATACCTCCATTTCATATTAAATGACTTTTCCTTATTAAAAAAAATAATTGTAATTACAAACATCTAACAATGGCATGCAACACGAAATGGCATTGCGAAATTTGCCATCTCAAAAAGAGAGTGAAAGACAAACAAAAAAAAACAAATAAGCAAACGAAAAAAATCACCTCCTAAAACAAAGCGAAAGGGAATAAAACGAACATATTTGCAAACAAGAAGTTGGACATTAAAAATTTATACAACTTGTTAAATATTTAGGGAGCACAGAGTAAAATAAAAAAAATTTTATAAATAAATAAAATATAAAATAAGAAAAGAGCTCTTTATGTTGGCAATAAGCCAAAATAACTGAAAACAAACCAAACAAATCATTTAATATATATAAACATGTATTGCTGTTACACGTTTAAACAATATTTTCTGGTGCTTTGTTACAAAATACTCGAATGGACAGCAAAAAATCTGATAAGAATTTTTAAATGTTGTTTTTCCTATTTTTACTGCTATTTATACTCGTATAAGATTTGTGAAAATTTATAGACATTTGAAGTTTTTATGGTTCATTAGTTAATGCTTTACTATTTTTTGTAATTTATCAAATGGTAAAATCGGGTAATGTTAAAGAAAAAATTTATTAATTTTATGCCAGAACTACCCCATCTAACAAGTCAAAGGGCTCTAATACCCCCTTTGCGGAAAGTGGATGTCACGTTAAGGGGAAGAAGACAGACACGAAATTGTTCATGCAAGTGGTTCTTTGGTGAAAGAGTCTTCTCCGATTTCTTACACTTTAAGATGAAAAGAACCATTCACTTTAACTGTTTGATGACTGTGAAAGGGGTCAATTGATACTTTTTGGATATTTTAAGACGCGTTAAAAAACTGAAAAGAACTCAATCATTGTTGAATAATATGAACTATACATTAAAATTTTTTAAATTATTTACTTTTTTATTTTTACAAATTTAATTACAATTTTATATTTAATTTTCAAATATATTCTTTGTAGGGAATCGAACCGACAACCTTTTCATTGAATTGAGTTGTTATAAATTCAACTACAATTGTATATTCAATTTGCAAGCAGGCTAATGCTACAAGCTTTTAAGTTAAACCTGTCAGTTAATATAAATATAACACGTAGGCACGCTAAGGTTACAAACGTTATAATTAAATGGTACCACTCTACGTAGTGTTGTGAAAAAGATGACAGTAGTATACATCTTACACCGTTATAACTCTCATATAAACCGACATAGAGCATCAGAATTGATTCTGAATGGACAGAATAGTGCCAGTATCGAGTCTTGTTCTTTGCATTTTTTAGTAAATCGTAGTAGCTAAACGTAATTTGCCGATTGTGTAGTTCTCTAAATACTTATTGTATTCCTGTAATTCATAGCCGATTGTAAGATCTACCGTATTTTTCATACTCTCGTATTAATTATAGTTAAAAGTGACCGATCGCAAGATCTGCCAAATGCGTCCAGTAAATCAATTATTTTAACGATTGTAAAATCTCCTGGATACTTCTATCATTCATAGTAAATGTGGTTAAAAGTAGACAATCGTAGGATCTTTAAAATAATTCTGGCGCTCGTAGTGCTTTAGTATACTTCACCATTGACAAATTTGGCTTCAGAAAGAATAAGGAAAGAATAAAATCTGTATTGAATTCTCCTATTCCTACCAATATTTCAGAGTTGCGTGCATTTTTAGGAATGGCAAATTATTATGCAAAGTTTGTCGATAATTTCGCAGGAATTATGGCTCATTTGTATCAACATTTACAGAAAAATGTAACATTTGTTTGGTCTAAGATTTGTCAGACATCGTATGATAGGATTAAAAATGAAATTACGTCCGATAAAGTTTTAGTTCATTTTAACCCAAATTTGCCAATCATTTTGACAACTGATGCTTCAGATTTCGCTGTTGCAGGTGTACTTTCACACAAATTTCATAACAATAGTTATAAACCGATAACATTTGTGTCTAGATCTTTAACTAAGGCGGAACAAAAATATAGTACACATGAAAAGGAAGCATTAGCAATTATTTTTTGTGTTACAAAATTGAAACAATATTTAGTTGGAAATTATTTTACATTACGGACGAATCATAAATCGTTGGTTTCTATATTTGCCTTTAATGGCCGCAGCACGTGTTCAGAGATGGGCGTTTATTCCTTCGGGATTTAATTACAAAATTGAATTTATAATAGGTTATTTGAATGAAGCGGACAATTTATCACGAATGCCTCAACTTCAGTATGAAAGTAGTTATAGGACTTACAATGATAAATCTTTTGTAAACTACATACAAAAAGAAAATATTTTAAACCTTGATTTCAAATATATACCTTAAGCTACCCCTCGTGAAACCATTCTTTCAAAGGTATGCGATTTTGTTAGCATGGGCATATTAAAAGGCTTAAAAAAGATGAATTTAAAGCTTTTAGCAATAAGAATTGTGAGTTGATCACAATTGTTTATTATGGGGGTAAAGAGTTGTTATACCGCAAAAGTTAAGAAAGTCTATACTTCTGATATTGCACGAATCTCACTTGGGCATTCTGAAAACAAAGTGACTGGAAAGATTATTTGTATTGTGGCCGAAAATTGATTTAGATATTGAGAATCTAGTTAAATCTTGTATTTCCTGTCAGAAGCTTATGGCTAGTCCAATGAAAAGCTCACTTACACCATGGAAACCTACAAGTTCCGTGTGGCAGAGAATCCATATAGATTTTGCAGGCCCAATCAAAAATTTTTACTTCTTGATCATTATAGATTCATTTTACAAATGGGTAGAAGTATCTAAGACCAAGCAAATCACTTCAAACTTTGTTACTATGAAACTTAGGGAAATTTTTTGTCGTTTTGGTATCCCTCTAATTATTGTCAGTGACAATGATAGACAATTTGTTTCCGTGGTGTTAAGAGATTTTACACAAAAAAATAAAATAAAACATATATTGACGGCTCCTGAACATCCAGCCACTAATGGTCAGGCCGGAAATTTTGTGAAAACTTTGAAGAAATGCATCTATGCAAATTTAAATTCTAAACATAATGTGAACATTGATGTCATTTTGAATAGATTTTTAATGGGTTACCGTAATACAAGACATTGTTCAGCTGATGAAAGTCCTGCAAAACTTTTTATTGGAAGGTCGATTAGATCACGTTTAGATTTTATCAAACCTCCTCTTACTAAAGATATAATAGAAGAAAAATAAATGAAAACTGTGTCTAATTACAAAGGCAAGAGATCTGTTGATTTTAAAAAAGGTCATAATGTGTTCATAAGAGATTACACAAATATAAATAGCAAGTCATGGCTCCAGCTGTCATTCAAGGCAAAACAGGTCCACGTTTGTATCAGTGTGTTCTTTCGTCGGGTAGAATCATCAAAAGGCATACTGATCAGATGAGGGCTGGTGTAAGAGAAAACAATAATGTTGAAAATAACTTGTTATCGGCAGAGCTAATATCATGTTCGAATAGAAATATCAATAATGACCCAGTTAAACAGTCAGGTACTAACAACAATTTTTTAGAATTAAATAAGAATGTTATTGATAAAATGCATTGTAATTCAAATGTACAAAAAAAAATATAAACTCAAATGAAACAAGTGTATTTTCATAGCGTATTGAGACCTAGATCGAACATAAAATATAAGTAAAACAATTTTTTTTAAATACTTATGAACTTTTAATTTGTTATAAATGTATAAACATTTATTCACAAACACAATTTTTATATAATTATGAAATTATAATTTATAATGTATTCAAAATTTATTAATAATTAAAATTTTAATGTAAGTGGATGAGTGTTATATATCTGTCAACATGCTCATCAATATCATTAACATCATAATAATTTATTCATCTTCTTACTTAATGTAATTCTTATAGTTTTAAGCGTCAGTGTATTATAATGAGTGTAATAAAGTCAGTTGTTATTATAACTCCATTCGATACACAACACTTATATTAACCGTAGATGAAGTAGCTGATCATTGATTTTGCGATATATAATTTTTCGCACCGAAAAAAATCCTTTGTTAAGACCACTCGTAATAAGAAATACACTTATGCAATATATCAACATACAAAAATCCTTGAACGCAATAGAACGAAAATCATTGAATTTTATTTTATGAATTATTTTCCTGACGCTTCGTGCATATCGTTATTATTTTAATGTGTAGACTAGATACTCAGTGCGAATAATAAATGGATTAGTTAGTGGTGTTGTCGGGTGCTGTTGGTTGAAGTGGTTAGCACGTTGACTACACAGCAAATAATGATTAAGAACGTCGGTTCGAGCCCAGCTTCAGGAAAGTCATGTGCCATTGTATTTGTTTTTGTTGGATTGTTTAAGTGACGAGGGCGTGGCACTGGTCACTAAAGAGTACCGATAGCAATTGATACTGGTGTATCCTAGCGGACATCACAGCACCCTTCTTCGTCGGTATTGTAGCAAAATCTCTGGCGAAGTAAAATAATTAATAAAAAAAATAGCTACACAGCTTAAATAAATTTAATGCGCATACTTGACAACAGAGGCACTGCAACAGCGATCTACAAACTAACATAACGCGCAATATTAGAGTTGTAAGAAAATAAGCTTTCTCACTTTCACCACTTGTCCACTCTTAATATTCCTTTCCTAAAGAAGGTAACACAACTAGTGGTTGGTATGCCTACCGTTGATTGCCTGAGTGTTACTTCTCTTTAAAAAAGCACACGGTACGGGCTTTTCTGGTGCCAGATTACTCCGTATAATACAAAGCGCCGTAAGCATTCAAAGCGTATGCGATAATGTCGAAGAAAGTCCTGAAACATCAACCAAGATACGTTCTTCATAACTTGTGCACTGTTTCATCTTACATGTCTCTATTGTTGCTTTTTCAATTTCCAAAATCTTCTTCACAGAAACCTTTAACAGACGAAAAAAAATTAATTTTACATAACAATATTATACAGTCAAAAGTTAAAAGTCTTGATACAGTTACATACATTAGTTTCTAAGATAATAATTACGAAACTAAAAAGTTTATTTTTCATATTGAAACAATTGATTTACGAAAACAATTTTTAGCACAACTGTTTGCATATATCTTTCATATACGAAATATATTTAAATCTTATTTACTTTTCAAACACTAAAGTGTTTCGTTAAACCTCTTTTGTGAACCCAACCCCAAAAGCCACTTTATTTTAATTGGCCTCTTGCCCCAAACAGCAAACCTTCAAATTAAACATTCTGCAAAACGTTCGTTGTTCGCCTTTTCATACTTATTCATTTCATTTTCTTGTTGAACATAATATTTATTTTATTTTCCTCGTTATCGTTGTTGTTGCGGTTGTAGCCGCTTTTTCCTTATTGTATGAAGCTTTAGTTGTTTCCACCCACTTAAACACAAATCACTGCTTTGTGACTTTAAGTTAATTTTTATGAGCTAATTATATTGTTAGTTAAAACGCCTTCATCTTCTCTTTTTCGTTACACTACAATAATTTGTTGTTTTTTTTGTCGTACCTTAAATTTAAGCACATTATTTTGGGCGTGTGTGTATGTGTGTGTGTGTGTGTACTTTTTTGACTCACTTCTTGTTTAGTTGTGCATATTTTAATTTTATTTTAAGGACGACTTTTTTGTGAAATATAATGGGTTAGTGGGTAAGTGTTGTAGATATTACAACAAAATGATTATGATTGAAAAATATTTATAAAAATTAATTTATAATAACCAAATTTAAAAATATTCCAAACATACAAATTAAGCGTTGAAAGTTCAACTGTGCGTCGTATTTACTAATTTAGCATTTTTTCTTATGGCGAGCTCTTTAAAAACGAAAACAAAACCATTATTACACTTGATACAGAAATAACTTTTGCCCCGTGCTAATGATAAAAATACAATCCATATATATGTACGTACAACATCATGATTTTGTAATATTTTCTTGGCTTATACTTATGTAAGTTGGATTAATGTTAACTTTAGTCTATCATAATTATTTGCATTAATTATATGGAAGAATAAATAACACCGAAAAATAAGCGTTTAATTGCTTATTTTTTGTTGTTTTTACTCAAAGGTTTTATTGTGGTTTGTTATTTTGATATTTAAGTTTTTCATTTGCCAAATACATTATTTTGCTCTTATAATAATTATTCCTTTAACTTTCCCCGCAATTTGTCAGATCAGAATTTAAACACTTAGAAGCCAAAATGTTTTCATGTTTCGTTGAGTAAAAGAAAAAAAAACATATTTTTTTAGATTTTGTTACACATGGGCATCATAAGCTCTAAATCATTTATTTTCCAAGAAATTTTCTATGAAATATGGTTGCTTCCCAAAGCCAAGAAGATAAAAAGAAAATGTTAAGAAGATTAAACTGAAGTTGATTTTCTTAAAGTCAAATTAAAAAAGAAAAAATATTGCTGTCTGTGTGAAATTCTTGCTGGCGGTTGGTAAAATTGATTGGAGTTTGTATAGGCGAGTTAATTAGCGTCAGATGGTCAATTAACATGTCATTAAAAAGATAAATTTCGCTAATAAATTACTATAATTCAAAGGAAAAAAAATTGTTTAAGCTAATGTATGTCGGATAAGTTTACTGATTTATTAAATATTAAAAACAAGTATGAGTATTAAAAAATAAGCTATATTGGCTGATATAAATGTCCAGAAGAAGCTATATCGCTCAAAAAAAAGGGGACTTAAAGGCTAAAAACTTAAGCTTGAATTGTAAGATTTTATTCATCACGGCTCCTTACGATTTAGTACTTTTTCTAAAACGATCATTCGAAGTTTAGTTTTTCTCCCAAATCTGGCTGTAAAACTTCTCTTTTCAAAACTTTCGTTCTTTTCTAGGCTTTTCTAAAGTTATTAAAGAAATTAAGGACCTGATTCAAAAAGAAGAAAGTAAGCCATCCAAAAGTTGTATAAAAATCATGTTAAAAACTATACAGATTACAAACACAGGACGTTACTGAATTTAGTGGTTGAAATTGCGAAATTGCAAGGTTCAACAGAAATATTCGACTACAAAAACCTACGTTCGTCGGTTGATGCTCAACGATTTGAAAAATTTCCACCAACCACCAAGCGTTGCATAAAAAATTTGCATATTTTTGTTTATTGTCAAAAATACCCAAAATTAAAAAAATTAAAATACAAAATGTACCGTGTTGTCAAAATAGAGGGTGTTCTAATAATATGTTTCATTTTAAATAGCCGGCCATTTTAGCAGTTGTCATGACTCAATCTGTAACTATTTTATAGATGAGAAGTACAAATTATGCCTTTAATAAAAGTTAATCGATATGGGCTTAACCTTTATGTGATCGTAGTAGTAATTTTGATTAAACTAGCGAAAAAAAGCTTAAATTCTCAGTAGAAATACTTGAGTTTCTTGGTAGCTTCCTAAAAACTTGTTTTAAGCAGATTTAAACGTTAATGATGTAAAACTAATTATTTCCGAGGTGCCAAAGCAGACTTATTTAAAATTACCATATCGTGGCCGGTGGTCTACATTTGTAGTCACTATGCGACTTTTATGCAAATGAAGTAGATCTGCAAATGTTCGGAAGAGTGTTGTAAAAAAACTGGGTTCTAATTGGGATAACACCGGAAGAACAATAGCTTTCGAAAAATTTTTTCGTCCTTAAATTTTCTACAGTTTGCCAGAATAAAACCTTTGTACCAGATGAAATGAAAGCTGACGGTGGAATATTAATTGCTTTTTTGCACTCAATGTTTGCACTGTTATCCAGTGTGTCAAAAAAAGAGGAAGGCATCTGTAATATTACCTAGTATAACTGTGACTGAGGCTATTATGGTCGAGAGAAATATAAGTGGAGTATATAATTGGCTATAATGCAAGCAAGGAAGACGTGGGCGCAGTAAACAAAATGCTGTCTGCTCATCCTACTAAACTCAAAACTTTGCGCTGGCCGTTGGCAATGTTTTTTTTAACTTATTAGATATATCCTTTGCTGCATAAATAATCTACATAGAAAATAATAACCACATTCAGTAAACAGACAAACCCTGAAAATTTTTGCGAAGTTTAGCAAAACAATTTTTATGCCAACTGTTGAACAGCAATCAGAGGGTAATACGATACTTTCCAACATGCCTTACTATCGAAATGACACTAGGGCATATGACAAATTTATCTTTTTCCTCTTCTCCAAGTTATCAGTTTCCTTAAATATCTGACGATAAACTGCCTATACATTCTGTGCAATGTCAAGCATATAAATTGCGAAAACGCTACATATACGGGAAATGTTGCTAAAAAAAAAAAAAATTGAGTTTTTGCAATTGTTTTGCTCAAATTTTCATAAAAATAAAATCAAAATAAAATTATAGAACCATTTTTTATTGTTTATAGGAACAAAGTAGTACAAATATAATATTACAAAAAATGTAATCATTCGGCCGCCTGTGCAAGTTTACAACCCCGAGCACATAAGGTTAAATAACGTCTTAAAATTTTTAAAATCCACAACAAAAATTGTGTAAGTTTCACGGTCATAATTAAAAAGCGGAAGCATTTTTGCGACTTCGGGAAGTACCTTCTCAGCCTTCTTAATTTCATTAAAAGAATATGGTCCTGCAAAGGTACCCGTGGCGACAATTTGCCTGATATTGTTTGCCACTATCAGTGGATATGCCATCTGCTTTACTATCAAATAAAAATCCGATGATTTGGCTTAAAAATAATCGTTTTTTTACTCATCAAAGTAAACCCCCTATTAAAAGAGTCTATATAATGTACTTATTTCAATTTCAATTCAATTAATGAAAACTTATTTATTTTCTATTTTTTTTATTTATTTATTTATTTATTTATTTATTTACTATATATCCTCCAATTCCTGTACAACAAGATTTAATCTTTTATTCAAAGTACAAGAAAGCAATGATTATAAGTTACATTAGAAGATCACGCATTTGTATATATGAAGTTAAATTAAAATATAAATTATTAACATTGTAACAGTGATAATTTACTATAGTGCACAATAATTAAATAAGAAATTTTTAAAACTACTTGCGTTGCTACTAAGTTGCTGAGCTTGAGGAAGACAATTCCAAAGGCGTGACGCAAGTATAAAGAAATGCCATTCAGATACAAGAAGACGGTGCATGGGAATTATGATCTTTTTCCCTCTAAGTTATCTGGCAAACCTAATTTTATCACCAAGATATCGTGGAATCTCCGAATAAATAATTTTGTCCAATAGTAAGAGTACACGAATATTTAAAAGATTGTTTAATGAAACACCGTATAGTTTTTAGGAGACATGTGGCACATGGTCATATTTTCTCAGGCCATACACATATTTACAATATTATTATATAAAACGTTCAGCTTCCATTTGCTAACAGAATCGCAATTTGCGAAAAGTTCACAACCATACATTAAACCTGGCAGAAGATAAGATTTTGAAATCATTTGTCTAATATTTAAAGGAGTATAGTATTGCGATGACCAAAGACATCTTAGCTTTATATAAGTTTGACCGACGAGTTTATTAACATGATTTGTCCAAGTAAAGCTATTATTGAAAATCAGCCCAAGGTTTTTGGCAGCATTTACAGAATTGATTTTTTCTTCCTTTTATTAAAATATCAAGACCGATATTAGCATCATGTATTCCCTTATGAATTATTATGCACTTGGACTTACGAGGGTTTAAACAAAGTCCATTTGCCCTGGCCCAACAGTAGATTCGATCCAATTCATCGTTGAGTCTCAGAATGTTTTCAGTGACAGATTGCACAGGACTACTTAAATATAACTGCACATCATCTGCGTACATATGAAATTTGCAGTGTACAAGATATTTTGGCAAATCGTTTACATAAATAGTAAAAAGAAGTGGTCCAAAAATAGACCCTTGAGGTACATCTCTAAATAAATTTAATGAGGAAGATTGGGTATTGTTAAAATGAACAAATTGCGAACGATTTGAAAGGTAAGAAAATAAAAGCCGTGTTGAAGATTGTGAAAAGTTAAAAAAGTGCCTAAGCTTCATGGAAAGCATGCTGTGATCAACTATACCAAACGCTTTTGAATGATCAAGAAGGTCTATTCCCGCCGTATATTTTCAGATACATCCAGTAGCGCAGAAACGCAGCTACGATTTGTACGAAAACCTGTTTGCCTATCTGATAGCACATTATTATCACTGATGTATGATGATATTTGAAAATAAAGTATTTTTTCCAGGCCATTAGACAGACAGTATTAGTCATTATAATACTGTGGAATAAATGAGATATATATGTCAAAAGTAATGGCAGTAACATTTTTATAAATTTTGGGTGCATGTTATCATTCGACTGTGTGCATGCGACTTAATTAAATTGAAACATAAAAGGACCTCGGATTGACTCACACTACTAATTACAGGGTTATTGGAACTTAAACGTGGAAAGTTGTAAAAACAGTAATCAATTGGCACCAGAAGTATATTCGTGAATGCTGTGTTAAGCTCATTGGCATCTAGCTGCTAGTAGTTTACTTTCTCTGACCTACCAAACTCAACCTCTGCATTCCCATTGCTGCCTAGAATCGACCGCAGAACTAAAACGTATACAATAGTACTCCCTTTTAGCAATTCTGATGCCAGTATTTACATTTTTTCTAGCAGCCCTAAATTCTGCCTTCAATTCTGGATTTCTGAAGCATTTCCACCTAGAATACGCAAAGTCTCTTTTACAAATTAGAAATTTTTTACTGGCCGAAAACCATGGTTTTATTCTGAAGTATATTGTTTTAGACTTAATTGGTACAGTGTCGGCATATAAACGCTGTATGTTATTTTCAAACAAAGATACTTGCTCATCAACTGTAGGCATGTAGTAAATTAGAGCCCATTCGATAAGAAGAGCACTCTGTTCAAGCACGTTGTAATTTACGTTTTTGAAATCACGATAGTGAAATGTACATTGAGACGGAGGAACGTTAAAGTGATATGTTAAGAAAATTAAATCATGTTTTGAGAAACACGGGGCAGATACATGGTCGTTTGATATATGTGCAACAAAAAAATATCAAGTAAGTTTCTGTTGGTTGCTGTATGATGCGTTGGATTAGTTGTATTGATGGCGGTTAATCCAAGAGACAACATTTTGTCAATTAACATAGATTCCATTAGTATATTCGAATTGAAATCACCTGATATAACAACATCACTATATGCAGTAGCTAGTGTTTCCATAGTTAAGAAAAAATTTGATAGACAAATCCTTTTATTAGGTCTGTAAACACACCCTACCAACATTTTCCTACCATCAGCGACTACTTCTATAAAAATGTACTCAGCTTTTTCTTTGTTTTGTAAATTATTATTTGATGATTTTAAGCAAACTTTGCAAGATATATTTTCTTTTACAAAAATAGCTACACCACTACCAATGCAATTTCTGTCCTCTCTAAATACTTTTTACCCACTAAGACAAAAAATACAATCTGGTCTCATGGGAAAGAGCCATGTTTCGGAAACGCACATGATATCGATATTTGAGTTTTCAAAAACATACCTAAACTCGTCGACGTTATTGTTTAGACTTTGGTCATTTATATGAATTATCGTAAGACCCTTTTTGCGCTTCGCTGAAATCCTGACCATGTTCATCGTTGTGTCTTTGGAGTTGCTTCCTACGGTAAGCACATTATCCAATATCATATTCAACAGTAAAACATACATCTTTAAAAGCAACGCAAATAATACATTTTCTTATAAAACAATAAGTTTGACATGTAAATAAGAAAAAAAATTATATAAATTGGCTTAAGATAAAGAAAGAGTCAATAGTTAGTAAAAAGTAAAAAATTACATGAATAATTAAATATTAGATTGACCTTAAGTCCGAAAAAAGGCTTTAGTTGATCAGGAAAATCAATTCTAATAGGATTATTTTTATCATCTTTCTTTACATAAACAATGACACGTTGCGTGAACGCATCATGCAAGCAATTATCTTTTTTCAGTCGCAGTGCAACCTTAAAGATATCATGGTTAAACGGAGTTAGGTTCTCATTGATGTAAAAAAGCTTATTACTGTCGAAACCTACATTGCTTAAGCGAAGTGGGGATTTCCATTTACGCCGATAGCCAGCAGCATATTTCTGGAATAAGTTATTCTCGTACGGAGAGTTCATTTTAATTATTATTAGTGGGTCACTCACATCACGAACATGTTTAAAATGCTTAAGCCTAAAAATGGCTATCTAATATTTAGCGTATTACAAATATTTTCACACATAAGAAACAAATCGTCTTGCTTATGCAAAAGTATACCAGTTATTCTAATGTCAGATACAACAACTGAGTTATCATGTGCAAGAATCTTTAAATTTAAATTATGCACATCAACTTTAAATTTGTCAATTTCATGGTTGGCAGCCTCTAATTAATTTATTCTTTCATTTAATTGACTAATTTCAACTTTAAAATCCCTTAATATCTCATTTTTAAGATCACAAATTTCTTTTCAATTTCAAGTATTAGGCAACTCTTATTGTTGAAAATCATTGTTTTTATTAAGTCTGATTGCTCCTTAACATACTCATTTTGTTTCGTAAAGTTTGTGGTTTTCCTAATGTAAGAGAATTTTCCTAAAAATTAATATATAAATCTTTTTTATAAATAGTTAAACATCTTAAAAAATGTGATAAAAATAAGGCAGCTTCCTACAGTATAAATGCATGCATGAGCTCATCAAAAATAGCATGCCTGCCCATATAATGATAAGACTTTTTGTTTAATTTTTGACACCAAGTTCGTTTACATGGCATTCGAAACTTCTACAGAAGTACTCTGCTTTAAATGCTTTTAAATAGCTTTTTGGCTTTTAAATATAAATCCTTTTTTTACTTTATTTTAAATCTTGTTTTAATCCATCCCTCAAAAGTTAAATTATAAAATTTTCTAATTTACTTACAACTACTTTAATAATGCGCATTTATATTTTATAAACTCATACATAAAATAAAACGTAATATTGCTGTTGATATTGTAACCTGAAAGTAGACAAACGGGGACACTCATTAAAATCATTGTTTTGTATATATTGTCAACAATGTTTAGACACGATACTGGACGAAATACAATTAAATGAAAAAAAGTAAAATAAAATTTTAAAAGGATCACTTGCACACACTCACACAAATACAAAATAAATTCGGGTGTAGTGATGCTGCTTTTTGTTAACAATGTGTTGGTGGGAATCCAAGTAGAACAGAAAAAGTAAACGGTTAAAACTGGAAACTATTTTAATTATTATACAACAACTGTTAGTGACCGTCTGGGACCTCAAAAACGAAAATGTTAAAAAATTTATTCTACGAATAATTAATCTTTGTGGGATAATTAGTTTTAATGGCCATGAGCTTAAACAGCCAAACACTTTTGACGGAAAAATAAATGCTAAAATAAATGCTAAAACAAAAGAGGCTGCAATAAAGGACATTATAAACGTGATGAAATTAAACTTAAAGAATGAGGATTGAAAAAATAGCCATTAAGGTACCATATTTGAATAAGCATTTCTTTATGAAAAAATAGCAGAAAAAAATAAAGATAATCCAAAATTTGCAGCATTGAATAGTATGTCCAGTCCAGTCATAAAACGTGATTACAACATTAACCAGGCCTCAGAGTGAATAATTTTTGCTTGCGGCAATAAGAAATGCAGTAAAAAAGTGTATAATTATGCTTAGATCGTCTTTGCAAATTTCCAACCGCCAAGGTTTAATTTAAAATAACTTTTGCATAATTAATTAAATAGCGTTGAAGAGATCCTAAGATACTTCCTGACTCGCATTTCTCTGACTGTTATAACTAGACCTATTGTAAAACAACTTCGAATATTAGATTTATGAAATTCTTTGCTGTGAAGCTTTCGCAGAAGCTACTTTGTATCACAGAGAAGCAATTATTTCGGGCATTTTTTATAATAATATATATATATGTATATATATTTTTTTCTTTTTATGAACGATATATTTACTGAAACGTCAACTACTAATTTTTATAGTATTTTAAGCTATGTCAACTTTTATTTCTGTTTATTTATTTAATTTCTTTGATAAATAAAATGACACTCATTTGAATTTTTTTTTTTAAGTTTAAATTCTTCTATTCCATTCAATAAAATAGTCGAATGTGTTAAGTGCGGCGTTCATGGCCGAATATTTAATTTTAAATAAATAACACGGAGGTTTAGTTTTTTACTCAATTGTAAGTCTTTATTAGTTTATGGTTATTTTGCTACTGACTAATCTTTTTAAATCATTAACTTGAAATATGTACTTATAATTATAATTATGGTAAAACTTAAAACTAAGCGAATTTAGCGGGTAAGTGAAAACACATAATGACTAGTAGCCACTAATGTAATGCGATCCAACGACGGTATCAAATAAATGTGCATACATAAAATGGAACGTTCGTTGACATTAAGTATTTGAACCAAAAGTAGTTCAGTCAATGACTTTAAATGTTTGAGTTTAAAATATTATTATTATTAGTCATGTAGTCATTATTCATTTATTTGGTATTTTCACTACAAAGGGTCATTATTACAGCGTGTTGTTAGTTAAAGTTAAGATTTTGTCTGCCCGACTCCTGCGCTTAAAAATTTTTACGAAAACGGAGCCACCACAAAAACTGCCTGTGCTGCAATTAAATTGACGTTAAGAATGCTTAAAGAAATATTGCTAATAAAATAAAAATTCAACGTCAAACAAAACTGTTATAAAATTAAAAAAATGTATACAAAAACCGCACGCTTGCTTCGCGTGAATATTTTGTCGGTGGCGTTCGCGTTAAAATATTGTCTGAGGTTTAGCTTATTGCATGCGGCAAAGTTATTCATTTAACTCTGTAAATTCTAAAATCTCATGCTTTGCAGCAGAAAATTATTCTGTGTGCAGAAATTCCAGATGTGCAATGAAGGGTGATTTCCGCTAATATATATTATGAATTTCGTCGTCATTAAAAGTCCTATTGTAACATCTTGTACACATATCGATGTTAAAAGTTTGACTGTGGCTTATTTTCTGTATTTTCTGGTGGATTTCAGATATTAATTTGGTATCTTATTAACCATACTGAAAAGGCTTTCAAGCGATTCGAAATTTAGTACACTTTTGTCGGCAACACGAAACACTGTGCTTGGTACGTATACTTAATATTTCATTTGTATAATGCATATATTACGTGTACGTTAAAAAACACGATCATACAAATGAAAGTTGCTTCTGGTTGCGTGTATGTATGTGATTATCAATAAAAAAGGTAGCAACAGCGAATTGCAAAACGTACACATATTTATTGCAAAAACAAAAAAATAAAATTGCACAAGAAAATAAAATTAATACTTGTGTCGATATTAGTGCAACAAATTCTTTTTTGCATGTGCTACTACAGCACAAAAATATATTTTGATTAATTTATAAATTTGAATGCTATTTAGCAGAGTATCCACTCGGTCAATCTTTGTTCGATAAATCGAGTAAAGTTCTTCCATTTTTTCATCGAATAATGAAAATAATTAATCTCGATTAACGAATAACTCGAACAATCGATGTCAGTGTCTTTATTTAATAAATATTTTTAATTTCTAAAGGATTAAATCCCTTGAAACTAAATAACATCGCTTATTTATTGCAACGTGGTCATATCTCAAAAAACGTGATTTTTGAGTAATGAATACAAAAATATTCGTCGTATCGCTCTTTATTTTGTATAGAAAATGTATACAAATATCTTGTTTGAAGTGTATGTAAATTGAAAATTTTAAGCTGCTTTCTGGCGAACTAGTGCTTGTGAGTTATGACTCTGTTACAATAAAGTAGCGACATTTTTTTTAGATATATTTTAGTCCATTTTCAGATGTGTATGTGTGACAAATGGTGTAAAGGATGATAAATGTCAATTTCCATATGTAACAAATGCTAAATACTAAAGTCGTTATTTTTTTATATTTAACTTGACGTTTATCATACAAAAGTTATCAGCTTTATACCTATATTTCAAACGAGACATATTTAGTTTTCATTTCTTTCTATTTTATTTTATGTGTAATTTTGTCAACAAAAAATCTAGCACAAACTGCACAAAGAAAAGATCAGAAAAACTGGGAAATATTTTTAATGCAATCCAATGTATATCGCGAAAATCTACTTTAAGGGAAAGGGTGCTGCTTTCAATGTCAAGTTTTATTCAAACAAAATAAAAAAACTGTTTAAAAAACAAACATCTGAGCTGTATACTAATTTTAAAGGACTTTTTTAAGAAATCCGGTTCAAATCTTGTCAACAGCACAATTTTTCTTTAAACATAATTTTTGATATACTATTAATTTTTAAAAGTTTTATAACTTTAATATAGTATAATATATATATATATATATATATATATATATATATAATATATAATATAGTACAAATGAATTATTATTTCATTGTTTGTTTTTGTCTACGTTTTTGCTTTCTTTATTTATTTTTTTGTTTATTAATATAGTAAAAGTATCAATTCAAACAATCATATATATTTCTTCCATTGGATACAATTATTTAAATCTTTTTTTTTTAAATATTTGAATTTTTCGAGGTGTTTGAAAAATTTTAAACCATTACTCGATTATTATTATTCGAGGAATTTTAAAAACCCCAAAATTAATAAATTTCTTACTCGAACAAAATCGTAAGTCAAAATGGATTCTCTACTATTTAGAGAAGTTACTAAAAACTCTAACCTCATGCTACAATTCCTTATAGTAATATTGAACACAGAACAGCTAATTTTAGTAGCAGTGCTGTAAAAAATTTTTCAGGACTATTAAGAGTTGATATATGAGAGATATGACAACTTAAATGGTAATAATTCAAAAACCCGGCTAAATCATGAATATTTTTTATTAACAAGTTTACCTTTTACGTAAATATTGTACAAATATTTATCCACTATGAAAAATTTTTATAGAGTTTTAATTGATATTTTGTTAATACTAATATTCTTAATATACATACATTTTTTTCAACACTATTAAAATAATATTAAATTTTAAAACAATTTTAGTACAATAATTTTCAATAGTTTACACATTTTTCATTAATATATTGGTAGCATTAAAAATTTTGTGTATGCATAGTTTTATCAAATTAATTCTATCGAAAAATATTAGCAATAGCTTGGTACCACGTAGTAGTCGTCTTGTAGACATTAAACAAAGTTTATAGTAAATTGTTTAAGTTTGAACGTAGTTATTTTTTTATCAAGTTTTTTACGTGCCCCAACATGTGGGACATTTCTTTTTTTTTGCTATAAATTAAATTTAAAGAGATGCTAATCAGCAAGTAAAAACATTTACGTGTTTTCTATTCTGCAACTGCATTCACATTGGTAGAAAATTTTACTTTTCATTTTTTATGCACAATGGATTGACATTTACATAATCTTGGATGGTTAACTTTATAGAAATAGCTATTTAATTACAAATTTTTATTTTAAACTTTTTCAATTTTACAGTTTATTTGTTTTTTATTTCCTAGGGTAAGCACATTTATTTAGCCCTAGAATAATGACGCTGTTTAATACTACGTTAATACTACCGCCACGTAAATTTTACGTACTTTGTAATTGTTCCTAAAGTGCTGCAATTCATGTGGTTATTTCTGAATTTTTTTTTATTTCATTAGTTGTTGTTTGTTAAATAATAACTTCTAACTCAAATTAAGGTAACAAAAACAATTTTAAAAATAAAAATTCACGTTTGAGATCAAATTTAGATAATAAAAAAATGCTCATATGTACCACATAAATTTTACGTATAGCCTTTTAATGATCACGTTCTTAGACAAGTCAATTGACTAAATATGCTTTTTATATATTTTTGCATTTGTTCAAAAAAAAAAAATACTTGTGGAATTTCGTACCATTAGGCCGCTGGATGCCTTTGTGGTAACAATAATAAAAAACTACACGTAAAATTTTAGGGTTAAGCAAAAATTTTTCACACAATTTCATAACCGATTGAAGGAGTTGTAAGTTGAAAGACAATGAACTGCACGACCAACTTCAGCATCTTGGCGTTAAGGCGATTAACTATTCTATATTTTCGAAAAACCATATTGTGTGATACTATTATATTTTTATCTAAAGGTCATCCTTTATTTTGCTCCATAGTGCAGTGTAATGAAAAATATAAACAAAAATAAAATTGTTACAAAATTTTTAAGATAAAAAACTATTCACAACAATGTGATAAGCAAAACTCCAAATTATGTATTTTCTACGAGTCCGGTTAGTGCACTTATAAAATTGTGTCAAAAAAGGTCCTGCTCTAATTTAATTTTTTAAATGAATTTAACAAGTACTTACTTGCAGCATGTTCCAAACATATGCTTTCCATTATCTTTCATTAAAAGATGTTTATTTATTTTAAACATTTGCTAAAAAAGATATCCAACATATACATAAGTGCGTACGTTATGAAAGTGTCCTTTCGCATGAGGCTTTAATTTTATACAAATTTATTTTGTCACGTTTTAAATGACCAAGACGTGTAAGTATTCTTTTTCTCTTATTTACTAGCCGGGAAACATTGTTAGCAAAGCTTATCAAGAAGAAGAGGAAAATATGTTGGTAATAAAATTAGCCTCTAACACAGCAGCAGATAAGATAATAACATTTGCGTGAGGTAATAAGTACAAGTGTTTTTTTAGGAAAATGTTGCATTACACATGTTTTCAAAGTTAAATGGGGCAAAAGAAAATAAAAACAAGCAAATGTTTATCATATTATGATTGGCTTAATTTATATATATTGTAAATTAATATTGTAAATAGATTACAGAAGGTTTGTTTGTTTTTAAGTTAATAAAAGGTTACCGTAAAGTAAAATATTTCATAAATTTTTCTTTTAAAGTCTCAAAACTCCGGAAACAAATCTATGAAATTTATTTTTAAATAGACTTAAGTATATATCATCCTCTTTAACAACAGTATTGCGGTATACTAAAAAAGAAGGACTCAATAGACAGTATTTAAATAGTACCTGTCAAAATTTTTGTTTAAATATGATAAATCAATTTGTATAACTTTGTCTAAACGTTCATATTAGATGTACTTCACGTAGTATTTAGTGAGTCAACTTTTATGTTGCTCAGTGTATAGTATAATATTAATTTTAAAGCAATATCTATGTTTAACATGACTTTTATTTAAGTGTAGTTTAACTGAATGTGTATTTCTCTTATGTTAATTTAAAAAATATATAATTTATTATCGATCATAATTATTTTTATGATATTTCATCATTCACTACATTGATTAATTGCTTTTTTTACTTTCACCAAAAAACTCATATTTCACATTGTTTTTATTATTAGTACAAAAAAGTTGTAATATTGTTTGCCAACACAGCCAATAGCTGACAGTAGAAGTTGTAAGAGCAGCAGCATCTTCATCACCATCACCATCACCATTATCGCTGCCATTGTCCCCTTCATCAATGTGATGTTATTAACACTATCATTATGGAAAAGACCCATAAATTTAACACTTGCAAAACTCGTTTAAGTAGAATGAATAAATGAAAGATGGAACCTCCAAAAAAACTCATAAAAATATTTTGACAGTTTCATTGTTAATTTTACGTACTGTTGACATTTGTATCTGGGGAATATAACGATTAAGATTATGAGGACTATTATACATTTTGCGTTTAATACTAAAAACCAGCGTTTTAGCATTGTTTGATTGTGTTCTCTATCATTTTATAAAACTTTTTTCTTCAAGTAATCCTAAGATTTTTTTAGGAAAAATTTTTTGTTACTCCTTTTGTGCTGCTATTATCGTCGAAATTTATTTGATTTATATTCATAGGATTATTGTAGGTTTTTGCCTTTGCAGACTTATTCTTTCTAAAAAAAGGTTACAAATTAGTTTGAGTTAGATAATGATAAATTTGTTTAACTTTGAAAGTTTTGTAATGATTTTCGGTTACTTTTATACATTGGGCAATGGAAAAGCTTAGGGTAATAATTATAAAACTTCTCAAATACTCACGACGCTTGTAAAGAGTATGGAAGATCAAAAAGGGTACGGTTTTTAATGAAAGGGCATTCAATTTCAGCACAAACAGTATTACTCTGGACCAAAGTTAAGACATTTCTTACGACTTGGAAAAACTTATATTCATTTCACACACATAACATCGGTCGACAAATCTGAAAAAAATATTTATGTTTATATTTTAATGCATCGATCCTGATGCTTGCCTTTGAAAAATATCTTAATATTGATTTTTAGCTTTTAAATTTTGTTTTTGTCTGCTTTACATCGATAACAATATTTTTAAGCTTTGAATATATTTTACTATCAGCAGTTGAATTCCAGAAAGGAAATCATAACGTTAAATGGGAAATAATCAAAAACCCTAAAAGTATATTAATGCCGCCGCTGAGTATAAAACTTAGCCTTCTGAAATATTTTCTGAAAGCTCTGAATCAAACTTCTGAAGGTTTAAATAATTTTAAGGTATTCTTTCCCAAACTATCCGAAGCGAAGATAAAATCAGTTATCTTCATAGGACCACAAATAAAAAAAATAATTACTGATACAGAAAAACAAGCCTGGTACAGTCTTAAAGCGGCAGTAAGTGGTTTTTTGGGAAACAACAGAGGTGATAATTATCAAGATTTATTTGAAACTATGCTTGAAACCGTTCAAATCATGGGCTGCCGAATGTCCCATAAACTTCATATGCTACATACTCATCTGGACCAATTTACCCGAACAGCAAGAAGAGCATTTTCATCACGATGTGGTGGATTTGGAGCGACGTTACCAAAGGCAGTACCACGAAAATAAGATGGGAGAGTACATTTGCGGCTTACTATGAGAAAGTCCTTATAAATATAGAAAAACTACCAAAAATACTCATTTTCAACTTGATTTTCTTATTATTTTGTATTTTTAAGCGATCATCTGTCATAACTCTTTAAATAAAAAGAAATCTATGTTCAAGAATAAAATATTTGTTTATAATGTACAATAAAACTTCAAGGACAACAGTCGTTTACTTAAAAATATTAAAAGTCGTTCTTACTTCTGCGCAAACAAACTTTGGAAAAAAACTATATATTTTTTCCTTTTTAAGTAACAAAAAAGAAATCAACATTTGACATGCAGAAGTTAGACTCAAAAATGGTGTCGAACGGTGTAATATGTGGTTGTAATTTATTGTAAATTAATAGTTATTATATACAAATTTAATTGCATGATCATGTTTCGAGGTACCTTTTTTTGAAGTTGGGTGAAGCTTAAAAACGTTAGCCAAATTAAATCATTTCTATGTCTTTTATAGAAAATGCTTTTAACATGGAAATAGAAAAAACTAACGTTTTGTATTATACGCTTTTATCCGCTTTTTATTGGTATACGTATTCTATGAAAATATTTCTCATTTATTTAATAATTGTATTAGCATAAGTAATGTAGGCTGAGTAGCATATGCAACAGAAACTCGCTGTCGCCTTATATTTCGACCATGATCAGACTAGTGTATTAAACTTTCATAGTGGTATCGGCCAACTGTTTTTGCAGCGACTTCGGTTAACTCTGGTGAGAGCAGTTTTGTCCGACATTTCTTACAGCGACATCGGTTAATTATTTCTACGGATTCCTCTGAATTTTTCCATCTCATGTTAAACTTGTTTTCCTTGTCTATGCCACATTTGTAATATTATGTAAATTAGATAGAAAATCTTGCACATATTATTAATTTATTATTGATGAACCTATTTTATCCAAACTTGTTATCTATCCCCTCGGTTTCCATGGGCCAGCAATTGCAGGCCGAACATTTTTCCAATGAATCTCTAGCATCGCTATAAATGAACTTGCAATCCTTGACCAGAACCTTTCATATCACGAAGCCAATCGTGAGTCAATTTAAGATCAGTCACATCCTCAGCAACCAACTGTGAATTCGCTCTCTCATCATATAAATGTATTGTAGATAAATATCATGAATCAAGAAAGCAAGATTGCGCACTCCGCCATACAAAACAATTCTACTGCGCATTTACGTCGGCATAGAATACAAATGTTTGTTTGTTGTAAAAAGTGCAAGAGATTTTTGGCGAACGGACAGAAAAGAGATGCAGTCGAGTTAAAATTTTGAGTTTGCGTTGAAGCTATTTGAAGAAGAGCTTCCTCGGGCTACCAAAGTTTTACATTTCGGCTTACTTTCCATACACAGATGTACTTTTGTTTACAACACATATTCTATGTCTACGTCACAACACAACACAATCACACACAACAAAATAATTAATCTACGCAATGCGCAATCTTGTTTTCTTGTTTCATGTATAAATATCATTAAAGAGGAAAATAAAAATAAAAAGAACATTGGCCCTTTAGATATTGTACGCAATATATTCGGTACTATTTAATATTTTTTTAATAATTTAACTCCATTGAAGCAAAAGCTAGGTTTGTACATGACCTAATGATTATAATGTTCCAATTATGTACATATGGCTTCCCTACAATGTAATGAATAAATACATAAATATGTATGCAAAATATTTTACTGTAAAAATGTAATTTTAGAACTGCCTTATTGCAGCATTAGGACCTATGCTCCTTATACCAATATATGTAATATTTATATATATATTATAGTATTTATTTAATCAGTCATCGCTCGATTAACTTACCAAATTTTTAATTTTAATTTGGTTAACCGATTAATAATTTTTTTTATAAATTAGGTAATTTCAATAAATAAAAATACATAAATTGGTTGTTATTTGGAGATAATTAGTTAAAAAAGAAACAATAACATAACAAACATAATTCTTGAACTAAAACGATAAAAATACACGGTTTTTTAGTTATTTCAAAAGCTTAAGCAGCTCTTATAAAATAATCTTTTACATAAATAATTTGGTTTAAATGTTAAGGACTTAAGCTATTCTTTTCTTTAGTTTTGATAAAACTTGATTGGAGAAAATTCTTTAATTTTTTCGTAGATGTTGGGGAAATCGAAAGGAACCCATAATACAGAATATCTATTTTCGCAGTTCTTTTCATAAATTTCTTTAAGCATGCAAAATCTTCCATTATGACATTAGAAGATGTTTTAATTTTTAAAAACTTTTAAAACTTCCAATGGTTGCGTTTGATTCTGTCAAAAGATTATTTGTATTTTTATCGAGAGTTCATTCTCTTATCAGGTCATCATCTGATTCATCCTGGCAAACTCAGCACCGAACATTTTGCAGAAAAGTTTATTTCCGAAATCTTTAGTCTCTATTATTGTACTGTATTTTAAAAACATATTCCTGGAAGGCAATAGCCTGATTGGAGGTATAAAATAAGTGTATTTAAAATTTGAATTCGTGTCTCATTAAGTTTAATCCCTCGATTTTGAGCTAATTCGTTCGCAATAGTGTAACAATAGTGCGAAAGTATGTGAAACTTAAAGCTATTGACAGCAATCACTTATTTAAAATAAAACAACTTTTTTGTTTGTATGAAGAATTAAAAACTTTGTTACATCGGTTATTCGGTTAACCGAGTGAAATTTACCAGTTTAATCGTTAATAGAAAATGGGAAATTTTAAATTAACCGATTAGTTAATCGTGTAGTAATTAATCGTTTAAATGATTAACGGTTGATCGAATAAGTGCCCTAATATATACATTAATATTGAAATAAATTTAAGAGTGAAATGATATTTTGTCAATATCATAACCAGTGGCGGGAGTAAATGAGTAAATCTTTGATAGATATGCCGTTTCTAAAATTGATAGAAAACTTTATATATTGATAAAAAAAACTAGTATATCCTAAGCAATTCGGATAAGACGCAAAGAAAATATACAAGAATAGATATCCGTAGAAAACAGAAATAAGAAAAATAAACTTTGAAAATAATAAAAAAATGCTTAGCTTTAAAGATTATATTTTGTAAAAAAACAATTTTGAAAAATAGTTTAATCCACCTAAAACGTTCGACTTGTTAATAGAGTTATATATTAAAATAATTTGGATAGAACTAAAACTAAATATTATTTTCTTAAAAAAAAAATATGATGTTTGAAATGAGAAATGGGATATTGTACAGGAATCTGTTGAAGAGAAGAACTTCAAATACAGATTTGACCAACAATTCACTTATATGGTCGCAACATGGAAGAAAAAGTAGTTTTCGTCCTAATTTTTGTTCGAGCAAATAGTAGGTAGCTGTGGTATCAAAACACACTATTTCTACTAATCCATCAAGTGCCCATTGTTGCAAAAAATTGTAAGTAGCGTCTGCTATATTTACTCCAAAAGAATTTTCTATTTTCGGTATGCCGAGCAGTTTTTCCATACGTTCACTTGTCACAAAGAGGGCTCTCTCCCTTTATTCCTGGAATTTCAGGAATCTGCAATAAACAGTTTTAAAATAAAATATAAAACCTAATATAAAATCAACTATTATACTTACATTGAATTCATCGATATTCTGCTTAGCTTGTCTGCTACGATATTCTCTTCGCATTAAATGAAGCGTGGTACGATTTAATGCAAGATTTTCGAAATTGATAGGTGTAGCACCAGCAAAAACATCTTGTACTTTATTCAGAATTTCGTTAGCTGTTGCAGCAATAATATGCATAGCACCTCCTATCGAAAGCTTGCATTCTGTCGTCAATAAAATAAACAGTGCCGTATAATTTCGTTTGTGATATATCTTTTTCTTGGATTTCATTTCACATTGTCTGAGACGTTTTCGGAGTACGGTGAATCATTTATAATTTTATTTTATCTTCAACACTCATGGCTAATGCAGCTAATTTACTAATAAGAGATTTTTTTTATAAAATCTATATAAATATAAAAGTTTGCGAGTTAAATACCTTGAGAAACAAAGTAGTTGGCCAGCAGAGTAGAAGATCGTCGTACTCCGACGATAAGACATCTGACGTTTTTGATGGCCCTTTAGTTAGATACATACTTGAACATTTTAATATGAACTTCGAATTTTTTATTTTTTTCAATAATAAATCCATTTTAGTTAAAATCTTTCGTCCTCATCATACTAAAATATTAAATAGCAAATACTTTAATCTATATATACAATATATAATTTTTTAGTATGTCCGGATGTTTGTAGGTATGTCCTATTCTTTCTGCAACTTTCTGAAGCCATCTGATGACTTAGGAAGCTGAAATTTGGCATACTTAAAGTTTTTTCTTAACGAAAGACCGTCACGAAGCCAGATTTCCGATTTTCTGTCTATGGGACCGGCTTTTCAACTAGTATAACTATAAAGATCTGTATGAATAGATAGATGTTTTTTTTATAATATCGTGTACTTTGGGCCCCACTAGGCCCATGATTTCTTACACCAAACCAAATATTTTAAGCAGCACAAGCAATTAATACATATTAATATAGGACATTAAAATTGAAAACTTCATATATGTAAAAACTTTTGGAACTTTTTGCTTTAATAAATTTACAAGTGAAATGATATTTTATCATTTTCATGCCCAGTGGCTGAAGAAAATCAACGATAGATATGCCAATGACATTTCGCAAATTGATAGAAAACTTTATATATTGATAAACAAAACTAGTATTTCCTAAGCAATTCGGATATGACGGAGAGAAAATATGCAAGAAGAGATATCCGGAGAAAATTTATTAAATAAGAGAATTAAACGTTGAAAAATTTAAAAAAGGCTTAGCTTCAAAGGGAATATATTTTGTAAAAAAGAATTTTAAAAAATATTTTAATCCACCTAAAACGTTTGAATTGTACTCGAATTTGCAATTTGTTAATAGAGTTAAATGTTAAGGTACATTTGATAGAACTTGAAATAAATACAATTTTCTTTAAAAAAACAACAAATATGATTTAATTAAACAGTTTAATATTTATAGTAAACATATATTTCTTCAAACTTGAATTAATATTTATTTATCTGTTCTTAAATAACAAATATTAACATATTTTATTATGAATCCAAAATGCTACTTGTACAACATTTTAGTCAAGTGTAGTTAAATATTTTGTTTTTTTTTATAAACTGATTTTTTTTATTCTCTGTGTGCTTCTTTATGTTTTAAATAATATTAATTCAAGAGCCAGCAACAGGAAATGCCAGACACTTTTTATTTTTGTTTCCTAATTCAAATGCAAACAAATCTTAATTTTAGAAATACAATCTCATGCATAAATAAAGAAATAGATAGCTTGTTTCAATACTGAACAAAAGGAAACTAAAAGTAAAATATATAAATAAATTTAAACACAATGCATTTATGGATCCATGCTGCGTTAGTGCATAAAAAGAGATACAATAAAAAATAACTCAGCTCAAACAAATACATTTTCAATTATAAATATGAACATAATACAAATATCAATAAAGAAAATAACAGAAACATTGAATACATTTGCAAAGCACATGTTTTATTATCTTTAAAAGGGTTCCCCTTGAGCAAATAGTTTAAAATGTCTTGGCTTTAAAGCTAAAATAATTTACTCTAGACTAGACAATTAGTTCGAGGGTAGCAGTTTAGATTCCTGCGGAGACCCGTGTTTCAGCAAACTTTTCAAAAAGATGTGTTTCCAGAAACAAAATTAATGTATTAAAATAAAACAGTTTTATTTATTTGCAACCACGGGAAATCAGCTGCGGGTGTTATTTTTACGTCCTAGATATTTTGGAACCTCCTCAGTATCATTTACATACATTTGCATATAACTTGTTTTATACTGTGATAAACTAATTAACTTCATAAATAATCACTACTAACATATTCCTTTGTATTTTGAATACCACAAAATCAAATTGACTCTAAACTCCAAATCGATGACTAAACTTTCAATGTAAATTAAAATCAAAAAATATTCAATTATGAGGCAACAATACGAATTGATTTGTGCTCAAGTTATTAAGGATCTGAATACTCAAATAGACAGTGTAGAATGTGAATGTGTATAGTTTTCTATTTTAAAACCAAATCAAAGTTGTATGAGAAGTCGCCTAATGTTAATGCAAATAAATAAATACTATAATAAATATAATTGCATTTACAGCGAAGAACAAAACTATTTATTTCACATAAATAATAGAAATTAGTGGAAATAGTTTTGAATAAAAATCTATAAATCTTTGCAAAATACAGAGAAACACATTTTTTGGTTAATTTTGTTAATTCTTTTGCTATTGATTTTTAATATAAAATAAATCTGTGGCAAAAAGAAATAAGTGTTTAAGTCAGCATAAGCTCATTTTAAATTAATACTTTCTTTGTAATCTCCACATTCTAAAGTAACCCTAAGCAATATTTCAATTATTTTCTACGTTTTTCAATGTTATACCGCAATCAATTACTTTTTGTATTTTAACGTCTTATAATCGCTTATGGAATAACAGATTAACTTAAACCTCAAATGCTTGAAGTTGAAATACGAATTGAACTGCGGCAATAACTTTTTTTCAAGTATATTTTTCTGCTGAAAATTATAAATTTTAATTCCGATTTCTAAAAAAAATCTCCTGGAAAGCTCTTGCACTAAAACAAGGAAGACCACCCGTAGATAGTCTTAGTGGTTTAGTGGATTATTTTCTTGCAGAAATAAATAAAATATTATGCTTAATTGAAAGAAAATCAGTTTTATCTTAAACTTTTGATATAAAAATAAATTACCTGGTCAAACCAAATATTTTATGCATTTAAATTGCACTTGGACATAACGTGTGTATATTGGATTTTTTACACAGTTTCTAATTTTTTTAGCACCATTGTGGACTCTGATACTAGCCACAGGATGAATGGCTTTTTGACTGTTCAGCAAATGACGGACGACCAACCAAACGTTTTCCGATGCAAACGCAGAGCTCTTTTGTAATTCTTGAGCGAAATTCTTTAAATAATCTTGTAAATCGGCAAGTCCTTAGTTACTATTCCAGAAGACAAGGAGCAATATCGATTATATTTTATTCCGGTAAAAAGCGTTAACAAAATTTTGTTCGATTTCACTAATAACGTCTATAGACCGTGTTCACAAAAATCTCCGTTGAAAAGAAACTGTTGTTTGAATTACTTTTATAGCTGCATATTACGAAAATAAACAGTTCAAATACTTACAAAAAAAATCCACACTCAATTCAATCGCTAAAACGTATTATTTTTTTAATTTTAATTTTCACTCAAATTACAAGCACTTTTGTTTTGCCTAAAAGTTCTGACTAGAATGATTCCTTCTGCCAAACTATTTTATTCACTACATTTTTGTCCATACCGTTCTGTTAAGAATTTTGTATTAATTTTAACATTTAAAGCATGGTACTCTGTTCATCATTTCGTGCGAACTGCTGTCAAAAGTCCATATAAAAAAATTCATGGGAAATAATTGCAAAACAATATGGCTGAAGTTGTACTCTGTTCATCTTGTGAAAACATACGAAATGTTTCTGGCAGCATTTGTTCTCAAGTACAAAATGTTTTTGACAACATATTTTCGAACTACGAAATAATATAAGCATCACTTGTTTCGTACTGAATTGTAAACAACAGATGATCAGATTTTACTTAGCATTAAATTTGTTGCGCACAAATCACCAAAATAATAAAAAATAGTGTAAAAATAACATAAAATGAAGGTCCATACCTTTTTTGCAGAACATGTGTCTTCAATGAGCTCCTCCGCAGGAACTGAAATTTACATTAATTGATACGTTGCAGTACAAGCTCTTAAAATTATTTTGTTATCCATTTGTTTTCACACATGGTTTTTGTTTACATAAGAAAAACAATATTGCTTACTTCAAGGCAATAAAAACGATAAATTTCTTTTAAATCGTAGTGTTGTCACCACTAGCTAATTGTCAAAATTTTTAAACGAAATAATCAATGTTGCTCAACATTTTTCGCAAATTTGAACAGAGTACTATGCTTAAGGTTGTAGAAACGTAAAATCTACTGCATTTTTTAAACTTGTTTTTTCTGATGACCATCTGTATACGGTCTTAACTATTAAAGGGCTAAACTGTAGTTTTGTATATTTCAAGTCGATTATATTAGTTATCGAGTGTGAACCAATGTTGTCCTAAACTAGAATAAATGAGAAATTTGGCAACTTTATCAACAACGAGATCAAATTTCTAAAAATCTACTAGAAAGTTAAAAACAGCTCTCCTATAAAACTCTGAAATATGGTTTAAGCACTTTTTCGTTATCGACAAAGAAATATAGACATTTTATCTGGGTGCAGTTTATTAAATTCCCCGACTTTCTTTCGCTTTCCGATCAGTGGCCATTCATTTCTATCTGGTTGACTATTTGACTAATTAAAATTTTGCTATTTAAAATAAACAATAAAATCGGATGGATTATTAATATTAAAAATCTTTGTATATTTACCCAAATAAAAGAAATTAAAAAATGCTTGTATATGGCTGTTGCATTGATAAATCTTTTCTTTTAGTCACTCAGAGGTTAACGCACATTTTCTCTAGCTAAAACAAAATCTAACATTCAATTTTGACAACTTAATTTAATTTCATTTCTAATTTACTACTATTTTATTAATAAAATATTTACATCTTAATTATTGCATTTTCAACATATATAAGATAAGAAATATATTTAATTATATATTTAAAAAAGTAAAAACAGAAACCTGCTAAACTTTCTAATAGTTGAAACATTAGCATATTTTTGATATTTATTTTCAATATTTAACAGATAGATTATTTAATTATTTATTCATTTCCGTAATTATAGATTTACCTGCACAAAGTGTTTGTGATTATTACTGACGCTTACGTCTTAAATATCTACAAACTGTCAAACAATATCCCAGTAAAAACTTAATGAATGCTGCCTAATAAAAACATAATTTTCCACACAAACTAAATACGGTGCGTATTACTTCACGGTAGTGATATAAGCCCGCTTTTGTAAAGCATGCGTTTATCTTACAGATGATCATGCATTTAACCCCTTCAGAAACACAGCATATTTTTTTTAATTCCTTATGTGTTCGCTTAAATCAAGACTCGAATCGTCACATTCGTGAATGTAAAACTCGTCATGTAAAAATACATTTTTCGGATTATGACATACGTAAACGAACTGTATTTAGTAGAAACCGAGTTTATAACACCAGTGACCATGTTAACGATCGTAAAAGTTTTACGTACTGTCATCTTTTTACAAAAACCCGTTCAAATGGAAATAAAACCTTTTTAAATTTTACAAAATACAAAATGTGAATTGATTGAAAATATTGCGAGTAAATAATAATTTTCTTAACATTATTATGATCTAAGAGCTAATTATAACAAATTAAATGCAAACCAAAATTATTCGCAAGGAAATGATACACTCAACCGATCTCAATGTTTAAGGGTCAATTCGTTCTTACAATCATTCAACTTATTTTCTCACATTATAATTTAAAAAGTGTACTCAGCACTTGTACAACTCTTGTTACTTTTAAAAGTCTTTGGTAAAACGTAATCGTTATCACAAATCTGTAAGGAATACTGATGAACAAATCTTCCTCGCTATTAACTGAAGTTAAAAAAACCTGTAGTGTCTACAGGTCACATGGTTGGAACTGACCTGAGCTGTATGCATAAATGTTATATGTACAAAAGAAGAATTCACTTGCATTCACCACTTAATTGGATTTTCTCCTGTGAAAGATTTTACCATAATATTTTCTGCCAACACTTATAACGAACATATCAAACGAACACCCCTAAAATATACTTTGAAATTTTTCACACAAAACTGCGATCCGCTTGCAATCGTAAGTCATACGATTGACGCATCACGTAATATTCTTTCATACGATTGCCGATACGATTACGGATACGACAGTTCGAGCCCAGATTTAAGCGCTTAATAAAACTGTTCTACAATAGATCAGTGAGGAAAACAGTTTACATAAATCACGACAACTATTTTAAAAACCCGAATTCAATACTGACACCACAAATTTAATTTTTCTTGTAATATTTCTATTCAATGACCTCTAAGTATTGACATTTTTAAGTTATTGTTTGCAAACCGGAGTGTAAGTGGTTGCCTTCAAAGACATTGGCGTGTCAACGTAATGTTTTAAAATACCAAAGTAGAAATAGTGAATAGTATTTAAATCATATCGCTCCTTTATTGTAACGTATTCATGTCTCAAAAGAACTTGTTCGTCGGCAAACGAGTTTAAAGTTTTTAATTTACACACTTCAAAGGATAAATAAAGAAGTATTCTGCCCTCAAGAAGTGAATAAATGAGATATATGTATACATTTATTACACAAAATTAAGAGCAATATGACGAATATTTCTGCATTCTTAACTCGAAAATCACTTTTTTTGATGTACGACTGACTACGTTGCAATAAAGGAGCGATATGTTTGTACATTTCAACTCATTACTTTGCCATCAAAGACTTTGCTGGGTAATTTATAATTTATTGGTAAAATTTTTAAATAAAATGAAAATGATTTACCTGTATTTAAATAAATTTAATGTTTATAACAATATTTTTAGTTTAATGAAGTCTAAACTAATTACTCTTAAGATATTTTATTTAACGAAGTTAATGAAATTTAAAGAAACCCCAAGAAATATTTTCCTTACCAATCGATAAGATTTTGAATAATATATTGTTATAAGTTTATTAATTTCATGGTACTTAAATGGTAAGTGAAAATAATATAATTTTTTAAAAGAAAATCTGTCATTAATACCTCAGCTATAATTATAAGGAGTCGCAGCAAACCAAATACTTTCATTTAATGTCTTGTAACTTTCTTATTTCCCATCGGATCTTATAAATCTTATTATTATGAGTTGTTTTTTCCCCTCAAATTTTAATATTTTGGTCCTAAGGTCATTATATTACAAGTTTTACAACTATGAATAAATAAATAAAATAAATTAAATTATATTTTGCTTTTATAAGCAACAATATCAAAAATAATGCATTTATTAGTCAGCGGGCCAATAAAATATTGGTCATCTTTGAAATAGCGCGAAAAACATGTACTTTCTTTTAATTTCAAGCCATGTAACTCAACCCATTACCACCCACGACCGCCATGTAAGAACATCTGCTGAATTGATGACAACTGTAAGAAGAACTACTTTATCCGGGCCGCCTTCTAGGTTACTGGGTTCTATAGTTTGTTTTGTTATTTGATGTAGTCTGTGACCCATCCATATCTTGTTAGATCGGTTGTTGGTTAGTTTCAGTAGACGCTGCTTTGCATTTTTTCCCGTTCACATTTTTATAAAGTTGTAGAGCATTTCATTACTGTAAAATGTTTAGTTCTATTTCTTTACTCAAGCTCGCATAGCTAGAAAAATTCTTTCCAACAGTCGAATTTTATTTTGTTACAATAATATAATTAAAAATAATATAACTATTAGTATAACAATTTATTGTCGTTTTTACCTTGAATGTAATAAATATTATTCAGAGAAATATCAGAGAAAATATAAAAAATATAATAAATGATTTTATAATTTATGCCTGCAATAAAGCTACTAGTTTTGTGAAATATGCGTCTTAAGTGGCAGCCCTTTCGCACTAATCGGTTGGTTTATTTTGTATATTTAACTTTTGCATTTTTCGCATTGTTTTGGTTTATTCAATTTTTTTTTCTGCAGACCAACCGAAAACGCAGATTCATAAACATAATCTAATTTCAATAGCATTTCCGAAAATGAGTGTATCAGAAAACACCTGCTTAGTCAAGATCTTTTTATCTTATTTGTAGGTCCCACGAGATTCCTCTTCATTGGTTTGTGTCCATTTCCATTACTATATCGAGGACACATATAAAAAACAATAGTGATAAAACACATCCTTGACGGACACCATATTGTATTGACTGATATTTTCTTACTTATATGCCTTCCATTTGATATGGGGAATTTGGCATTTGCGTGTATATCCTCAATTAGCTCTACTATTCAACTGGGAACTCCTTTTCAAACTAACGCTTTCCATATAGCAGGTTGGTTCAAGGTGTCAAATGCTATCTTAAATTCTCTAGATATTACTTACAACGGTGACCTCTATTCTACTGACTATTCCCCAATTGCTCATAAGCAGGGACAGGGGTTGCATACAAATGCATGTTTTTTTCATAGGCCTGATAATTGTAAAACCAAACTAGCTTTTCGAAACAGTGAATTTGCTTAAAAATGGCATCGATTTGTTACAGCATATTTTTGCATATTTTGATGAAAATGTATATTTTTTCATATTTTTTGCATATTTTTATGTCATATTTTGGTAAAAATTCGAATTAAAAAGAAAAAAATGGTTATTTTTTAATTATTAATATTTTCTTATTTTTATGAAGTTTGTCTCTATAATATTTTGTCTTTTCTAGACGAAGCCTAAGATAAACACTATACAAGTGCGCAGCTACCCGACTTGAACATTTTTACAGTTGACGATTTTTGCATAAAAATACGACTTTGAATTTAGTCTGGCATTATTCAATCCATACGCAGGCATGCTTACAAAGTTATAAATAAATTTAGTTTTCAATATTTCATCGTCACGTTTGCTTGTGTATGTGTTTTTGACGGCTTTAAATTTCAACTGAAGACAGAGTACAAAGCGAATCCATGCAACAACAAAACCTGCCTAGACAGTACATACCTTATTGCAATGGAATTTGGCAAGTCAAACTTCCTAAAAATTGTATTGCAATGAAATTTGACAAGTCAACTTCCTAAAAATTCACCTTTTGATGATGCGATTAAAGAAAAATATTCTATAAAAGATCTGGAATCATTTAAATATGCTGCAGTCACATCAGCAGATGTTTAAAGGTCTTTTTCAATGTACAAAAATTTTCTGAGACCAAATAGGTTGAACTTTACTTTTGAAAACATAAAGCAAATTTTATTTTTGCATGTAAATAAATAAATAAATTTCGTAATATATATATATATATATATATATATATATCATTTTTTTGTATTTTAGACTACTTTATATATAGATCCAATGAGGCTGAATTAAAATGTTAAGTTTTTTATTTTTTTATATAAATAAAAATTTTAAAATAAGTGCATATTTTTTTCTTTTTAATGCATATTTTGCGTTTTTATGGCATATTTTAGGCGCCTAAAACCCCTTTTTTTATTGCATGTAACCCCTGTCCCTGCTCATAAGCTATTGGCATGATCGTTACATGACGTTATGTGCACAGCAGCCAGCTTATTACCAGCTAACCTTAGAAAGAACAGTAATTAATATTGGAATTATTATATTTTCATTCCTTTGTAAGCCATATTTAGTAGTGTTATATCTCTCCAATTTCTACGCGCTGTAACTGGCTCTGAGGAGAATTTATCTGAGCCTGGAGATTTTTTAATTGTCAGCAGTTCTATTGCCTCGGATAATTCTGTAATGTCAGGGTTGTCAATGGGGATATTCAGATTTGAATTATGTGTGCAACAAGTGCATGTTGTATATTAATACTAATAATTTAAATCAAATATTTTTTGCATTATTATACTCACTTTCATACGTATCGTAATTTAGATTTCAACATATTTTATAGCAACATGATAATATTAATAACAATTTTACAATCCAGAGACAAAAACAATAAATAAAATACAATTTGCCCCATAAGACTTTGTAGCATATATCGCAAAAAAAATATACATATCTACAATCTACCTGAAATATGTATGTATAAAAAATAATAAAAGACACACCTTAAACAAAGTGAAAAAAAAGTAAGCATCTGTAATTTTTAGAAAAAAATGTAATCGATCAAAACTGCTTAGTACATACCAGAATGTAATTATCTTAGTATATGTACAAATATATAACAACAATAGTAACAACACCCTGCATAAGAGAAACAACAAATAAAAATGATTCCACAACGCCCTCAAGCCAAACTGAGGAACACATATCGCAAAGTAAACAGGCAACAAACTCTGATGATGATGAGTAAAAGCAGAAAATATAAATAAAAAAATTTTAACATGTTGAAGTTGAAGTAAATAGATAAAACACACCAGAAAAAAATATTATACCAATTAAACATCTGCATGAAATTAAAGAATGATGTTCATGAAACCATCATTATTTTTTATTCATTCGTTTCTATTCAATACAGATGAATAACTATGAAAAGAGAACAATCAACACTCGATAGTTAAGAGATAAGTGCAATAAATTTTGTTTGTTTACTTATACAAGAGCGTACTAACATTTATATATGTGAAACAGATCAGTGTTTCCAGTTGCAGGAAATAGGAAAATCGTATACTAAAAATACTTAAAACAATCCCAATAAACTAAATCGAAAAACAAGGAAGGTAAAAATTCTAAAGAATTTAAAGGATAAGAATGTCATGAATGATTTCATTTGGTAAAATATCTCATTTAGATAAAATATTTATTCTATAGTATCTTCCGCTATCATGAAATGGTTGTAGAATGGTTAATTTATATATAATTATTGCAATGTTATCAATTTTTAAAAGTTTGTATTTGCTTATGAGAGTCAAAACAAAATTTTAACATATCACCAATAGGTGGACAATGTTCTACTTGATTTAACTGCCTCTTTTTTAGCGCTCTTTTGATTTAACCGCCCGAAACTATTAATTTCCATCAGTATTCCTTAATATCCCAATTAGTTTTTTCAGTTCAGTTCTGTATATTAATAAGAGACATGAGATAAGAGCGAGAACTAAGAAATAAAAATCGTTTCAATGAACAATCTCTTCGTGTTAACGACGTGAAACAAAATTGTCTCACTGATGGTATGAATAAAGCAACAGTTTTTTTTTGGCGTTTTGACTTTTATTCGAAATAAATTTTTAGTCAACGAACATATGAATATGTTCATTGATAACCACGTTCATGCAACCCTATAATACCAATGGAATCCTCAAGATGAAACAAAAATAGAAACGAACAAAAGAGGAAAACACCACAACGTATGAGTGATATGAACAGCAGACCATTTATTGCTGTTGCAGCTTTGTAGGCGCACCACAGATAACTTGTACGAGTGTACAATTAGAAGAAATCATGAGAACGAATAAAAATTACTATGAATTCGTAATAAATACGATTTCATACTTTTAAAGGGCCCTCTCGACAGAGGTGTTTTGCACTAACATTTAGTACCAGTGTAACAGCATGGAAAATTACAAAAAGTACATAGGCTCATTGAAAAACTCAACATTATTACATAGAAATTTTCCCGTTTTGTATCGGATATTAAAAGTCAAGGTCTTGCGGACTCAGCAAATTCGTAGAATATACATTAAAAAGAAATCTGTTTATGCCTCTTCAATGATCTAGAGTTTAAGATCTTCTAATTTTTTTTTATCTTGGACCAGCACTCAGGGGATGATGAACCTTACACATGCAATGCATTGTGCTGGAACTAGTGGAAAGGGATAGTGATAGATATGAAAGGAGGTGAGGCTTCATTCGTTCTTTACAACTCTGCTTTTTTTTCTGCACGTTTATTCGTAGAGCAGTGTTGCAGCGCCTCTGGTGGCGAGGAGGACATTACGAGTTTTGAAGCTGTGTTTAGTTTAGTAGCCACTTCTTTTTATTAATTTTTATTTTACTTCGCCGTTGATTGTGCTACTCAGTACCAACGAAGGAGGGCGCTCTGATGTTACATTGGGATTAGTATCAGCTGAAGTTGGTACTGTTCAGTGACCAGTGACCATGCCTTCGCCACTGAAACCTTCCGCCAACAACTGACACACCAATGCACATCAGAGAAATGCGTGGTGTTTTTATTTCATGACTCTGTCTGACACTGGGTTTGAACCCAGGTCCTTCGGTTTGTAGTCAACGTGCTTACTACCTGAGCCAACGCCACCCTCATATATATATATAAACATATCTGAGCCTTTGATCCTTTATTCAATAATATTACTCCTCTTTCGCTTTATTCTCCCTTAACATTTTAAAACAAAATTAAAATTATCCATGCGCCCACAGATGCATATGCAAGCATTTAAACACTCGCACATACATGCCGCTCATTTATTGCAACGTAGTCATATCTCAAAAAACGTGATTTTTGAGCTAAGAATGCAGAAATATTCGTAGTATCGCTCTTCATTTTATGTAAAAATTTCATACAAATATCTTGTTTACGTGCCTCTTGAAAGGAGAATATTTTTTTTTAAATTTTTTCTGAAGAGAAAGATTTTTTTTAGATTTGACTATATAATAAAGGAGCGATTTGTACACCTACAAATATTTATTAGTACAATGCGAGTGCTTACAGGCTTATGTTTGTGTATGTATCTATGAACGTTTGTATTTAGAATCCTATTATTGGATGTTATGAGTAGATGAGTATTTTACGAGGATACACATGTGTATATTTTACTGTATGATTGCAAATGTAATAGATGAGCCGCCAATTTATTTTGTTGTTTTAACAAATTCGTTTTGTTTCTTCTTTCATTTACGTGTGTGAAAATTTATGTTCTTTAAACACACATGTAAGATATTAAAATGTAATTTTATACAGAGATTATAATTTATATACAAAATATTTTACAGCTTATTTCATTCTTATTTATATTTTCATGATTATCATTATCACCATTGAACAATATAAAATACAATTAAATTGTATAAATGTTTATTACTTCCACAGTGAATTGAAATATTTAAAATAATGAAATTAATAATTTTTGCAGAAAAAAAACAATACTTGTAGAGGCTGAAATCTGTTTTCCAATTCTTGCAGCAAATATTAAAAACTTTGTTTTGTATATGAATGTATAAAATATTCTTTTACTACATTAAATGCTTTATGAATAATGAATAATTTGCAAAAACAATGACATTTTAAGGCTCCTTTAGTTTTACTATTTAATTTTCATTAAAAATTTACTTAAAAAGTGATGGTGATTATGTCAAATTGTTAAAATGAAATCGGTTGGTGACGCAAAATTTCACTAATTATGCTAAATCTACTATAGACTTCAGTTTATCAATCATTTTAGGACTGACGTGAAAGTTTTCCAAACATATTTATTAACAACATTTTGTTAATACTGTTTCAATTATGAATTATATTTAAAATTTTAGAATGTGTACCCCAAATATCTTGTCCCGAACAATTCAGTTTTTTGGAATAATTAAATAACAAGAAGTATTTACTCGGCAGCCTTGTTATATGGAATATATTTTTTACCCTCAAACATTTTGGCTCCGCACATCGATTGCTCTCCCAAAATTTAACGCCAGACTCGGATTTTCCGCCATTTGAGCAGTAAAGGCTTAGTGTCGTTAAAAAAAAACAATTTGACAAGTATATCTTTAGGACCTGTAAAAATGAAGTAATTAAAGTAATCTACAACGTATATACAGGATTATTTATTTATTTTCTAAATTACAACCAATTGACATTGCCAGACCATTTCGCTAATTTGGTTTACACGAAGTTTGGCTTTTTCATACCATAGTTATACGTATTATTACTTATTGAACTCATCATCAACAAAAAAATTATATTATTTCTATTTTGTGTAAAACAAAGTATGTCTTACAACCCATTTATGCCGAAGTTCGTAAAAAATTCCCTAATAGAACAGGTGCCAGTATGGCAGATGAAAAAAACATAAGTCCATGGATATTTAAAAGCCTAGATACTGTTTGAAATTTTATCAAAATCGGATAACGAACGTATTCGTGCGTTAGGCTGTAATGGGTTAATAGTGTATTGTAAGATTGCAAGAATTTTATTGATTGATTTTATTTTTGAATTTTCTAGACTTGCTCGTACTGGGATTCAATAGCTGTCTATTACCAAAATTAAAGCACTAATTTTTTAGCTTTTTAATCCAAACATTAGGGTGTCGGCACTGTTTAAGTGATTCTGACACGTTTTTGCCAAAAATACAACATGAAACGATAATTTTCAATTCCCACAATTGAAGCAAATGAAGCGCAATAAAGAGTAAAATATCAAGTTAAGTATTTTTCATTATTCGGTAGTCTTAAGTATAAAATATTAATGGAGAACAATGATAAAAAAGTATATTAAAATGTTTTTAAAATACATTTACCGCTTAAGTCGATCGTACGGATTTTTGATTTGGAAGTCCGTAAGATAAAGTTCTATTGTTGTTTGTTGCTTGCCAACGTTGCAAAAATCGTTCAATTTTGAATTCGAATATTCTTGATTATCTGTCGAAAGTTACTGCAAATTGAATGTTTGGTGTGCAAACGAGCGTTGATACCTGTCCCAATATATTTTTTGTAGAAAGACATTGTTGCTTGTGTTATAGGAAGTATGTGAATTTCTCAAATGCTGATAGAAAAAAGGCTTATCTAGCCCTTTAAAAAAGCTTGCTTGATAGTATTTAAAAAAAAATCATGTGTGGTTGCCGCTGCAGTTACAAAAACTTGCCGTTAGTTCGAGAATTGCAAGAATCTAATCAATTCTGTGGCCCAATCGTCGCTTTTCTACTCGCTACTCGATCACGTATTTTACAATATAAATATATATTTTCAAATTAAATTAGAGCCCAGAAGTCTACTTCAGTGTCCGTTCATATGACTATCAAATGTACGAAAAATATCTGCGAATTCATTTATTCCTTCATTCATAATTTTATATATTGCTTGTTTGTTGTTGACTTTTCGATATTTAATACACTTATATTTTTCGTAAGTCGGGAAATCGCATTAGCGGACAGGGAACAATAGCCAAGTTATAAGATTTCTAACAAAGCACAACACCTGATTTTCGGACTCGATTCTGAGAATAGCAAGTTAAAGTAGCCCTAAAAGTAAAAACTTTTGCATCAATCGTTTTGTCAAGTTGGCTGCATTAATAATTTAATGGTCATAAGATTTTTTTGTTCAAGGTGGTTTTTAATCACTATTTCTATATTATAACACGTTTATATCTCGGTATATCGTTCGAAATATATCTTGTGCGTCTAAAGCAAAATTGTGGATATTAAATAGAAGAAAAAAAACCAAACAAACTTATACGAATGGAAAAAATTTCCCCTGCTTTGCTCAATAACTGGATTACAAATTCACAAACAAGCTGTTTTTTTTCTTTAAAAATTTTAAACATTGTGATTAACCCCTAGAGGGAAAAGATCCTGTCACAAGACAGGTCACGTGACTGGTTCTCAGGGACTGGCAAACGGCTCGTGTTCCGGAATTTTATATGAGATGTACCGGTAACTTTTACTTGGGTTTGTCATTGAAGAGGGTCAATTGACATAATAAAGGCAATCGGTAACAAGTTTTACCTAATTTTCCTGTGGTGGTGTTCTTCGTTGCAGTCACAGTAATGGTTTCTTTAAAATTGGTAATAGAACTATCCTAGAGTAATCCGTGCAAGTCTAGTTCTCAACGAACATGCCACAGAATAGTTTCTTAAGGCCTTGTATAAAATCAAGTCCTTTGATGACCTTTCACCGTCCAATTCTAAAAGTTTCACATCAACAAATCTGTATGTAAAAAATGTATTTAAAACATAAATACAATAAATTTTTGCAACTGGTCTGCAAAATATTGCAGCAATAAATAAAATGCTGTTGTAGTTGCACTGCAATTTAGCACCACGGTCTATTGCAATGTGATGGTTTCCGAACGCTAAGCTTCAATTATTGCACAATTACTGTATTTAAGAATATACCCTGGCATTAGCTTTTCAGTCGGTATAATTTCGGTTTCAATTAAGATGAGTTTCTGAAAATTTTTTGGCCTAACTCATTAAATGCATTATTGTTTTAGGCCCAAATTTACAACCTTCAGTTAACTAATGATGGCCGTTTAAGCAATGAAATTTATATGAAAAGTCGTTAGTTAAACCACTGTCATAAGTTAACTAAAGACTGAAAATATGGTCCTTAACCAGATAATATCTTAATTAATGTAATCTGTAAATATAAATTAAAAAAATATAAAAAGATAATAAAAAGTTTTTGCTCCCAAAAAACGTAAAAAATAAAATATAAATCTTCGGATGTTGCGCAGAGTGAGGGAGTTTTGTAAGCACTTTTATTCTAGTTTTGCAATACGTCCCCTTTTCCCCAGCCATAGGTCAGGTATGTTCAGGACAATTGGTATAACATTTTCCATAAGGATATTATAGCTATTCTCACACCATCCTCGTTGAACTTGATGTTGTAAGTCTGCATCTTCATACGAGTCTGATAGTCAAAAGCAAGACTTCTTCAGTGTGCCCGCCAATTTCGGTGTCATTTTTATCTTCGGTGCTTTCATCTTTAAACTGCATAATTTTAGAGCTCCACCAACAAACCTGCGCAGTCAATGCATTAAATTTACAACACTTAAATCTGTTCCATCAAAATAATGACAAAACGCCGTTTTGAATTTCTAACTAAACAAGTTTTTTCTATCCTGTTTGTCTCATTTTGGGACGATATGACCGCAAACGTAACAAAAATCATACAATTTTAGGCAGTTGCTCGCTTTCATATTGAAATATTCTGGTTTCAAAATGCAATTCACTCTCAACAAATGGGTTGTTTTTTCCACAGCCATTAAATTATTAATGCAGCTAACTTGACAAGAGGAATGATGCAGAAGTTTTTATTTTTGGAGCTAGTTGCACGTGCAATTCTTAGAATTGAGTCCCCAATCAAAGAGCTGAAAAATGTTGTGCTGTGTGTTTCTCGAATGAACTACAATGTTTCGCAATCTTAGCAACAAGAAAAATTTATTCTTATATTTTAAAAAAAGCTGCTTGATAATTAACAATAATTTTTTCATAATTAAAAATGTATTCAAAGAAAGAACTTCCAAAAATTCTAGCTATAAGTCTTCAAAACCAGTAAAACTACAATTGAACTTTAGCTGCGTCCGTTTCTGCTGTTTGGTACTCTTGGTTCACAAACTGTTAAGAAAAGTACAGATACTTTTTTTACTGCAATGAGAAGAATAACAATACAAGTCAAAAATAAATAATTAACTCAAGCATGAAGTCAGATACCATGTGTGTTCAGGGCTTTTATTTAAAAGCTTCATAATAATGATATAAATTAGAGTACGTCATTATATATCTTTATATGAAATTGTAACAATGATCGAAATACATTATCAATACAAATATAATTCTATTGTTATACAGCATGTTTATGATGATACAGATAAAATAGAGAATAAATGATTATTATAAAATATTCTATGGTTGATACAATAAAAGTTTTACCTACAGTATTGCTTCGTTGGAAATTATTCTTTTATTAGGTAGCAGTTCAAAAGCGTATTAGATATATTGCAATTATTTGTCTTTCTTAAATGAAATTGTTGAATATTCTACGTTGATTGGCTGCAAACTAAAACATTTGTCTGTAGTTCTCTAGAAAGCAAAAAATATATATGTTTAGATATTTTTCCAATTTACCATAAATTCATTTCTATACATAATATTTATTCTCAACTTAACTAAAATTTCATACAGTTTTATTTATTTTATTTCATTATATTTTGTTAAGCATTTATGAAAACCCAACAATTGTAATGCCAATTATAACTGACTATTTGTTGATGTTTTTTTTAAGCCCGACAAATTATTCTTTGTATCATTGTGAAAGTTAGTCGTGATAAGAAGAAGTATGTTGTACATTATTTTCATTTATGTTTAGCATTTTAATGGGATAAAAGTTGTGTATAATAATAATGTTATGCAAAATGTTTATAAATTAATTTAGTTGTTTGATAATGAGGTATTCATTATCATGTCATATACGATTCAAAGTTTCGTATTTTATTTGCTGGGGTCTTGGTCCAGCTTAAGTATTTTGCATTTAAAGAATTGGAAAATAAATAGAAAACTACATCCGGTGTGCTTTACTAACCCCATCGTTTTATAATAAAATAATTATATATAATCCAAAGTACACTTGAACCTCGGTTGTCCGGGCCTCTATTAACCGGTTACGTATTTTAACCTGCATGTTCCCAGCTTTGTTTTAAAACCTCTGTTAATTATTTAGACACAGAATTCAAATTCGATGATTCCCATATTTCGTTATGGCTATTATAGCTCTCCAGGTATTTCAAAACCAGATAAAATGCAGGTATATTGCATAGAAGTTCATTTGACTAAAGATCAATTGATTAAAAGCAAAAAGGCAAACTACTTTAAAAGAACATTTCAAATAAATGATCTTCGTATTACAAATAAAAATGTAGCATATATGGATATACTTAAGACACTTGTACACTAAAATTTCATATTTTAATAAAAAATAATACGGACTTTTTGGGTTTTATATATGATCTCTATAAACCGTGTTTTTGATTTTCCGTGCTAAGCATGGTTCCGAATATTTTTTACCTGATACCTCTTGATTCTATCCCTTCAAATTTTTTAACATGTGTCATTTGTTCCTAAAGAAACACACACCAACTATGGCGATCTACGCTTTACCTCAGCTTAACTAAACAGATCGTGGACTTTCATTTCAACTTAAAAATGCCTTATCTTGATCTATGTTAAATTTTTTTTGTATATATCTTAAATAGTTCACGAGCTATCGAACTATTTCCAAAAGAATAAATTTGTAATCCCCTGTGCATAGTAACGTTTGTTAGACCAGATATATCCCACTAAATCTGTGGCCAAATGGAATAAGTGCTCAATTTGACATTCATTATATTTCCTTTGTAATCTTTACATTTAGAAGTAATCCTGGATAAAGTTTCAATTATTTTCCACGATTTTTCAGGAAGTTACACTGCAATGAATTGCTTCTTATCTTTTTGCAAGTTATAATTTTATGTGGGACAACAACTTAACTTAATAAATAATTTAATATATTTCAAGTTAAATATATTAGTTACAGAGTGTACGAGCCTTAACCACTATTAAATTCATACAGCGTGATTTTTTTTCATAAATTTAATTTAAGAATCAATTTACTGATATTTTATTTCAAAAAATTAAATGTTAGTTCACATTTTTAAGAAAATTGAATTATATATTATGATTTGATGTAGAAATAATAGTTAATTCAATGTTTTTAAGAAAACATTAACTTAACCTAAATAAGATCACTTTTAATGCATGCAGCGTAATCTAAATATAATTTCATGTGGTTTAAAACTGTGTTACATCTCCTTTATTCTTTATGACAGCATTTAAACGTTTATTGATTCCATTTATTAAATACTGACACTCTTCTGGCGTTATTGAGGTCCAAATAGCTTGTATTTTATCTTTTAATCCCTGTAAAGTTCTTTGGTGCTAATTGCACATTCGCATCTTCATTAAGGCATTTCTATGGGATTAAGGCCAGGACAAGAAAAAGGCCAATCCAAAACATTAATGCCGTGGTCTTGGAACCACTTTCTTGTGATTTTCACTGTATGTCATGAAGCGCCATCCTACTGAAAGGAAATTCGTTACAAGTAGTTAGCAAAGGCACGGATGTATGTAAGTGTTCCTCCAAAATTTTAACATATTTTTCTACATTTACAGTACCCTCTATAAAATGCAGCTTCCCTACACCCTTTGTTGTCACCAACACAAACGTCAAATTCAGACTCATCGATAAAGATGACTGAGGTCCATTGTTGTTGAGTCCAGGAGCTTTGGATTTTCGCCCATTCTAGCTCCTTTTTCTTTTGCAGGGTAGTCAACAGAGGCTTTTCCTTGGCGTAGCTATAAAACTATGCACGGTAAAAAATCGACATTAAATCGTAGGCGAGCATTAATAGCTTATAAAATCCATATCCTAGTTTTTTTAAATCCTATCTGATCCATTCACGTCCTATGGGTTTTTTAGAAACACGACCACGGTTGATTACTCTAGAATCTATCTTACCATTATTTTTTTGTAATTTGAAACTACGCTTGAACGGTTGCTCTAGATAAACTTAAAGCTTTTGCGAATTTGGCATATCTTTCTTTTAAGTTAAATTTTGTATGATCCAATCACGAATTTCTGCGCCTAGCGGTTTTCCACGTGTCATTTTCAAAACTAAATATTAACAAGAACAGACAATGGATCTCGTGTTTACTTTCATACTCATTGATAACGGTAAAAATATTTTTCATGTATTCACAGCGTCACTTTTTAGAAATTGGCAGTGTTTTTCTCATTATAAGGTATCTATAAATTAAAAGTGGTAATTTTTGCCTTCATTGAACATATAACATTTGTAAAAAATCGACCACACTCGTATATCAATTATGTAAAATTTCTTTTGTTTGATTACAGCAGCTAAATCAAGAATAAATATTTCTTTAAAAATATGTTTATTAATATTTATGAAATATGAATAATGAAAGTAATAAAAAAGTGTCGATTACACAGCATATGTGCAAAATAAATGCATGTATGAATTAATATTTGTTAGGGCTCGTAGAACAATGTATTTCTGAAATAAAAGAAATGAGAAACAAATTTGCTAACTTTATCTAAAACGAGATTAAAATCCTAATAATCCACTTGAAAGTTAAAAATTTCTTTCCTACAAAACGGAAAAATATGCCTTAAGTAGTTTTTCCTTATTGCCACAAAAATAAAAAGAAATAATTAAATTGAGTTTCTGAGAAGGAGAAACCACAGGTCTACAAATTTAAGCAATTTTAAAATTTCATGTAACAAAAAGTTTTCTACCAAAAGTTAAAGTTATTTGTTGTGATTAATTAAACTTTTTTTAACACAATATTGACCCAAAATAAACTTGCGTAAGAGTTTTTCTTTTTTAACTTTAAAATTATAATTTTACCACTATTAAAAATAAAAGTCCTTCTACAAGATAATTACATTTTCAAATACCAGAAAACCTACTTTTAAGTTTAAAATTTTTTATTTCTTTTGAACACACGTAAATACAAGTATACCCGAATGCACACACACGCACACAAATACTATGAATGTAATTGTGTGAGTATGTATACATATGCGTATGACTAAACTTGACCTACCATAAAACGTGACACAAACCCAATTATAAGTGCTGGAGTTTTAGATGCGAAAATGAATACAATAAAATCTGGATGATAGAAAAGGAAATCGTGTGCCGGAATTAAAGAATTCACCACTCAGTTGGGCTCTCTGAACTCTCTTAATGCCGAAATTTAAGAGTAAAAGAGACATTTTAACAGTAAATCAAACAAATTCACCCCTCAAGTTCGAAAACTCGAATAAACGACTAACAGACACTTCGTTTGTAGTTCGCACGAATTAATGAGAAATTTAAATATTGTATGAGTTCGTGCATCTCTGTTTTTGTTTATGATGAGGAATTTGTTAGGAAACATGAAGAAAAACGAGGAAAAACACATTTTCCAACCAATCGTTTGAGTTTAGTCTTGTGTCGTTATTTGTATTGGACGGTATTAATATAACGGATCGTAGTTAAATGAGTTTAAAAAAATCTTATTTGAAACCAAGAAAGATAATAATAATAAAAAAATAGTGTGCTAAGTTTGCAGTAAAAAATTTTAAAAATAAAAGAGAAAAGTCAAATTTTAAATGGTTTAAAAATTGCTTGGAAAAAATATTTTTGTCTAAAATTGAACTTGTAAAAGTATAGTGCGCGCCAATTTGTCAAGCGGAAATGTTAACAATAGTTTGTAATTGCTAAGTATAAATATTGTGCTTATAAAAGTGTATGTGTATTTTCATGTTCAAGCAAACAGCAACAAAAAATTATCGTGTTTAAACCTGACACAACATGCTTGTTTTTCTTATGTGTCTCGCGCAATTTACATTTGTTAGTTTCCTTAATGGTTTTTTATGCCAAATGGCATAATTTGTTTGTTGCAAACAAATTGGTTTATTATCAAAGCCAGCGAAACAAAAAAGTTAACCGCGTTACAAAAAAATGAAGTTAAAAAATAAAGCATTAAAACTAGGAATGAAATATGTTTTTGTTCGTGTCATGTTTTGTTAAATGTCACCCTTTCCACTAAATCCTTCTACCAACATCTACCAACAAACAACTTAAATAACGTTCGGAAAAAATATAAAATACCAACCCCTATTGCAGTGGTCACAGTTTAAAATACATGTTGCAACAACACTTATATACACTATAACAAACAAACCCTGTTGGTTGCCTAAAATGTTGTTGACAATTATAAAAACATTTTTCACTTGTACTTGACAGGAAAAAATATTCGTAAAACAAAAAGTGATATAAAACAATTCCCCAACTGCTGGCTGGAGTTGCAGCAAGAACTGTATATAATTTCTAAAAAAAGTACGAGTTCCCTACAGTGTGTCTTTTAGTGTATCAACAAATTATACTGCATCTTTTTTTAATATAAGATAAAGTTCACCTTTATTGAAGTCGCCCAATAGTAGAAACCGTCTAGAATTTTTGCAAGAGCTTAAGCTATTTTCATAAAGTTTGACTGATATATGGCCCTGTTAATTATCCTCGGTCCTTGAAGCACATTCATTCCTTCCGGATACGTGACAAGAAAAACATCGTTGCGACAGTCATTTGTTTGAATTACATGGTTATATTCAAATCATCTTATCGAATCAGAGCTTTGGTTTGAATCATATCGGAGTTTAAGTCAATTATAATATTGTTACAAGTAACAATAATATTATAATTAATTTAAACATTATATATTAAAGAGTAATCAGACTATGGCTTAAACCTATGCTCAAATACATTCAAAATCACACATCACCAAGTTCTTAAGGAGCCTTGCTGCACTGGCATATTTTTTCAAGTCAATAATAATAGTTTGTTGTAAAATTAATATTAAATCTAAAGTTTAATTAATATTAAAATTAAACGTAAACATTATATAGTCATCGAAAATCTAAAAGTACGTAACATCACTTTTTCAAATTTTACAGAAGAAGCAAAAAACCTTGCAAAATAAAAACTAAATCGGATATAGAAACAATTGACGGAATATGGAATTAAAACAGAACAACAAAGCCAATTCAAGAAAAAAAACTATATTTTTTTACTATTTTTTAAGTTATGTTATGTATATTAATGATTAACCATAATATGGCTAAATATTTTGGTGCCAGTTTAGCAAATTTTAGTCCTGCAGAAATCAATGCTCGACTGTGGATAAACCTGAATTATTTATACTATTTTGAATATTGATCAAACAAGAATTTCAGAAAAAACTACTAATAAATATGATATGCTGTACACGCCGTTCATGTGGTGTGTGTATTCATTGTGAGTACTTATTTGCATGATTTTTACAAGCAATTAACATTGTTTTTAAATATCAATAAAAATTTTATATAGTTTAATTATATTTCAGTAGCCATGTATGGTAATTAAACTGTACAAAAAATAATCTTAAACAGGGATATAAAGGAATGTAAATGTAAAAAAATGTGTTTCGCAAAAGTTTATCATAATTCTTTGAATACATCAACTACGAAAATGCACCTTGAGCTTCAGAAGCAAGTCAAAACTTAAAATGTATCTTAGGGCTAGTTTCGTTGCCATTCAGCAACTACTTAAAATTTTTACTTATTTGTGTTTTTCAAATTGAACAGCTTTGCTTTGATCTTTAAATACTCTAAGTAGTAGAGTTTTATGAAAACTCAAGCTCGTTTAAGTGCTGTTTAAGGAAACTTTTTGCCATATTTTTAAAAAAAGACCCACCCATACAGTGATGAGGTAGAGGTTTAAAATGTTTAATACAAATCTTCCTCGTAGTGTTGTACATTAATCTAGTGAACACACTTTATACCTAATATGTAAACGGCTTAAAGTATTTACTATGGTGGTTCACTGTTATATTGTGCTCTGAAACAAAACTTAGGTCAGGTGTAAACTTTCAAAATGCCTATACTTTTTTCTGCTATCTACCCGAATCAATCGTGCTATTCTTTTGTGTAATTACATGTTACAAAATATTAAAAACAAAAATAGATTGATTTCTTCAATCATAATATGGTTGTCTAAGTCATATCTATCCATATATTTTGTTTTTTTTGTACTTCTAAGAATTCATAATGGAAGAAGAGCGATTGCAAATTAATATTTTTAAAATTACAAATATAGTGGCAAATTTTTACGTACGTGTATTATAACAGAAACAATTATGTGTTTTTTACTTAACGATGCAATCTAAAATGTATTTCCATAATACTTCTATTTTTATGAAACCTAAATGAAGAGTATTTTAAAATCTACTCTGCTTCCACATTTTTCTTAATATACATTTACTTACACTTGTAAATACTATAGTCGGTTCTTTTATGTGACAATTTCAGCCTGCTAAATTCACTTTTTAGCCGGGGGATTGTAATAATAAAACCATGAAGAATGTTCGTATAAAATATTTGCAGGATTATATTTTTCTTGTATCAATTTGTGTATGAATTAAGCGCATTTTCTCGTGTTCTAGTTAAATGAAATAAACAAAAATTACTCTCAGTGTTGCCAAGAGCTGAAAAAAGTAATGTTTAGGTTTTTAAATAACTCTCAAAATTGTATGCATGTAAAAAAATGTTTGGTAGAATGCAAACATATTTTAAGTTTATGTATAGTACTCATAAAATTAAAAGCAAAATATGAAAGTATTAATTCTAAAAGCACTTCGCTCCTTTATTGCAACGTAGTCATATTGCAAAAAAACTTTATTATTGAGCAATATTATTCGCCCTACTGCTTTCCACTTTGTGTAAAAATATATCGATTACTCTTGAGAGGAGAATACTTTTTTAAATTTATAACTTTTAACTCGTTTTTTGACGAACGAGTTTTTTTAAGAAATGACTACGTTGCAATAAAGGAGTCATATGATTCACAAACTTTCTACTAATTCTACTTCGACGCTTTAATTCATTACATTAACATGGGTTGAAAGCAAGAGTACTTACCACATTTGCATACAAATAGAGATAAAAAATGTTAATCCGGTATGTTCTACGTTCCTCTTTGAAGACGAATTCAATTGAAATCACTTCAGTTAAAATTTTTTATGTTATGCATTCTTCTTTATACATTGGAATTTTAGTATTCAATACAAATATAATATACTTTTCCAGAACATCAAAAATGAAAAGCTTACTTTTCATATTTCATTTTCACTACTTTTGTAGAACATGCCTGGTTATTTTGAAGTCATTGTTTGAACAAAACACAAACAGATGAAGAATATATTTTAAGGACTAAATCGTGCTTTTTAAATTATTGTTTTTTTTACACCAAGTGCTTCACTCAGGTGTCTATAGTACAACTACGCGATAAAAAATTAGCGGTATTCAGCGTTTAATGCAAATGGTCTTGCAAAAGTGAAAATGCAAAATATCGTTGCTTTTTTATGAAATCCAACAACCAAATACACAGAGTTGCTGTTAAATTTCACAAAAAAGCTAAGATATTTTACATTTCCTCTTTCGCAAGACCTTTTGCACCAAATACTGAATACCGCCATTGTTTTCGCGACAAACTACACAATAAAAAAAATCTGCTTTGCTTTGCCAGGAGTTCAACTCCCAATCATCCATACTATAATGGCAAGACCTGCTACTGCGCCATCCAGAGAATAACTTACATGTTCTTTTTCACTGTTAAATAGTTATAACATTAAAGTAAACTTAAGCAGATGGTACGGTATTTGTATTCGAAATAATTCTGCTCTTATTGGAAAGTCATTAACAAGTGTTTGCTTGGTACACACAAATTTTTGGAACCTAAGTAAGTTGTTTAAGAACAGATGGGATTGCAAAACGAAAGTTCTATACGGTAAAAAAAATGTTTTACAATGGTGCCATACTTTAGGTGACCATACTTATCTGCATGTCGTGTTGGTTTTATTTTTGTTTTCTAAATAAATATTCTTTTAAATAGCTGTAATTAAAAAGAGAACCACTAACAACATAAAAAAATCTCCCACGAAATTAAAATATAAATGTAGCGTCGAAAATTTTAAGCTTGCAACGCTGATCACTTGCAACTTTAATGTTGCTGCTTTTTTATTTTGCAATTTTTGCACACGTTTTTTTAAGGTTCTTAGTGCATTTGTTGCGGCAGTATCCGCAATAGCTGTTTATAAAAATATAATTAAAAAAATAAAATACAACAGCAAAGGTGGAATAAAAAGAACGTAGTTTAAATATACTGCATTCATTCACTTTCCCAACGTTTATTATGTTAAAACACTGTTGCTTCTTTTTGCAGTTGTTGCATATAGTTAGTTTTATTGGGTTCTACGTATTTTTTTTCTGCTCGTATTTATTAATTTTTTATTAATTTATTTTTTCTGTTATTGTTGCTGCTATTGTTGCTGTTGGCAGGCGCGTTTTACAGGACTCTCACTCTTGTCAAAGTTTGTGACTTATTCGAAGGCTTCACGTTATATAATGTTATGGAGAGAAAAATAATTATGAATTTTTTCAAATAATTTTAGATAAACATATTTATCATACAAAATATATTGTCACCTTAAATGCAAACGGACGTAACATCAAATGTTTTCGAAATATAAGTTTTGATTGATTATGGTTCGTCTTGTCAAAATATATATTCACGGAATATTTTAGATTCCTACGATCAAAAACTCTCCCTTTATTAAAGATATTCAAACTGGAGTATATACAAGTGCGTGTATTTTTTAATGCAACAAATATGAGTTACTTTGTCTTTTTCAAAAATAACTAGGACCCCATATTACTAAAGAGATAAAATACTCTATTATTACTGACTTTATATGATATTTAACTTCTCCTTTAAAATAAATGAAAGTGTAGTAGCGTCCGTTTGCATTTAAAATGACGAAATCTTTGAAAAAAGATATCGAGGCAATCTCAGTTAATAAATTAAAAAAATATTCATATTCAAATAAGGGCTTGACATAGAAAAATTTTTTGCTTTTACTAAACTTGTCAACGTGACGAGATAAACAGTCACTTCGTTAAGCTAGAAGTCCCTGAAAAACTGGAATGGATTATATATATTTTTAAATATCATGAATTTTTTCCTACCATAGATTTGAAAGGTAAAATAAAAAACTCTTTCTTTTATTTTTTGAACAGCAATTTCAAAATAGATGATTATTTTACTTAAACCAAACAACTTGCATTAATCAACAGTAGCTATATAACTACTTACTGGTAAATAAAAAAGTATGTTATTCCTTCAAAATCAAGGATTTAATACTGAATGCCTTCTAAGTATTCACTAGATTATTCAAACACCTGAACTGAACCTTATTTAACCGGGGTTTTCCCTTTAATAAAGTTAGCCTTTATCGAACAACGTATTTTTGGATCCAATGGACGGCTCTTTTTTTAAGCCGTTTGATTAGTTTCTAACCAAAAATAATTTTAGATTTTTTATAAAAACATATTGTTTGCGATTTCCTATATTTAAACATTAATTGCTGGTTGGGGAATTTGATGGCAGTAAGCATCAGCATCAGAAATCGACATTATCCGTTTCAATCAGAATTGTGATCAGAAATAATTGTTTGCACCCAGCATTATCGCTTAGAAGAAGACTGATCTCCCGACAGCTAGCAGAATAAATAAACAATATGTAAACAAATGTCATGACATTTAGATATAACTTTCTTTTTAAAAATTCTTTCAAATAAAGTTTTATTTACAGAAGGAGCTTACAAATTGTTAACAGGAACCAGAACCATTTTGCCTTGTTATTCATTAAGTAATAGTTTCAATTTAAATGATTTTGGTTTAAAATATGCCCAAGGCGATGATTCGGCTGATAACGGGCTGCGTGCCGCACCAGAAACGTGCACCTCCTGCCCTAGAAAGTACTCTAACTCTCTAAAAAAATTGTAACCCGCCGCCACGCCCTCCAATAAGTGCATGTGCACTAAAACAATGTACGTATAAGCATTTCATTAAATCCGGAGGAATTACACCTTTGGTGTCGTATATCCTTTCCCTTAAAAACGCTCTAAAATTTCTAAAATATATTACATTTTAGATAACGCATTAATATACTGAATATTGACACCAAGTTTGCTCAGTTTGGCGCAGAAATTTTTCATTATAAAAAGTTTACTCAAAGACATTTAATATCACTCATACGTACAGTATACGCATGATTTTTCGCAAAAAGCGGTACTATGATCAAAACATTTTCATAAAAGCTTCGCGAAAATGAGCACTTTTAAGGCCCCAATTTATATAAACTAAAAAAATAAATATTTTTACAAAATACGGATTCTTTTTCTTAACCACAGAGTTCGTCCTGCTCTTGAAACAACACCACAGAAAACGTAAATTTTAAAATGCGTTTTTCCTTATTTCTACTCGGCTTGAAAACGTTTTTTCTTTTGATTTTACTTAAGTACGAGCCATGTAGATATATAAATTAAAAAAACAAAAATTTTTAGAGCATATATTTTCCATTTATCAGCTCAAATTTCGCTCTGCTTATGAAAGTACACTACAAAAAACGTAAATTAAAAAATGCATTTCTCATTATTGCTACTCAGTTTCTGTTTTGAAGTGTATAAATAAATTCAAGTAATACAAATTTTTTAAGTATATATTTTCCATTTTGTCACCTCAAACTTCGTTCTGCTTATGAAAAAAGACCATTGAAAAGCGTTAATTTAAAAATCCGTGTTTTCTGATTGAAACTCAGTTTAAGCTAGTTTCTTTTTTAGTTTTCCTAAATTAAGTGAATCTAAGAATATGTGATATATTTCATAACGCAAGTATAGCTCATCTATTTTTTCCCAAAAATGAAGCAATCTACATCCTGCTTAAACCAAAGATTATTCAAGTAGATTTCCTCCACTTCAGGACAAAAATTGTATATAATCATGGCGTTTAAGTGCTTGAAATTTACTGAAATAGCGTTTTCAGCACTCTTTTAAGTAAAGATTAAGGTTTTTCAATAACTTTTTCACAGATGTATGATACTGACTAATAGTCAACATTTTGGACAGAAAAATCAACGAAAATCATATTTGTGTTTAGACCGCCATTTGCATATACGATTTAATTTAATAGCAGTACATCCTTTACATATGTGATCCATTTTAATAGTAGTAGTAGTGGTAGTAGCTAATAATTGATATAATCAGTGATAAATCGCAAAACTTAGAAAAAAAAACTTGTCTAGCTCCTAAGTAACTTTTTTATATTGGTAAATCGACTGCTGCTGGAAATTTGCATATCTACCGACTCGTTATTTTTTTGCCAACTTGCCATTTATTTAATTGTTTAAGAAAACTGAAGCTCTACCAACTAACATGTACTTTCTTTGGGGATGGGATAGTGAGATAAAACTGTTGGTAAAATATTTTGTTTAAATATTAGCACAGATCAGTACTAACCGCTGCCAGTCTAACGGACCAACGGAATAATTAACGCAGTACCATATTAATGTACATCAGAAAAACTAATAACGTCGATGACTTGCTTGCTCCTGGACTCGAGTTCACGTGGTTAGTTATTACTTGCTTTGTATACAATACAGTAACCACTTCCCTCGCTTTTTCACTAGTCAAATTTAACAACTGGATGGCTATTTTTCATAATTTTAAACATTTTTGCGAAACTCATAAATAGAAAATGGTTTGCCACAAAAGTTTTAAAAGTAACCGCCATTGTAGAGTTGTTTTAAGCTCATACAGCCGATAATTCTCGATAATATAAAATATATTTCTTTTAACAAATAAAAATTATATTCTCCGGCCTTTTGTTTAAGACTTTCAATAAAGTATCTGTATAATATTTTAAATAAATTTTTTTAGCTTGCATTACTTTTTCTTTTATTGCAAAGTCCCAGCAACATTTAATATATTTAAAAACTATAAATGTCAAAATACAATGACGATAAGTAGTGGAAGTAACACGCAAGAACAATAAAACAAAAATAAGTGTATGCAACAATAACTTTTATTATTTTTATATTTTTTCGTTCTTCTTTTTTTTATTGCCATCCACCTTAATTGCCATGAATACTTTTAATTTTCTCGTTTAATACTGGAAGTGGAAATGATGCCTTCTAAAATTTTTACAAACATAAATAAAAAAAAATACAAAATTAAAAAAAAAATATTTTGGTGCTTTTTATGGGAATTGCTAAAATTTTTAGTATTTAAAATTTTTAAACGCACTTTTTCCCAAAAATTAATATTTTACATATTTTTTACAACTTCTATACTGTTTAAACATTTTGTTTATTTTAATGTAGGTTTAGTATAATAGCTCCAGTTGTTCTAAGAAATATTTGTGATGATCCGCATTAGCAACAGTGAAATGAGCATAGGAACTCGGTATACCCCTGAATAAAAATTTTCAATTTGTTTTTAATAACACTATAATTGTTTTTCTAAATATGTAAAATATTAATTTTAGGAAAATAGTGCGATTAAAAATTTAAATATTTCGGTGTTAAAAATTTTATATTTGGAGCTTTGTCATTATAAAGTCTATGTATATTCAAAATCGTGTCATTTCAGTATGTTGATTGAATTATAAAATATGCAATTACAAATAAATAAAATAAAATACAATTAAATTAATTAATTATTCAATATCATTGATAATCCTAAAATATACAACGTAATGTTGTTTTAGAAGTAATATTATTTAAATTTCCTCATTTTAAAGTCCAATTCAAAAGAGCTAAAAAAACCTATTCGCACAGGTAAAATAAAATAAAATAAAAATACAATTAGAATTTTTAATTGTAAAACTCTAGAAAAATGATAGGAAGCTAAAAACATATATTCCGGGGCTAACCGATGAAACATGAGGCAAAATATAGCTTTGAAAGGATTAAACTGGTAATATTGGTGCTGAGAAATTGAATGAAACAAGGAAACCTATCATTACTCTAACAACATATTAATTATTTTGAATAACAAAATAATGTTTTGATATTTAATACGCTAAATACTATCCGCCGTATTCATAAAAAAATAATATGGGCTTGAAATGTATTTTAAAGAAAATTTGTATGAAAAATTTGTTTTAAAATACATTTCAAATACAAATTATTTTTTTATGAATGCGGTCCTATAAATTTCAAAATTATTTTTTACTTTAAATATCTTCAAAATCTACTCGCGTTTAAGTCATTTGCTTAAAATGTGACATTGTTGTTTCTTGTTAAATATTTTACTAAATAATAATGAATTTTGCTAAAGCCCTTTAATACTAAATCATTTATGTGGCTTTATTTAATACTCATTGCTTAATTACACAATGCAATAATAATTTAGTTTAAAATTATTCATTACAATGTTGCATTTATTTTATATTCACATTCAGTGTGATTTTCGAAAATCTTTGTGTATGTCAGTGTTTAACTTTGTTATAATAATAATAACAATAATAACAAAAACTAAGAGGGGGATAATTTTGAATATTATTGTAGTTAATATTTGAAAATTACAATAAAGGTTAATGAACAGATCATCAAAATTACATTGAATAGTACGTGTATGCTTCTGCAATGAATAATAAAATTTATGGTTGCAGTATTTTAATAAGGATTGTGAAATATTTGTATTTGTGTACGAAAATGCAATGACTATTCGGTTTGAAATTATTAATTTTTAGCAATGGCGTATGCAATTTTATTGATGCAAATAAAACGTGGAAGTTGTTTCATAATTTTGCATCCGCAAGTAAAATCTCTTGTGGAAATAAAAAATTTCGAAGCTTAACACAAAGAGTTTATGCTCCCGTGTTTAGCGGAAAGGCTGTAAACTTTCTTCAGCTATTGGAATCTTTAATATCAATGCCGATAAATTATTTAAATAGCTTTTTACCATAAATACAAAATATATTATTTAATATATTATGTCGTTCATAAAGAGGCTTTTAATATGATCGAAGATGAAAACTTGATTGCGTTTCTCAAGTGTAAGAGAAGTAATTTCATTATTCAAATTAAAAAGTAAATGAATTTTATATGTACAGCTATTATTGATTGAACAATATAAGTACTGCCCAGGGCCTATTAAACAGGTGAAGTTATTAGTACAATAATTAAAACAATACAATAGCAACAGACAATTTTTATATTGGTTCTGTCGAAAACATCTACAGAAAACAAATATAGAAATATACAAACGCAATCTTTTTGACATTCGAAATAGAAAGTATAAGCAACACAAAGAAATCATCTGCCCCAATGATGTCACATGATTGAGGTGTGGCGTTGGCTCAGGTAGTAAGCACGTTGGCTACAAACCGAAGGACCTGGGTTCAAACCCAGTGTCAGACAGAGTCATGAAATAAAAAACACCACGCATTTCTCTGATGTGCATTGGTGTGTCAGTTGTTGGCGGAAGATTTCAGTGGCGAAGGCATGGTCACTGGTCACTGAACAGTACCAACTTCAGCTGATACTAATTCCAATGTAACATCAGAGCGCCCTCCTTCGTTGGTACTGAGTAGCACAATCAACGGCGAAGTAAAATAAAATTAATAAAAAAGAAGTGGCTACTAAACTAAACATAGCTTCAAAACTCGTAATGTCCTCCTCGCCACCAGAGGCGCTGCAACACTGCTCTACGAATAAACGTGCAGAAAAAAAAAGCAGAGTTGTAAAGAACGAATGAAGCTTCACCTCCTTTCATATCTATCACTATCCCTTTCCACTAGTTCCAGCACAATGCATTGCATGTGTAGGGGTCATCATCCCCTGAGTGCTGGTCCAAGATAAAAAAAAAAAAAAAAAAAAAATGATTAATATGCCTTTTTAATTCCTTGAAATAATAAAAATTTGCCTTTTTATTTTGTATCGTCTGTAAAGTATATATCTTAGTTTAATTAGGGTTTATCGATCAAGTTTTTTCTATTAAGTTCAATACAATACAGGCATTTTGTTTTTGTTTAAATCGCAGGGAAATCAGTTCAAGAAAATTGTATTTTATGTTAGTGATGGAAAATTAAATTTTTCCTTGGTACAAAAAAATTGAAAATTTTATAATTTTTTCTTTATTAACTAAAAACATACAATGAATTGTATTTGTTCTTGCGTTTATGTTATGTTATCGAAGCATATATAATGGTTTTACCTGATACCAAACATTTTTCTTAACCGCTTATCTCACGAAGATAAACGTTTGCGATTAAAGTTTCAAATCATGGTAGAATAATACAAGTAGTGTCGAAGCGTTAACGGACTTATTTTTCTTGGGTTCGAGTGTATCAAAATTTTATTATCTATTACTGACACACACCCACACTGCTAAAAAAGTACACTTAATCACTTGTTTCACATGCAAATAAGAAAAGGAAAAGAGACAAATTTCTTTAAAGAACAGAAAATCCAACCATTTTGCCATTTTACTTTTGTGCTTTTTGACAGCAGTCTTCTTGTAGCTTCGACACCACCTATATTATTCCACCATATTTCAAATCATATTAAGAGCAAATGTTTGGTGTTGAACTTAATGTTACACTACATTGATCTTCTTCAAAGACTTCGAATATTTAAATACATATATGTATTTTCCTAAATTATAGATATTTTCAAACTTGAAATACACTTCAAGTAGAACTTTTGTTGTTGTTTGTGTGCAACTAATTTCGGTCCTCGGATTTGTGATACCGACCTAGACCTAATACCATGTTACTCCTCGGGTTCATTTAGTACTTTCAAACTAATTTGACTTTTACGCGTTCAACAATTGCATATACGAGTAACATATATAACATAGTGAAAGAATTTTAAAAGAGTACAACGTCTTAAGCTTGTCTTTAAATATGCTTTTACGGGTCTCGCGTATATATCCAGGTGATAAACAATTTCGATCTTAAATTAAGAACGATTTCCAATAAAATTCGGTACCATGTAATATATACCAAATGAAATAATTTCCAACCAAAATGGAAAAAAGGCCAACGGGAAATTGAAACTTAAAATTTATTTTTAGTTTGAGAAACACTACAATTTAGGAAAATGCAAATTTTGAAAAATTCCAAGTTTTGAAGAAGATCAATTTAGTTTAACATTAAGGTCACACTTAAACATTTAATCTCAACTGAATTTCAATATGATTTTAAACTTTAATCTCAAACTTTTATCTTGGTGTGAAAAGGGATTAAGAATAACGTTTGGCATCAGATAAAACCATTGTTTCGATAATATAATATAATATAAAAGCAAGAACAAATGCGAATTATTATATGTTTTTATTTAATAAAGAAAAAATTACAATGCTTTTGATTTAGTACTGTGGAGGTCAAAAAAGTACTATTTATAATATTATTTTTTGTACCGAAGAAAAATTTAATTTTCCATTACTAACATACAAAATACAATTTCTTTATGTTGTAGTCAGCTGTTTTTGACTTCTTACTTTCTTGTTTTTTTTTTATTGTTAAATTGTTGTAGTTATTAACAGACCTGTATTATTAAATCATGAACGCTACAAAAAATCTCCTTGACTATTTAACACACCTTTATTATTGGATCATGAATAAAATAATCAAATGTTTTTGTGAATAAAATTAATAAGTGTAATAATGTTGTGTGATGTAAAGAGAAAACATTTGCAGCTGTTTTCTTGATGATGACATCTGGAAAAGTTAAATTGCTTTAAAATTGCATGCAGCCAACGTCACAGCTAATAATTTAAATGAATTTTGATAAGCAGTACATGTGAAAAACTTGAAAGAAAAATTGAGCGTGTGGCTGCATGGTAAGAACCTGATCAAATTTTACATAATGCCATTTTTGTTGAGTCGATTTGATTTGAACGCCACAATTAAGTAAAAATTAAAAATATTATTATAATATTATTTTTCATTATTGAAATATTTTGTTTTGAAGTATGAAGGTAATAAATTGCATTTTAAATCAAAATTTACAAGATCAAAAGAAAACATAATTAGTCGAACTTATATATTTATATATATTTATATTGAAATATGATTGAAAAGCAGCTTAATTTTCAGTAGCCAATGGCGCTGAATAGGTCAGAGTAATTATTCATCAGATATGGAATTTCGTACTAACCGAAATTGATTTAACGTGTAAAAATTTATAAGGGGCAAACCTTTTGCATTCGAATTCATAAAATTATACTATTAAATAGTTGATATTCGTAGTCACTAGTATCCACCGTCAAAAGTGGCAAAATTGAACAAAGAACACTGATGAGATGGTATAGCAACCTCGAAATCAGTAATAATCCGTTCTACTAATCTGAGAAACAATAAATTTTTCCAAATAGTATTCTCTTAAGAAAAAAATTAGGAATTTATACAACAAATTTTCTAAAAATAATAACTCGAATTAACTTGAGCCAAACACTTCGTTTAAATATAAGTACATTTATGGAAAAAAAAAATTAAAAGGCATTTGACCAATAAGTGTAAAGTTTTGTTTACACTAACATAATATAACGGTAACAATATTTTTATTTGCCAATTCTCAAGACCATTTGAATGAAGCGACGAAGTCGGCTATTTCTTTTCTATTTTTACAACATTGTATACATATATTTTAAGTCATAAGAGTTTAATTTTATCAGAGGCTTAAAACAGGTATACAATTTTTATATAATAATGATTAAGTGTAAACATGACTGTGTTCGTTGTAACGTAATTAATTATTAGAGTACTTAAAATTCATAATAGCATGAATTGCTGCAGGAACCAGAAAATATTGCTGTTGTCACCATTCTCCAATTATGTGTTTTTTCTGCGTGTTCTTTTAATGGAACCTGGTAGAAAGTACAAATAAACAACGATAACATTGCAATAATTAGTCAAATCTAAACATTTGACTATCACATATTAATTTCGTTTGCTAAAGGAAAAATTAATTAAGTTGTCATTAACATTGGAATATCTATTTAATAGCAAAAATAATCTAAATAATCTGAATAGAACATGATAAAAAAAGAGTCTTATCATTTAAGTATTTTTTTCTATTATTATATATAATCATTATTTTTAGCAACTCGCCATATTGATAGTAGAATCTAAAAAAAGAGAAGGAAGTAAGAACAAGACAATTAAAACACCACTCCAACATACTTATTATTACGAACAACTACTTAAACATCCAATACCCTCAATTCCAATTTACACAAATAAAATAATTCCCGGTTCTTAAAATAGATGTCTCCCTGGCATTTCGTTCTGGAGCATGTTTGTTATATACAATTCATTTTAACATGAAAGGTAATAATTTAAGACTCTACAAATAAAATAATATCAAACATTTCTTTCTGTCAATAAAAAAACTGTGTTGATTGAATTTCCCTTTTAGGAATATGAAAAGTGAAAAATAATACTCTTTGTGAGGAAACGTTTACTCACTAGTTTGTTTGTGTATTTGAACTTTCTAAATACTTTAACATTCGTCTATAATAAGTAGAGTTAAAATATACAATTTGTGTTTAATAACCCGTAATCATGTTGTAAATGAAAAAATAAATCGACAGTGAAAATAAATTGAAGAACGAGAACAAAAATCATTGTTTACAAGGTAATCAATGTTGATAAAAGGAAAATTGGCAGTTGGTACTTTAACTATAAATCTGTCCTATAATTGGTTAAGAAACACACAGTGGGCTAAAACATCTAAAAAGTAATGATGCGATCCTATAAACGATTAAATAAAAAAAATTACCAGACTTTTGATAGCTGGCACGTAGTTAAAGCTTAAAACTTTTGAAGAAAGTAATAGTTCAGTAAATTGTTATGACAGAACTCCAGTACCAAACTTAATATGACTTTAAAAGTAGCTCAGAGACTAAGTATTGTCCGGACAGGGATTTGCAGTGCTTGAATAAATTATTAATTAATTTACTCGATGCTATTAATAATTAATTTAAGAAATAAAGCTTTGCACTTTATAATCCTATGGAAATAACTAATGAGTCATACCTTAGCAATGACATGCATTTTTTTCTTGGTAATGGCATATTGACTCTGGAAATTTACTTTGCGCAGAAAGTTTCAAAACAATCTGCTAAGCAGAAGAAGAAAACAATTAGTGCGGAGATGTTTTACCCACTTGTCTAATCATAATGTATTTTGGCTTATACACGATAAGTAATTTCATGTTCAAGTTTTCATGAGAATCGTTTGAGTCGAAATTCATTTTATTCGTATCATTTATATAAAAACCAGCAAGCATTAGATGTTTGTTAGACGATTGTGCTTAATATATGATTCCTAAAAAATCTGCTGATGATGATCTCATGAGTAGCAATAAGAAAAACATCTACTTTTTTATTGATTATTACTTTTATCACATTTTCTGACATGATCGTCTTTTAATATTGAAATGTTAAATATGCAAGTTTTAAAAAAATCTTCTAATGATTATTTTAAGAGTACGAAAACATTAATGTTATACTTTGTTTAACTACACAATTCTCAAACGATTCCCTCTCCGGTTAATATAAGCGACTTTCGCTGTGTTATGAATGAATCTCACAAAAGAATTGGTTTGTGTAACAGTATCTCTCGTGCATTTAATCTTCTACGTCTAAAAATTGCGGTGACGATCAAAAACTTTCTTCATGAGAATCCCCCTTAGGCTCTTTCACGACTAAAATTGGTAGATGGTAAATCTGAAAACTTACATATAAAAAAATACAAAAAATCAACTTGAAAGAGTACAAAATATTCATCAGTACGGCATATTTTTTATACAATATATAGGACAGTTCTTTTAATAATTGAATCATTGCTACAAAATTATATTAATAAAGATTATTTTTTATTATGAGTAATTTAGTCGCTTCCATTCATATAAACTTCAACATATCACATTTACACAGAACTTACAAACAACCTGCAGTTTTGAACAATTGAGCAGTTTATCAACATCTAGAAATTTATAGCAGCGAAGTTTAGCAACAGAGAATGAATAAACGATTAACGTGAATTTGGCGAAGAAAGATCTCCATGGGATTAAATAATCGATGGCGAATGATTGATATTATCTCATACATTTTAATAGATGTTGATGTATGGTTAATATTATAATTTTTTTTAATTTTATTACTTTCTATCAATTCACTCTATCTAGCAATTAGAGAATAAAGGCTTTTACGCTGGTCGTCACCACTGTAGGTGGTAAGACAATCGGCTTTTTTTATTTCATTTATTAATATGTAGTGTGGTTGTTTTTAAACGTTGTAAATTATATTTCATTGTGAAGCATTTACAAGCATATTATTTTGCTCTTTATTTGTTTTAATTTTCTGAAGGAAGTTCATCAGGTTTTCGGAAAAACATTATGTATACAAAGTCCCATCAAAAATTCTTTTAATGCCAGTAAGTTGAGCAAATTTAGTTATATTTAAAACGCAAAGAAGGAAGGAACACAGTTCAATACTATAATTTTTTTAAAAAGAGCCTAAAAACAAAGTTAAAATATAAACTGACTAGGCTGACACTAAATATATGTGACTGTCTACATGAAAAGTTATCAAATCCTCCCTGGGATTAATTTTTGCAGCGTCAAAAATACTAAAAACGGTTAAAGAACCATTTTTTATTTTAAGATATTCTAGCTCTCTGATTTTAGAAAATATAAACAAAATTGTTAACGAGAATTTGTATTAAAAACAAAAACAAGTTTTCGTATTTTATTAATATTTTCAATATTGATTCTCACTCACTCGTGTTATAAAAACAGGCACAAATTTTTCATTGATATGACGGACGATTGGGTTTATATTAAAAATTTTTAAATTACGACAAGTCGTCGGTCCGAAAATATCAACACGTATCTCTAAAAAACTTTTCTTTAGGAAATTGATTCTAAAGTTTTGACAATATTAGATGATTCGAATTTACATTGCTACCGCAGCACGTTGTCTTAGACCCGGTTCAAATACGTCAGATTTGACTCGTCAATTATGAGTATTTAGGAGAAGCGGTCTTATATATATTTTTTCAATTTGGTGACTTACGTGAAGACAACTACGGGGCGACAAAATGTCTATACTAATTTTTTTAATTAATTTTTGTTAATTGGCTTTTCCGTATGTACTTTAGAAATTTAAAAATTTATAACTACTAAACAAAAAATTTATAAGAAATATGTTAAAACTAGCTGCTAGTTTGGCAGGATTTACAGAAATCATTTATTGTTCCGACGGTCACATATGTTATTAAAATTTATAAAATAAATGTTCCAACTTTATTATGTATAATAAAAACAATAAAAAAATGTTTGCTCTTTATGTCCAGAATATTTTTTTCAATGTGCGCACAATTTTTTATCAAATAATTTTTTTTATCCTAGTGCTTGTTTTCCTTAAACTAAGTTTTCATTTTGTACAAAATTTTTAGACGTAAAACATTGTGGTTTTTATACAGTGTGATCACTGCTTTATTTGAGCATCCATTTAACAGCTGATAGTTGCCTTGTATTTAGTTTGCTTTGAAATTTCATTTTAAATCGACTTACACCAGAGCAACGCGTGCAAATTATAGAAACTTTTATTCAAAATAATGAAGAACAAATTGATATTGATTTTGAATTTCCATTCAAAATGTTATTTTTCGATGAATCCCATTTCTGGTTGAATCGGTACGTAAATTTGTAGAATTATCGTACTTGCAGTGAGGAGAATCCACAACCTTTTATCGAAGCACTATTATATCCACAAAAAATTAATGTTGGGTGCGCTTTATGGGCTGGCAGAGTCATTGGCCCATATGTCTTCAACAACGATAATGATCAGAATGTTACTGCAAGATCGTGTTATTTAACGTATTAGATTATTTTCTTTGGAATTATGTTAAGTCACTTGTCTACGTCGATAAACAATAAACAATTGAACACCTGGAAATAAACATTCGAAGAGTTATCGGAGCAATACGGCCGCAAATTCTGCGAAAAGCTGTTGAAAATTGCAATTCCTGGTTGCGTCTTTTACGCGCCAGCCGTGGCGGCCACATGGCAGAAATCATATTTTAAACATTATATCTTTGTTTTATTATGATTTAAACTTGTGTCACTCAATAAAAAATAACATTTAGATGAAAATGTGTATAATATATCTACGTATCAATAATTGTAACGACTAAAACAAAACCTGCCAGGAACAAAACTTGTTAACTAATTTTGACAAAACTCTTATATAAAATTATTGCTTCTGCATGAGAATAATACACATTCATTTTTATTGTTGATAGGTGTTTCTACCAACACCAGTTATAAGTAAGCAACAATATGTTTTAACAAGCCACAAATCATTGCTTATGCCTTTTAGCAACAAATTAAGCTGATTTAAAAGGTGAAATATCACAAATATCACACAAACTTGAGATATTGAAAAATGTTACAAACCTGCTTGGAAAACAAAATTACCGAAGCAGTAAAAATAAAGCAAACAAATCCAATACGTCACCATGTAAAATACTTTAGCGCAAAATATGTGTAGTATGTAATATATGTGTAGTTGTGACAGTGTTAGTGAAAGTGTTTTAAAAAACAGCTCTTGTTATATTTACGAACCGAAAATTGAGTTGATTTTATGCCCTTGGAGATAATTGTATAAAGGAAATATGGCACAAGAAAGTATGTAACACAAAAAGCACTAAAGAAAAATTAAAATACACTTTTTGTTGACAACATTTTTTAACAATACTAAAGAAAACATAAAAATATATAAATTTAAATCTTTTTATTTATCAGAATTTTCCTCTTAAAAGATCAAATCTACGAGGACATAATTTTTAATCTCAGCATTAATGTGGTCTGTATGTACATACGAACAGACATATTTCACAATAAAATAACTGCGAACTTGATATCGTTACAAGTATGTGTAAGTGCAAAAGTGTGCGAGTACGTTTAAGCATTATTATATGCTTTATTTTATGTTCATTTACAACTCAATGACGTGTGCGCTATAATTTGCATTGCGGAAGTCTTGCCACATTAAGAGTAATTTTTTATTTAACAAACCAAAGCTACAATTAAAGCAACAACAACAATAATCACCTGCTTTCCTGCACCCAGTAGCAGAAACAACAACGAACTACAGAACACAACAAGAATCAACAGCTTTAAGTGCAGCAGCGACAACAACAACGAAATTTGTGGCAATAATAACAGCACAATTTCAACCATTATTATAGCCACAAAATAACAACCGCATTATGGAAGTCGTGCATGTCGTCAGTTGTATAATTTTCCTTTTAACCGTTACAGCTTCACCAGAAATACCATCAAAAGGTAAGTTATTCACGTCCTATAAGTCTATCTCCTTTTCTCTTTTTGTGCGTTAATGAAGTACAGCAAATGATTATAACTTATATGTGACAGAACTTAATGTTAATGAATATTTTTGCAAAAAAAATTTCAGAAAACAATTATTAAAAAAAAACTAAATAAAACACATATGGAACACTGATGATAGGAGTGTAGCGGCTCCCGAAAAACAACATTGTTTTTGTTCCGCCGTGTAAGTTTAAATTAATTGATGTTAATTTATGCCTTTTACCTTTTGAATATTGTCTCATATCCAACTCTTCCTGACAAAAAATGTTACGAACTTTAGCTAACACTAACAACCAATTTGTTCGAAAAATAATCACATTAAAAAAAACAACATAAGACTTTTTGTTAATTTTTCCAGGAAGAGCGTTCTGCTACCAGTTCCATAAATTAATAAACGAAAGTAGATGACATGGACCAATTCTTACTAAATTTTATTTTAGATTTGTATATTTTGCTGTATTTGAATATATTTACACGTCTAACAATATATTTGAAACATACATATGTGACCCTTTTATGAGTGTGTAAAATTTGTCTTAAGAAAACCTTAGATGCTTTCTATTCAAACGTCTGACAAGTTTAAGGGAACTGTTCCATTTGAATCAAATTATATGCATAAGTTAAGCCTTTTTTTAGACGTTTATATGGGTTTCCAATTCCCTTTTTTAAGAACTTAAAATTATCTAAAAAATCAAATTAAAAAAATTTGAATGAACAAAGACAATCAGCACTTTTATTGCTTTCTTTTTCACAACTGTAAGCAAACAACAATGTTGGTCATTTCCTTCCTCCATTATCCTGTGAAATTTTTAACAAAACTTTTCGAAAAAAATATTTAAGGCTTAAAAATTGTGCTATAAACCTAAATTTTATTCGCAAGGAAAATTAGTAAAAGCTTGCGAATTTTTTCACAAGTTTCTATTGTTTTGAACGAAATTTCAGTATGCGTCTCCAATATTCAAGTTTGTTGAAAATTTAACAAGACAATGAAAGACAAGGTTTTGAAAGTGTATGACCAACATCCTTTTTTACCTTAATTTTAATTTAAGATTGTCCCAATTGTCCTGTTACATTTAACACCAATAGTAACATTAACTAAAACATCTTGCACGATTCTGCAATAAATTTTCGCATACAGTAAATTTAACTTCGCTGCGCAAACAAGCTTGTACCATGTTTTGTTATTATTTGCAGTTAAACTTGATTTTTATATAAAACTATTTTAAAACTGCCAAAGATATGGTTAAGATGCAGATATACCAAATGCACTTAAGAAATGATTCGGAAGTGTATTTACAGAAAATATGTATGCTTAGGCAGTTAAGTCAAAACGCAACTAACGCTGATTTTTTATATGAAAATAATTTTAAAAAACCAAAAATTTAAGGCATTTATCTTAAATGTGCAGTTACAAAAAAGGCACCTAAAAAGAAAATTATATGCGATTCTAGAGAATAGTTAAGGAAAGTATTTTATAATAATTTTATGCAGTTAAGTCAAAAGTGATCTGCACTAAAACGAGGCATAATCAAAACGACTGTATTATATTTGCAAATTTCTCCTCAAAAAGGACCCCCACGGAAGACTCGCATAAAAACTATTCATATAAAAGAACGTACATTTTTTTCAATAAAATATTTATTCTTTTATTTTAAAATTACATTATTTTGATCAGTAAAGTTAATATTATTTTACTAACCCCAAAAAGTTTCATAAATCAAAATGACAGTTTTTTATCACTACAAATTACTTACATATATTTACACTAACATATTGTTGCTACAACTATACGTATTTTTTAAATAAAACTTGAATGTAAACGCACAAAATAGTTCAATTCAAAAATATATTTTTAACTTATCAAATTTAACACTTTTCAAACATTTTTTATTTATGAACGGAAACACTTGCTTAAAACAATAACAGCTACAGAAAAATTATATGTTAAATAAATGAACATTCATTCGTACAATGTGTTGAATAAATTTTTTAAATTTGAAAGGAAACAGAAAAAGTGAAAAAAAAAATTGTAATACCAGAGGGTAATAACAAAACAAACAAACATTCTACTTGTTTGTGTATTATTACAATAATTCATAATCCTTGATATGAATACTTATATGTATGCATGTTTATATGTACATGCATTAGGGTTGTCCTTCGAATTAAAATTATTCGAAAAATTCGAACAATTTTTATCATGTTTGTTCAAACGAACAAACATTCTTCAATTTCGAATAACGAATTGTTCGAATAATCGAAGACTCCAATAATTAATAAACGACGTATAAAATTTTAATATTATTCCTGAATTCTGGAAATTTCCTATCCAAAACTAGATTTTTAAAATAGACCGCAAGAAACGAAATAAAGCAGTCAAAGTGTTCACTATTATTTTGTTATAAAAATATTTACGAATGACCTCAACTACGATGAAGAATTAAATGATGTTTTTGAGGTAACTGATAAAGTTTTATTAAATGATCTAAAAAGTCTATAAATAAAGTAAGAAATTGTACGTTAACAGTACTCGTATTGATGTTGATCTGAACTATTTCGAAAAATCAAAGAAAAGAAAAAGCAAACATGCTATGCTCTTTAATGGTTATTTAAACGCAATTTTTTTATTCTTTCTTTGTTCGAATTTTTCCAACAAAATTTTAAAATTATTCGTTTATTTGAACAAAACAAATATCACGAAATTTTATTCGAACAATTAAAAAACACAAATAATTGACGACCCTAATATGCATACACATATTCAAACATGAAAGTAAGAAAGTACATAAACCCATTTATATGAATATATTTTTTTGTTACATGTCTATATATTTATATGCACACATTATTCAGTAACAACTCATACACTTTATCGTAATGTTTTAAATTTTTATTTTTATTTATTTGATTTTTTAAGAAAAAGCATCTTAAAATATAAGAACTTCAAAAATATTTCTTATTTATTTTACCCCAATATTGCATTAAAAATACTCATAGAAAATGGTTGATGGGGAGTCTACATACCAGACCGAATTCGGTCGGAAAGTTTACTTCATTGACGAAGAGAAGACGTAACGAAACCAATTTAATTAGTTGACAAGAAAGCGGTCGTCTTTATCACATATATGCGGGATTTCTGAAAAAAATTTGTAATAATTTTCTGTGGGAATTTTAAAGGCCTTTGCAACATTCTAAGCAATTTCTGGAAATCGTCTTTCAAAAAATCTGACTTTTATTATACTTTTTATAATCCTATTAGTGTCGGAGAAAAATCTGATAACAATAAGAAACTTTTCAAAATTATATAAATCTTTTGATAAAAATTCGTATTAATATCGCACATAATTCTCGCATATAATCAAAAAGTCAAGACTAATTTTACAGTTTCTCTTGAGGCAAGAATTTTGCTGGTACTTTTACCGCCAATTCATAAATAACTTTTAAGCTTATTTTATGCAATTTACAAACATTAATGGCCTCATTCACAAACGATTATTAAAGTTAATATGTGCATTAAAACCGGGGTTTCCATATAAAAAGCAACATTAAACCTACTATAACTTTATTTATCGTTTGTGAATAAGGTCATAAATATTTATGTAAGAGCTCTCAACTAACTAATACAATTTCCAAAATTGGGAAATATACAGAAAATATTGAACTCAAATTATTTATAAAACAGTACAGAAAATGTACTAAATACGTTGTTAAATGACCTAATCCTACCTTCAAGTAACGACAAGTTGTAATAATGGCCCTTATTAATTTAAGTTGTTATTTTTTTGTGGAAAACATCTAAAGCTACAACTAATATTTTAGCGTTTGGAAAGCTCATGGTCATACTATCCAGCATGCACCGAAATCTTTGTTTCCTAACTCTAAAACATCGCTCAACGGTATTTCGAGTTGAAATATGCGTGTTATAGTATTTTTCGGGGTGAAGTAGAGATGTAAATAAATATGGTGTTACTTTATAGGCGGAACCGCCAAGCAAACGGCCTCGAAATTATTGCTTTTTAAACTGTTCTTTTATTGTCGATTCATTAAATATCCCGCGGCCGTGTGTACTACCTCCCTATCTTGCCAAAATGTCCAACATTTTCAGTTAGTAAAAGCAAACAACCTTCCAGAAAATTTTATATAGTCTTGATAAAAAGGTTTGCGCTTTGAATTACGTTTAGTGCCAATGTAATATTGCGCGGCATCACCACCAGTTTTTCTAATTTTTATGTGACAGCTGTCAATTACGCAAAATTGCGAATTGCTTGAAAGCCTTTTTCCAATTCTACTTCATCAATAGAAGATGTCATTTTTATAAATTCTGCAGTGTTTTTCTAAAACGCGAGACACGTGATGGCACAATTTCTACTGACTGTGTCACGAAGGTTACCAACGTCATTTTGACACTCTAAGAAAATTTGTATTCAGCTTATTGTTACGGAATCTTCTATTTATTTTATTTCGTCCCTAGCAACGTAAAGCTACCAAAATTTCGCAGCTCTGGTGATGTTCCACACCCCCTGCTTTCTATTTCAATGTCTGGCTTTATCAATTTAATAATCCTTACTGTTTCCTTGCTAAAACGATATTTCACTTTGAAGCGGTCATCTGGAAGGTAGAAGCCATCAATCCTTTTTTATAAGCTCGTGACCGATAAGAACCGGCCAATTGGTTTATACGCTCTAAATTAAAAAATTACACATTGGAAAATAATTTCCAAATAAAATAAAAATTTATTTTACAAATTCTGTGCATTAAATTTTAACATCGCTTTAAAGTATGAGGGTAGTTGCTTTAAATTACTTTATGCTAACATCAGTTTACATGACGTGTTGCTAGCGTTTTTGCATAAAACTTTAAGAAATTTTCTTTAACAAAATTTTGCCAACGCTGTTTACCATAAGGCTGTTTGTAATACTTTAAAAAAGTTTGTTACTGTATTCCATAGTAAAATAAATGAATTCAGAGAAAAATATTTACTATGGGAAATAATAAGTTATCTAACATTTTTTCTATTTCGAAATCAGTAAAAGAAATCGTAAACTCTATGAATTTTTTTATTGTATACGGACTTACCAAATGATTTTTGTACAAACAGACTAGTAATTTTGCTGAACAACAAACTTATTCGAGTTGGTGTTTTTAGTTTAAATAAAGAGTTCAACATCTAACGTTTACTGAATCAAATGCATCATTTATTAAAATTTAAAGTGAATGGCAAACAAATGTTTGTCTGAAAAATACATTTTTATTTTTCTGTGTATATACAGAGAAAGAAAACCATAAAGAAAACAGCTAAAGCGCAATGACGAAATATTTCGTTATATCGCTTAACAAAATTTTTTTTAATAAAACTAACAAAATGTACAAAACTCCCACACACACAAAATAAGTGTTATATACAAAAAATAAAATTATATGTATATAAGCATATATTTTGAAACTTCAAAAGAAAACAACTTGAGAAAGCTTTTCATTACAGACGTAAAATAATCAAAATGGTATACAAAATTACGTTTTGTAAACTTTAAAGATTTTTTTCGTGGCATGTTGAATGGACTATTTTCAGTGTAGTAAATGTTTTCAGAGATTTTTCTTGCAATTTATTCAAAGTAAACTTTTATTATTCTTACTTTTTGTGCTTGCTCCAATTTGATTTGCATCCTAATGCAAAATACTTTATCTAAAAAAAAATACTGTAAGTGTACATATTAAGGAAGTCCCAAAATTAGCGCTAGTTTTCAATTAAATTGAAAACAAACTTTTTAGTTTGTTTCATTATTTTTGAGCTTTGTCAATTAAATGAAAGCATATTGTTCTATCGCATAACGCTTTATATTTACAAGCCCTAAGTTGTTAGCTGTCAAATTTTAATTTACAGATACTAACACTTTACCTCACAAATGGCAAAAAATTCAAATCTAGCTTAAATTTTGGGACACCCTTTATATGTGAATATGTACATATATTTTATATGTTTTTTTTTAATTTTATATTTATATAAATGACATACAAGTTTAATACTTGAGTTACTGGTGTTAGAATTTAAATGGGAATTCATAACTTTTGTATATTTGAACAGATTTTTTAAGCAGACAAAAAATTCTTTAAGTTATTGTAGTTTTTGCTGAGGTTCCAGGTCGAATATGTAATAAGTGATAAATATTTTCTTAAATTTTTAACTAAAACTTAACATTAAATTGGCAAAAAATAAACAAGGAAACCACAAACTGCAAGGAATAAAAAATGAAAAAATCAGTAGCCTAAGAAATAGTTTTATTATATTATAGTTTCTTCATACCTAATAAAATTCCGGTTATTATGCCAAAAATACCATTACAGTAGGGCTCCAACATGGAGGCAATTAAGTTTGAGGCCACTATTACTCCGACACGGCCTAAAGTAGAGCCTAGACTGACAGCTTTTCCTCTACAAATTGAATAAAAGTAATTATTTAATTCTTCTTAATATAATCAATATTGAAAAGTTCGCGAATTCACCTTAACTTGGTAGGAACTAAGTCCACCATGGCTCCAAACATAATAGATATTGAAAGTCCCGGCAGCAATATATATAAACAGAATAACACCAAAACTCCAGTGGGGCTGGTAACAATATATAATAAAATACCACACAGAGTTCCTACAGCCAAACCAGCCATCAATACATTCTTTCTACCCAGAGGTTTTAGCAAAACTCCTTGTATTAAAAATCCCACAAAAAATGCAAAACCTATGATAATGTTGTCAATATATGTTTTTGTTGAAATGCTGTCATCACAAATCTTAAAATACATAAATATTAATATAAATATTTTAAATTTAGGGCATAATTTAAGAGATAATATCACGTTATACATACAGCACTACTCGCACTATCTTTCAGTGATGTACCATTAAGACGAGTTATGGCATTAAATTCATCTAAAATTGTACAAATTGTAGCACTCTGACCCGATTTCAAACCACCAGCAGAACGGTTTACGATTTCAGGAAACCAAATTTCCATTCCATGCCAAGCAAACATAAGGCCAAACAAAGCCACCATTGCTAATGTAAGATTTATGCCGTGAGGTTTATAAAACAAGGGCACTGTTGATTTCCAAATGTTGCTGATAATCGAAAAGCCACTTCCCATTGTTAACATTTCAACGCCAGGCAGCTCCTCTTGTTTTATAGTTATGTCTGTACTCTTAAGTACAACTTCTAAGTCTAAGCCCTTGTTATTATTTGAAATCCAATTCAGGGCTCTTAAAGCTTCAGTTTGTCTGTCTTGGGCCAACAAAAACTTTGGGCTCTCGGGATATGAGATCAACAGCAGACCACCTATTAAGCCTGGCAATAAACTAAATAAAATAATCAAACGCCAGGGCTTAAATACAAATGATTCAGTTATTTCAAATGACCACTCTGTTGAAAGCACCATCCATGAAATGGCTAAAAATTACAACACAAAAGCAATAACAACAAAACTTTAAATACTAAAATATTTTACCTACAAGTTTGCTAATAAAATAACTTTTTACCTGGTACATAAATGGACGTTATGCTTACAGACATGGTGGAATAATTTATGACCACAGCACGATATTTAGCCGTGTTAAATTCACTAAGGTATGGATATAAGACGCCCGATATGCCACCCAAACTGTATGTGAAAGCAAATGATAATGATGGTTTTGTTAGAATATTGCAATATTTATTATTTGAAATAGAATACAGAAAAATTTTTTTAATTTTAAGCTGTAATATTTTTTAATATTTTACCTGATGCCCATAAAAAGATTTATGATATTGTACAGCCATATGTTGGTAACGAACATCGTTATAATTTGTAGAGCAATTGCAACAAATATGGACCATATTAAAACAATTAGTCTGCCCCAGATATCACTAACATATCCCCAAATATAGGTGGACAAGACAATACCTGTAATAAGAAACAAAAAACGTATATTAATTTATTTATTTAAATTAAATTAAATTTCATTAAAATGAGGTTGCCACAATCCTGTCGATGGACTTGTGCAAAGTTATTATATGAAAATCCTTCAGTTTCTTTTTTGATGATTCCATACAATTTGTTAACACAAGTCAATCATCTGGATTCTGGAAACCGCTCATTATGGAAGTTTGATTAGTAGCTTCAAATTTTTCAAGTAAATAGTTTATGACCTCATTTTTTCAAACAAAACGTCTCTAAACATTTAAAATCATTTCAAAAAATACTAACGACAAGTTTTCAAGATCGCTTTTTCTTCATACAATTTGCAAAATTTAGAAGTATTCCAATTTAGAACAGCAGGCGCATAAATATGTTATCTGCAATATGTTAAATATGTTCTACATATTTTAACTACAAAATTACTTCAAAATTCAATCATAAAAATGACTGAATTGTGTTATTTTTTGATGACGGAACTTGCTCCACTTGCAAAATAAACAGCTAGAATAAATTTTAAAATTATAAAGAATTCAAAAATATATTCATATATTTTTGGTCCCGACGTGATTTCAAAAGACGACAAAACTATTAATACAGATTAAATATTTTGATATTGTCTACAATATTGTCAGGAACTGGAGGAAGAAGAGGATAAATCGGCTTTTAAAAAAGGGTAGAAAAAGCTAAATCACCAATAATAATAATTTAAAAGCAATGCACTTGAAGTGCATTAAACCAAAAAAAAACTTATAAAAGTCTACATATTTTTTAATTCATTCAAGTCAATACATAACATAAATATTTGGTATTTCTATTGACTTCAATTCAGCACTGGATCAAAAATATAAGAGAATATTTATATTTAGGCATGATATAATAAATATTGCATTATTATTTAAATATATTCAAGTAGTATAAGCAAACAAAAAAATATATATACATTTAATATATTATATACCTTTATGTTCATTTATTATTTATGCATATAACAGGCATTATAATTTCCTCATTGCCAGTAGAATCGTAACTATCATTTGCATAAAGACACGAGTCTAATAATTTCATTAAATCACGGGAAGCTACTAAATCATGGCAACATTTCTGTAACCTTTTAAAAAAACATTTTAATTATAGTATGATTTCTTTCTATAGTTTTAAATATTTCCATGGTACTAAAAAGATTTTCAACCTCAGCGTAACTAAAATATAATAATAAAGGGTTGTTCAATAAGACGTGTCATTTTCAATAGTCTGCCATTTAAACGGTTGTCATGACTCAACCTGTAAGCACATTGAAGTTATTAAAATTCACTAAGAACGTGGTAAAAATTTTGCGGTTAAAGCAGTTTTTGCATCGTCGTGAGGCACTTTGTGAGCAATTAGGAAACTGGTGGAAAATTTGGATCAATTGAGACAAATCATTGATGAGCAAAAGTAAACTCGTGTACGTCGCTCAACTGAAAATATTGCTGTTGTAGACCATAGTGTTGGGAAATCCCACATTTGGTCACTTCTCGTTGACCTTTGGAATCGGGCATTCCACAAACGATACGTGCAAAGTGTCTTGACCCTGTGAGTTCTCGAAGAGCCATTCATTATGAATGCGATACTATCCTCTTAACAATTAAAAAAAACATTCCATGTTTCATTGTTTTTGCTTAAAAATAATATTTTTATATCAAAATGAATTCCCTGGATAGATAGCCAAATAGGTACTGGATTAACAAAATCAAGAAATGTCAGTGCATTGTTAAATTGTCACACCTCCACCCAGAACTCAACTGTTGACTCAAAATTTGTTCATTTCTAACTTAAAATCTTTCGCCATTGGATTTTAATGAACAAAATTCTGCCTTCAGTGTACTTACGTTTATAGATTGGATTAATTTTTTAATGTTTCAAGTTGATTTCATGGGTTCGTAGAAACAAAATTTTGCTTCTTTGAGGCAAAATTTAAAATAAAAAAGGCTAAAAACCACTAAGCTAAAACGTAAATTTCGAGGATAAAGGATAAGAAAAAAGGCCAAATCTAGCCTCGAAAAGGATAAACTGGCATCACATATTGTCTATTATTTTTATTGAGTAATTAAAAAGCTTGTTTTTATTATTTTGATTTACTGCTGTACAATAAGTCTTTCACGATATATCAAACGTTATCGTTCGCTGAATTTTTAGACGAAAAATAACTGATTTGTATCTTACTAATAACATGTTTTACTTAGCGATTTACTAAATAAATGAAATAATGAAATATGTAATTAGTTAAATGCAAAACAGTACATTTTTGTTCAGAACTCTAGCGAACAATAACGCTCGATTTTGTGGGACAGGCTGAAGGTGTTTAAAAAAAGGTTTATATTTGTAAAGTCTATATAAATGCATTTCAATGGTGCTAATGCCAAATTATCAATATTTTTGAAAAGTTTCAAACCTCTTGCTTTATAAAAAAAATATGGTTTAAGGTCTACTGAGGACTTGGCATTAGCACTTATGAAGAGCATGTATAGATTAGTTAAAAAAACCTCAACAAACAGTATCAAACAATATAAATTTTAAAAGACAAATTGATAATGCTATAAAAATTAAGTACATAACTGTGATAGAAAATTATAAATTTAAAATTCTATAACATAATTCAAATTCTATAACATAATTTGTAATAGATTTTAATAAAAACAACACGCCTGAAAAATGTTGTGAAAAACAAACGAAACGTTGTGTAAAACTGGAATAAAAATTGTGTAATTTTTATTTTACATTTGGAAACAAATTATTGACCACTAATATCCCACCGTAGGGAACATACCTTTATTAAAATAATGAAATTAACATATTGATCAGAAAATTATATATCAAATTTTTGATATTCTTTGAAAACAGATATCGAGACCTGTCTTGAATAATAACTTTATGTATATATTTGCGTCAACAACCCCAATCTGAGGTGATTGCGCGGCATGGCAATGGAATGATGCGCAAACCATAGCTCTCATTTAAAAAAGGCTCAATAAGTTTAAAAAGAGCGACACAATACTGGAAAAGCCAAAATCGGTGCGACTAAGATCATCAGGAACGATAAAAAATGTAGTAATCATCACAGCGACTTCCTGCCGAGGCGACAATAAAAATGTTACTACAAAATTAATAACATCCGCCAATGCAATTATTTATATATATTTGTCAGAAATTTGCATTCCAATTGTATATTCAAATAGTTAACAAAAAATTTATATTTCATCGATCCGCTAAATACAAACTTCCATTTAAAACACTTTAATTTAAAAAAATTTTAAATTATGGCGCCAGTGCGAAACAGCATTTATGAACGCTGGAATTTAGACAAAACTATTGACATAAAAACACACGAATCTCATATACACATCTAATTTAAATGCTTTTTATTTGTAAACTAAAAAGAACATCACTTTACTTACCTGTCACACATGCCGCCATCATTACACCTTTCTCGCCCTGCGACATATCAAATTCACATTGTGATGATATCGCTATAATGCCCACCGACAGCTGGGCTGACATAGAGGTCATTGTCAATAAACCACTCACTAATAATAAAATCCATTGGGTTTTACCAAAACCTTGATAAAAAAATTATTACTAATGAAAGCTTTTTGCATTTTTCATCTTAACTGTTTATACAAAAACATGCCTATAATATTTAAAATCTCCTCATATTCCCATACTTTCTTAATTGCACGTGCTTCAGGTTTTTGCTGCATATCTCCTGCCGCACCTTGGCCTACAACTTCAGCGTGTTTTTGTGAACCTTCTCTGGCGCTTATAGATTGTGCTTGCTGAATATTCAAGAGCTGCATATTTGCGCGTTGTGTTCTTATGTACGATGCTATTGCATTTAATAGTAATTTGTTTATGGTTCATCAATCCCATTGCATTGTTAACTTATATTTATAAAATATTCGTCGCTTTCTAATGTTCACTCTAAAGCGCAACTAAAATAAATTTTTATTTTAATTATTCGTTTCAAGTAAATAATTACAATTTATTACTTTTTAAAATTTTTATTAGGTGAGTTCATTAACTTAGTAGTTGAGCAATTTTTTGCTGCAATCTATTGACTTTCATAAGATTGCGTGAGTTAACATAAAATGAAATAAATAAAAGCACAACTTAAAAGAAAAACAAGCAGTTATCTGCCTAAATATTTTAAAGTTTTGATTGATTTTTACAAACGAGTAGCTTTATCCTTTAAAGAAGTTATCCTTTTTTTAATCATATTCATCAATGTTCAGAATTTTTCATTTATAATTTATATCAAAAGCGCACAAGATCGCTACATTTTCCTTCCTAAATTATTCTAATTGAAAAACAATATTCTAACGGAAACAATTTTTAAATAAATATATAATTTTTGAAGTAATAATATATAAAATTTCGGTGAACCAAATGATTTTTACTAGAATGATGCGTGTTTGCAACAACTATGAATAATTATTTAATTAAATTTCTAATACAAGTAAAATACCTGAAAGCTTTCCTTTTAGCCAATTATCAGCATAACTCCTAGAGACTTTGCAGCCCAGCATCTAAATTGAATTAAAATAAAAACGTTAAGTGCCTTTACTTAAGAGCTTCTATGAAAACTTATTGGTACAGACGCCGAAAGTATACACTTTCTTATAATATGGCACCTTTAAAAGCTCTTTAATAAATCAGCCAATCGTGAGTCGTGCTGGCCCACGATCAATTCTTGTTTTGTTTGAGAGAATAACATTTTTAACTATATAAAATTTTTTAAATTTGTTTGTTGTAAGAGTTTTCAGTGTTTTTTTTTTGTTGTGGTACACAATATATTCTTAAAGACAAGATCTATGGCAAAAATAATTCTTCTTGTCTGAACATCCGCTGCTTTGTATTTTAAGTCACAGTTGTACACAAGATAGCAAAGTGTCCACCTACTACAGTACAAGAGATAGAATCCTGTGACAGGCGCTAAGACTTCTTAAAAAATACATCAGGACTCCTTTTTTTACCTTAAGTACAAAACTCTAAAATAAAACATACCTCCAGTTTTTTTTCTATGCTAAGCTTGATTACAATCAAACAAGCTTTTAGAGGTTTCACATGGCATGTTTGTTACATCTAACTTGTCAGGTGAAACTTTGCATGTTTGTCAAAATTGATAACTTACAGACGATTTATAATTTTTAATTTCAAAAACATATACATATCGTTACCTTAATATAAAAAGGTCCTAAGTGTTTTTTTTTCAAAATCGAATGTTTAATCTATTTCGCTAAGAGATCCTTGAATTTATTTAAATAAACAAAAAAATTTTATATTGAAAAAAAATTTTTAGGGCATTTTTATGTCAAGGTAATGATATATAATTATATCTGTCATTATCTCTGATCTTATGCACAATTTTTTTTTGTAAGTGTTAATACATTAACGATGAAATGCAAAGGAGTTCGGTTACTACGAACTTTTCAGCAATGACTGAGTAGAGGAAAGTTGTTTAAGGCCAATCAGTAATGTGGTTTGCTAATTATAATAAATTAAAATAATAATAAACAATAAAAGTAAACAATAGATATAAGAGTTGTCTTCTTGTTATTATCCGTAAGTAAGCATGCCAGAAAACTTACCCTTCATCATAAAAAAATTATACTAGCGAAACATCCAAATACTCTCAGAAAAAATCATTTTCTAATTGATGACCCCTATCATAAGAACTTTGACACAAATGTTATGAAAAATCATCAAAAGACAATCATCATAAAATAATGCATGTATTTGTATTACTGTGTCAGAACTACCCTGCAAATAACGCGAGTAGTCCAAAAGTAACACAAATGTATATAAAAAATATATAAAAAATAGGTTTGCTTTACATCGGAATAACGCAAAAACTAATCCATGTCCTTGAAAATGGACCATGCACAAATAGTTTGTTCGGTATAAGTACGATCGTAAAAGTAAAAAAAATTGTCGTATAGAAATAAGTTCTGGTTTGTAAATGACATGGTCTAAGGCTGCATTACATTTGACCATGTTGTAACTATTCCGTTTCAGCTATAATGAACCACGTAGTCCAATATTATCTGCAGGTTATTATTAAGCTCTAAAAGACTTTTTAAAAACAAGGACAGTACAGGCAACATGCACAGACAAACCCCGTTAGCAAACGATAATATCACATCTGATTTTCATATTGATATCCCAAGGGCGTCTAATTGTATAAAGGTTGTAAAGAAAATCAAAGAGATTCATAACGAATATATTTTGTTTGTTGGTTTTTTAATAAGTTTCAAAACCTTCTATGCTTATACTTTTGTAATTTTTGAATTCTCATTGGTTTTTTTTTAAGTTTTTGTAAAATATAAGAGGTTTGAAACTATTAAAAAATATGGTTTAAGGACTATTGATGATTTGACATTAGCACCAATGAAATGCATATATATATATATAAATATACATAGACTAGCTAAAAACCACTCAACAAACAAAAGCTTTTGAAATTCGTTGTAAAAGGATATCGACACCTGTCTCGAATAATAAATTTAATAATTACTTAGTTATCATATCTGGCATTAACATCGAAAACAATGAGAACGAATAGAGTTAAGTGTCAAATACTCCACACAATAAATTTAATTATAATAAATAAATTAGCTTACGTTGCGTCGATATTTAAGAAGATACTTTAGTTGAGGTGGTAGACTGATTTGTGAACAATACTAGGTTCGAATCTTAGTCGCTTCAGTAAATAATATTTTTAAAATTTAATATATTAAGTATTAAGAATATTAAATCAGGGAATGTTTCCGGATAAACTAAATATAAATAATAATATATTGCGTTGATATTGCGAGTCAATAGTATCCACCGTCAGAAGTGGTGAAATCGGAAAAAGAACACCGATGTGATGGTGTAGCGACCTCGAAAACGGTATTGATCCATTCTGCTTGTCTGATGAGTAATAAATTGTTACAAATAGTACTATATTAATAAAATAACGAATTTATCCAATAAATTTCTTACAGTAACAACAAATGCGTAAACTCAGATGTGAACTGAAGCCAAACAATTCCTTTTAATACAAACTTATTATAAATAAGCAATTCCGTGGAGAAAAGTCCCCTTTAATATGCACAATAAAATCACAATCATCATAAAGTTCCTACGTATGGTTATTTCTCCAATGCCAATGTGTCATTCCATTGATGACAAAATTGTCATAATTTCCATTGATGATAACATGACCAATGTTGTATTAATGTACGTAAAAACTAAAATTGCAATGATGACAAGGATAAAGTGGTCAAAAGCCAAGACAACTGTCATTGTATTGATAACAAATTGCATGAGCATTATGATTGTTTTCCTAACGGCAATGTTTCGATATAGACAGAATAGGCTGTAACTTGTAATAATAGTAATAGATATTGGGAATTCTCATGTATTAAAATTAGCACTTTAACAAAATATACACAGAACTAAGTTAAATATTAAAGGGTATTTAAGCAAGTAGTGTTATTTATGATGTATAGCTGAACCTTGTAAACAGTGGGGGATTTGCCGCCTTAATGTCACATATAAAAATCACAAGTGTACTAAAAATGAAAAAGATTATTGACAAGACATGTTTTTTACGTAAAAAATAATGGATATTCTTTGAGTGTGTTTTCCTAATGCCGCTTCAACAAGAAAATACAACTCGGCTAGAAATTATGATTTTTTTAAAATCTGTATCTTGTAACAGAAATAAATGTTGAACATGATCAATGCATGTTTTTGCCGCTTTAACAACAAATACTAAAAATATAATCCCTCGTTTCGTGAGCTTGCCTCGCAGGTGGTTGATTTGATTTCCTAATGGCTTTGTGAAATAATAATGAATAACTATTTCAGTGGCTTAACAAGTTACCGGAAGAAATTCTAATCTTTTCCTTTGTTCATTACAAGCTCTTGTGACACACATTTTTCTATAGGCGGAGGAATTCGCCAAAAACTAAGTTTGTTATAACCGTGGTAACCCAGTGAAGTCACTAAGTTTCTGAACCTTTGATTCAGAAGTAGTGCAATGATCAAACATATCTAATTATTCTTACATAACGATCTTTTCTGATGCCTTTTCAGTGAATGTAAAGTTATGTCAAAAAAGAAAAAACGATTTCTAGGAAGTGCTGCAAATGTTACTTGTTCCAGAGATATTATACTTTGTAATGTGAGGTGTCCGCTACTTTGTCATACTACTTTGTTTTGCCGCCATTTTGATAAACATTAGTTTTGAAAGTTCGTATTTTGCAGTCGTGAGGTAGACACGTGGCAAATTTATTATGGAAAAATATTAGATAAAGCAACGTGATTTAGTCGTTAAAACATTTTATCAAAATCAATCATCGATCACTGTGGCGATGAGAATGTTACGTGAAATTTTTGGGAGAAACAACGTGCCAACAAAACGCACTATTTATCGTGTAGTGAATGATTTCGAAGAAAGAGGGTCTGTAGGTGACAGGCCCAAACATGTAATTCAACGTACTGCAAGATCGGCTGAAAACATTACTGCTGCTCAAAAAAGTATTCAAAACAATCCATCAACTTCAATTCGACGCCTTCCTCAGGAGCTTGGTCTTCAAAAAACAACTTTGGCCACAATTTTGCACAAGGATTTTCATTTGTTTCCATTTAAGATTCAGTTGACACAAGAGCTTTTTCCACAAGAACATTTACCCAGCCGTACATATGCCAATAGGATGTTACAGCTCGCCATGACAACCATTCATTCATTTGAATGAATATGTGAATAAACAGAATAGTCGGTTCTGGACAATAGAAAACCCTCAAATTATTCATCAGTCACCTTTGCATCCATTGAAAGTAACAGTCTGGTGTGCAATTTGGTCAGGAAGAATCTTTGGACCTTACTTCTTTGAAAATGAAAACGGTGTAACGGTAACGCCACAACTGCGTGCTTTGAGCTTTATTAACATGTGGTATCAACAAGGCGGTACCACATCGCATACAGCCAGGATTGCAAGATATGGTGATGTTGATTGGCCTCCACGGTCACCTGATTTGGTTGCTTCGGACTTCTCTTTGTGGAATATCTTAAAAACAAGGTTTATGCAAACAAACCAGAAACGCTTGAACAATTCAAACAAAATAGTTGTGATGAAATTAATGACATACCGCGTGAAATATGTGAGAATGTAGTGAAAAATGTGCTCAAAAGGTCTCGCATTTGTGAGGCTAACAGAGGCGGACATTTATCTGGTATTGTATTCTACTCATAACTGCCAACATTAAATAAAAGATTTATCAATATAAGATCCATTCTCTTTCATTTAATCAAAAATTATAAACAACAAAGTCGTATACCTTCCCGGCGGACACCCTGTAATGTAATGTTTGATTGATATTTTTGTAGACTGGCACAAGTTGAGCACGACATAGAGAACCCCACATATGTATTTTGCAGCATGCATTAAACACCTCAGTTACACCACCATCTAAAATACTAACGACATGACGTCAACATGTCGTCAGTTCATTATTATTTTCTACAGCAACCATTTTCAAAACAATTGAGTTAGGAATGGTTTATATAGATTTTGAGTATGGCCTTTTTTGATATCGAAATTTGCTTGGCGAATTTTTTTATGATTTCCACGATATCAAGCATTCATTTTGCTACATATCAACAATTTTAAGGTTTCATAAGTATTCTCTAGATTTATTTATTTCTTTATTTATACCTTTCAGGTATTATAATTACGGCTGCGTAATAAAAATATTGTACATAAATGACAATGGCTATAAACAATTATATATATTTAATCATTGGCATTTGAATAAGGTATAAGTTTTCTTTTAGAAATATTAACGTTGGCTGATAAATCAATGCGATCGTAAAATTTGTTAATATCTGAACAAACTACGGAATGAGTTGAAATTCAAGAAATTTTTTTTATGAAATCGTAGACGAAGTAGAAATGTTATTCTTTTTGCTAAATAAATTTAAATTAAGTGCCAAATTTTACTAAACGAAACTTTTTAATCCATTGTATGATTTTTTAAAATAAAATATACCAAGTATAAATATTCTTTGCCGCATCAAGTTCCTCAATGCATGGCAGAAATTGCAAACGCGGCACATAAATAATTATTATATTTTCAATAAAACGATATCAACTTTTAACTCATTCATAAAAGTTCACCAAAATTTGAATATTTTTTTCAAAACATGTGTCGGAAGCAGTGCTGAAAATACACTTACTCCCCGTCTGGACTGGCAGTAAATTTATTGACATATATTGCTGCAAATGTCTAAAGTAGATTATGTCCAAGAAGCATCTTTTTCGTACTTTGCAATAATTGCCAAGAGTTTTTCGTAGACAATTATCGCGAACATAAATCGTCATAAGCCGTTTAACATTTCCTAATAAAAGGAAAAAAAGACGCGCCATAAAACAAAAAGAAGAAATTTTTTCCAAAAAAATTAAATAAATTATAACAAGATATAAAAAAGGTAAGTTAAAAAGAAAATATTTTATAAAATACATAAAATTGCAGAATTTGCTATTTCTGGATGAGTTTTTCAGATTAAAATTTAAAAAGTCTTTCAGTTTCTTCTTCTTTATTATCGAACCTTTCTGTTTGAAATTTTGTAAATTTTGTGATAACATCAATACGATTACCCATAGCAAAGCAATAATTAATATTGTTTCATTTCTCTGCCGGCGTTATAGCTTTATTGTTAACATTAATTGCCAGTCATGACGAGGGGTAAAATTTGGTCAGCTATCTTTTGAGAAAACTGTTTGTAAGCCTTTGTTGACGTGTTTCTTAATTTCCACTTTTTGGCATTTGCACCAAACCAATAAGAGAGGCTTTACATTGAAGGTGATGTTGCTGCGACAACGCTCATGTTCTCTTTTGTAGTCCCTTCTTAAATCCATACGCGTCTACATCCGAATGAGCTGACGATGAAATCACGTTTTTAGTGGCTGAGAGACTACAACCCATTTGGCAGAGAACTTTGCGAAAGTAAAATAACATTTTCATTTAAATATCTGGATGTTGTTGATAAAACTTGCCAAAACTATAATGTGAAAGTAATGAATAAACTAAAGTAATGAATAAACTATTCCTTGAAAATGACTTCCAACCTTTTCTACAGGCAATTCGAATGCGATGATAAAGCAAATCTGTTGGAAGAGAAAAATTTAGTTCTTCGGTATATTCGTGAATGATAATTTGTAATAACCGGCTTATGTTATAAACGAATTTACTGTGTAATTAATATCACCTTCATGGTGGCTAAATATGTGTATTGAAATCTTTATGCTAGTCTATTTCATGCAAATATACTCGTATTATATTGCAAAAAATATTCTTTATTTTAAGTAACCCTATGCCAATCTTCTCTGCGTGGAAGATATCATATTGTATGGACGTCCACAGCTGCTTATTATAAGCCACATATTTTGGTATGATTAATAGTTATGAATAAATTATCATTTGTTTCTAAGAACGCATCATTAGCTAGTCTGTTTGAATGTTAAACATTTGCAAAGAAATAAGTATTAAAAAACACAATAATTAATATATAAACACTCTAACACGCTTTAGCGCTAATTCAAAGCTGAATAAAACAAATTCGTGTATTCATAAAAGAATTTCTGACGAAACGCTTATGGATTTTTAAACGAAAAATTATTTATGTGTGTCCCACTAACAACCCATTTTATTTGCTCATATATATTTAATACGTGTATTTTAATAAACATATAAAATCTTATAATTTGTAGTAAATACTATAGAACCAGGCGAGTTATTAAAAGTTGTTGATACTCGTAGTAAATGAACGAATTTAAAAGAATTACCTATAATAGATATCTAAGAAATGATGTAATATTGGTGATAAGTTAACATGAAATACAAATGAATAATGTTAATAGAGGTTGTGGCGTTCTACCAAAACCACATTGTTGTATTGTGCATGAGAGCTACTTGACGTTAATATTTACTGGGTTTCTTGAAATATTGCCTTATGTTTAAGTTTTTTTTTTTTAACAAAAAGCGTAACAAACTTGAGTTAAATATCAGTTGTTTAAATTTAAACAATATTAATTTATTTAAATATATATGAAAACTTCGGTTTCTGTTTACATCACTACAAGAAGAACCGTTTTAAAACTTTAGTAAAATTTGTACCGCTTTTTATATTGACAAAAAATTACGGAAATCATTTACAACTTCCGTGCTATCAGAACTACGTTTGAAATTCATTGAGGTTGCCCCACAAATGGAACTTAATATGCAAGTTCATCTATGATTTTTCTAATAATTGGTGTGCTTATTTTTTTATATTCCCAAAGAAAAACAAAATTGTAGGACATAAAAATATAAGTTTGTTCTCAACATCGCAAATATTTATTAAAATCCAGTGAATAACAAATTTCTGCATATTATTAAGTTCCTTCTATATATTTCTTTTTATTGTTTGCTTCATATAATAACTAAAATAATTTCTTCGTGTTTTTTATGGGAATTCCTAAAATTTAAGTTTTAAAATTTTTCTAAACATACTTTTGCCCAAAATAAATATTTTACTTATTTAGTAAAACATTAATAGTTTTATTAAAAACAAATTGAAATTGATTACTGAGCGGTATACCAAGTTATTATGCGCCTTTCACTGTTGCTAATGCCGACCATTAGGGAACTTTACCCGAATAGTTTTTAGGACAACTAGAAATTAAATGATATTATCCGATATTTTTCTATATAGCTGCGTTGCTAATTTAGCCCTTTTGAAGCTGGATTTAACTACGTTTCAATTTTTTAGTCTCGAAATTTATGTTTTAGCTTCGGAGATTTATTTTACTCAATTTTATTTTTTTGGATTTAACATCAAAAAGACTACTTATATTACATGAATCTAATGTATCTCGACCTATAGATAAATTACTTATAAAAAATGTTTACAAAATTTTATTAGTTAACCGATATTTCGCCACTTCCTTGTGTGGCTTCTTCAGGAAAATATTAAAATATTTAAATAAAAAGTTTTTTACAATAATCAAAAAACAAAAAATACAAAAAGTTGTCAAAATTAAAATATAAAAAAATTAACAAAATATATAAGTATGTACAAAAATTAGAATATAATAATAACCAAATATTCAATTTCCGTTTCCGTTCTTATATAATAAATATCTATATGCATGAGCAACACTAGCTGTAGCTGCTTTAAAATTAATTATATTTTCCATTGGAACATTAATAGTTTGTAGCATTTCTAACATATATCGGCGTTTGTAGTTATTTTCCGTATTTAAAACTGCAACATTACTAAAATCAGGATTGTGATGAAAATTAACACAATGTGATACTAATGCTGTCTTTTGTGAAGAAATGTTATTTTTGTATTTTTGATCTGATCTATGACCAGCTAATCTAGTTTTTAATTTATTCTTAGTTGTACCTACATATACTTTACCACAATTTTCTCTTTCATTACCACCACATGGTATCTGGTAAAGTAAATTACACATGTCTCTATTCTATCTTTTGCCTTACTGAATAAGTTGCTAATTGTCTGATGCATCCTAAGTGCAATTCTATATTTTTCATTATTGTAAATCCTCTAATTTTCTAATCTTCCGACATTTCCGACACATATGTTAAAGATATATAAGTTTTAGGTTCAGATGAAACATCTGAACTTCTTTTTATATATCTATATTGTCTTATTAATTTACAAAGCAAGTGCTTAGGAAAACTATTCTCATTCAAAATATTTTTAATTATCCTTACATTCTTTTCATGAAATTCAATATCACTTACTGAAAAAAATAAAAATGAAAACAAATGGACAACGAAATAATATTAGGAGCTTGTACTAACGTATAAATTAATGTAAATAGCAGCTGCTGTGGGGGAGCTCGTTGACTTAACTTCATTTTATATTATATTTACATTATTTTTTATTATATTAATTATTTCTGGGCAACAAACTTAAAACTAAAACCACGTCGTCAAGAAAATCTGATCAGCTGTTGTTTGAAATTCCGTAACGAAATAAATGGCGCCCACATTATTTCACAGTTGAAAAATATGTTGCCAGAAACATTTTGTGGTTGAAAAAAAAAATTATCCCAGAAACGTTTCATATGTTTTCACAAGTTAAACGGAGTACAACTTCAGCCATATTATTTTGCAATTATTTCGCATGCATTTTTTATATGCACTTTTGATAGCAGTTCGCACGAAGTAATGAACAGAGTACCATGCTTAAACAAGAAACAATATATATATTCGATGAGAAATTTTTCCGTGAGATTTAAAAACTATAATTGTAGAGAACTATTGCTATTAATAACTAAAATTTAACTTACAATTTGTTATCCCTCTTTAATTATAAATTATATGGGCATTTAGCATTTGGAACACCGACATCTTTGTATATAATTTTTTTTAGTATAAATATTTTCAAAGATTTTTCTTAAAATATGTTCAAGTTAAACTTTTATTCTTCTTACTTTCAAAACTTGTGGGAATTTGATTAGTAACCAAATGCCAATGTTGTATATAAATATTGTAAGTAAAAATATGAAAAATATTTGGTTTTGGTTTTATTCAAACGGATTTTGTTATATTTTTATATTTTTTAAATCAATTGTATGCTTAAATAAATGATACACAAATTAAAAACGATGATTTGTGTGTGAATGTAAATGGGAAATCATAACTTTTGCATATTTGAAATGATTTTCAAGCAAACACTTCTCTGAGATATTCTTAATTGAAGTTGAATTTACACAGTTTATAAATATTTTATCATATTATTTTAAGATGCATATGTACATTTATACAGATTTTTTATGCACTTGAATTTAATGAAATATTAAATTGGCAAAAAGTAAACAAGACCACCACAGACTGCAACAGAAAAAAATGTTTAATATGTTATAAAACTATTTTATTAATAATCTTGCATACCCAATAACGTGCAGGTTATAATGCCAAAGAGGCCATTACAGTAAGGCTCCAACATAGAGGCAATTAAATTTGAGGCCACTATTACTCCTAAACGACCTAAAGTCAAGCCCAGACTGACAGCTTTGCCTCTGCAAAATTATATGGAATATTTTCATATTTTTCTCAGTTTATTCAATAAAACTAAAAGATTTGCTGGCTTACCTCAACTGCGTGGGCACTAGATCTACCATGGCTCCACACATAATGGAAATTGAAAGGCCAGGCAACAATATATACAAACAGAATAAAATCAGCACTCCAGTGGTGCTGGTAACAATGTATAGTAAAATACCGCACAAAGCTCCTACAGCCAAAGCAGTCATCAACACGTTTTTTCTACCCAAAGGATTTAGCAAAACTCCTTGTATGGAGAATCCCACTAAAAAAGCCAAGCCCATAATAATGTTGTCAATGTAGGTTTTAGTTGAAATACTGTCATCGCAGATCTTGGTATAAACATATTATCATTTAGTTTTACTTCTTAATCTGAAAACATTACGCATAATACTTACTGTACTTATGGAACCATCCGCAAGGGTGGTGGCATTTAGACGATCTCTGGCATAAGATTCATCTAAAATAGTACACACTGTAGCACTATCACCCGATTTTAAGCCTCCAGCAGAGCGATTTACAATTTCAGGAAACCACACTTGCATGCCATTCGAAGAAAACATAAGTCCAAATAAAGCCACCACTGCTATGATTACATTTATTCCATGGGGCTTATAAAACAAGGGCACTGTTGCCTTCCAAATGTTGGTGATAATCGAAAAACCACTTCCCATTGTTAACAATTCAGCATCAGCTAATTCTTCTCGTTTTAAAGTTATTCCTGAACTTTTAAGTACAACCTCCAACTCCAAGCCTTTATTATTAATTGAAATCCAGTTCAGGGCTCTTAAAGCTTCAGTTTGTCTCTCTTGGGCCAATAACAGCTTTGGGCTCTCGGGATATGAAATCAGCAGTAGACCACCTATTAAGCCTGGCAATAAACTAAATAAAATAATCAAACGCCAAGGTTTAAACACAAATGATTCAGTTATTTCAAATGACCACTCTGTTGAAAGCACCAACCATGAAATGGCTAAAAATTACAATAAAAAGAAAACACAATATATATTACCAACAAGTTTGCTAACAAAATAACTTCTTACCTGGCACATAAATGGCCGTTATGCTTACAAACATGGTAGAATAATTTATGACTACAGCACGATATTTAGCAGAATTAAATTCACTAAGGTATGGATACAAAACACCCGACATGCCACCCAAACTGTATATGAAAGCAAAAGATAATGATGGTGTGGCAAGAATATAGCAATTTTATTTACATTTGCGAATGTAGAAAAATATTAGAAAAAATGCCATAAATTAGGAGAAAGAAAAAGTTTTTAATTTTTTAGCTGTAATATATATTTTTTTCTTCAATATTTTACCTGATGCCCATAATAAGATTTATGAAATTAAACAGCCATATGTTGGTAACGAACATCGTTATAAATTGTAAAACATTTGTAATGAATGTGGACCATATTAAAACAGTTAACCTGCCCCAAACATCACCAATGTATCCCCCGATGTAGGTGGATAAAACAATGCCTGCAATTGGATATAACAATTTTGTTTTAGTAATTAATTTATTAAAAATCGCTTTACTTACCTGTTACACATGCCGCCATCATTACTCCTTTCTCTCCTTGCGACATATCAAATTCACACTGTGATGATATCGCTATAATGCCCACCGACAGCTGGGCTGACATAGAGGTCATGGTTAGCAAACCACTGATTAATAATAAAATCCATTGGGTTTTACCAAAACCTTGATAAACAAAAACACTAATAAAAACACTTTAATTTTTTTCTTAACTTTTTGCACATACAAACCTATAATATTTAAAATCTCCTCATACTCCCATACATTACTAATCACGTCTGCTTCCAGCTTTTGTTGTATATCTCCCCCCTCACCACTGCCACCAACAACAACTTCTACTTCATGTTGCATGCCTTCTCTGGCATTAAGAGATCGTGTATGCTGGTCGTCAGAGTACTGCATGTTTGCGCGCTGTGTTCTTTAGTCCGATGTTGTTATGTTTAATAAAAATTTGCTTATAGTCAAGCAATTCCATTGTAGTGTTAACTTATACTTATAAACTCTGCCCCTAAGATTTGATTTTAATATAACAATTACCTATATTTACAACTGCATTAAAGCAGAAAGACATAAGCACATGTTGTATCTTGCTTGACAACTTCGAAAGTGTCGCTGGCAATTTATTTGTAACGTAAAGTACTTTTTACATGTGAGTAGTTGCCAGATAACTCTGGTATCATATCGACCAGCCTTGCAGACAAGTTTGTTAAAGTATTTTAAAGTTTGCAATCAAAATTATTCACTTCTAATATATTTGTATAATTCTTCCAATTAAGCCACATTTATTTTTTCCCACTATTTTGTTACCCTTCTTCAGGAGGAAAAACTAGTTAAGCAATTTAAATAACAATAAATTAAAAAAAATAATTACAAATCAACAAGTTCCTTTTCCGTTTTTGTATTAAAAACTCTTTGTCAATTGAGTTTTTTTTAATTTTCTTTGAAAAAACGAGGAAATGAAATAATTCTGAAAATTGTAAAAGATTAATATAGTATTATTTTATTTTATTCTATATTTACTCCTTTAACTTTGTATTTTCAAAAAATAAATTGTATTTGAAAAGTATTTTAAGACAAATTTTTCATAAAAATTTTCTTTAAAATATATTTCAAACTGAAATTATTTTATTAAGAATACGGCAGAGAATGCCTATAATTCTGTGCTACACTATCAGTATCAGGTCTAAAATTAATTCTTAAGTCTGTAACAGCTCTAATATATTTTCTTATTTTTTTATTGCACACGCTGAGTGTGCTTTGCAAAGTCTTGAATTTGTTGTTGAGAAGGGAAATAGAATGGGGATGAGTAAAGACTTTTATGCAGTCTCAAAGTTGCTTTGTTCTTTGTTCGACATAATTGTATTTGGTTGCATGTTTGAATTTGACTTGCATGTCGATCCAATAAAAGAACACGACATTTGTGAAATGTGAATGCAAACTTTGTGTGAGCTGAAGTGAAAGTTTAATAAAAATTTAAAAAACTTTATCAAAGGCGTGTGCAAAAGCGATCTTAGTATAAAGATTTTTAGTTAATTATTTATGACCAAAAACGTCACACTGTCTACAGATCGTCAAATCTGGCAACTGCTGTTGCAAGTTAAAGCCGGTTTAAATTGTTATTTACATGTTTCAGTTTATTGTTAAAAGCGCAGTAGCTTTTGTTTGTATAAAATTATGACTGGAAGCATTTTATCAATGGAATTTCAGCTTAAACGGGTTTGGATAAATTTACAATATTTTATTATTTTCGCTTTCTCTTGTGCACTCCTTGACGCGACTAAAAGAAATCTAAATATTTATGATTATTAATATTATTCAGGTTTTTGCTAGCTTGCTTAACAGCTACTTCAATTTTTATTGGGGCATACTCGTAGTATATTTCATTAGGCTAATAAATATAGAAACAGTTTGTTAAATAAATATTAGAAAACTTTGAACTTGACAATAAAATCCAAAGTAATATCTTTCCATCTTAGTTAGTGCTCCATCAAAAGCCGCATTTCAAATACTTTTGTTCTAAAAAAAATTCCTTATGCCCAGCCAACGCACAGTGGCTTTTATTGGTAATAAATAGTAATAAATGTGCATAAAAAGTCACAGAGAGGAACATAAGCATTAAGATAATCAATTTCTTGACCATCTTGTTTGACGACACGGTGGGTTGCAGGATATAACAAATTGGCTTAGATTTATTATCGTTCTTATTTATAACATTACATCACTAACCACTCTAATTAAAAACCTGCAAAGATTTGTATTTCAGCACAAGCAAAAATAAATAAAAAAAATTTACATTTACGCTGTCGTTCTTTAGATAAAAACACTTAGTTAATTTTCTAGCGCGCAGCTTTATATTAAAATATTTTTAAAATTAAAATTTTTTTAAAGTTTTGTATATATAAAAGTTAAAAAAAATTCTCACACTACATTTATAATGGAACAAAGGCTGCAGAATTAAGTGATGCAATAAACAATCATTAATATATGATGTAATAAAAAATTGTTAATATATACCTGTTTCAACAGAAATTGCAAAACAAACTGGTAAGTAGTAATAGAGGAATTACACTTAAACATGCATACTCGTATAACTTGTTTTATTCAATAGTAATTTAAATTGTAAATTAATTAATTAAAGAAAATATGTTGCAAGCTTAGTAAAAGTGTAGTGCTCAGTCACGAATTTAAAGCACACTCTATTACAACTTATAATAAATTTGGCATTTAATATTTTTTATTTTCTTTAATAGAAAATTTAGCATTTAAATCGTGCACATATACTATACTAAGTAAACGTATGGTCAGACTGGGCCAATAATTGACAAAATAATTAGAGTTTTTAAGAAAATTTTTTTGCTCTTTGAAATTTGCTCTTGAAAAATCTGAAAGTGCCGCCAAAACGGTATTGTGTAAATGCTTTATAACCAGGGCAAGTTTAAATATGCACAAAAATTTTATAAATATGCATACAAATATTCCAAAAAAATCTTTAAAATATGCACGCGAAAAAACACCGACTAATTATTTTTAATCAGTTTTATTTAAACAAATGTTTATTACAAAGTATAATCACATGTTTTTTCAAGTTTTGAAAATAAAAGGACCATCGATTGCCGCTGTGCTGTGCTCGAACCCACTTTATTAGACATTATTTGCTTTGTAGTCAACGCGCTAACTACTTCAGCCAACAGCACCGTTTTGGTTTCTAATTTGATTTTATTGTATCAAATACATTCAAAATTATCTTTAATTTATGCTAAATCTGTTTTTGCTGATGAATTCTAAACGGTGCTCATTTAAGACGCTGCTTATTTCTATAAAGTTGATAACCAAGATCCCCATCTAGTGGAAGGTGCAGGGCTTTTTAGGGGATTGATCATACTTGGGTGCATAGAATGCAATCCATTGATACGAGAGGGCGATTGGAAATCAATTAAGACAATAAGTTTATTTGGAAAAATGCTACATATTGTACATGTAAATAGTTCTACGATAAGAAAAATGGGTTTACAATTTGCAACAAGTGCGTTAACATTGCAAAAGATAATCGAACAATATCTGCAATTCTATGCAACCCATGAGGCAGACATGTAACATGCAACATTAAAGATTTTTTAATGATCGCACTGCGGACATTATATGTGAAGCTGCGTCAGTTACCACAATAAATTTTTTTTAAAGAGCTACAAGCCTGCGTAATATGCAAATTTATGCAAGTTATATTAAAAATACTTTTCTTGCGAAAAATTGGATATATATGCAAATGCATATTTTGTATGCAAAAAGCATAAAAAAAACAAAAAAACTTTGCTTTTTCAACGTTTAGTTAACAAATTTATTTTTAGGAATTATGACCACAAATAAACAAACATATATAATATAGTGTGTACACTGTTCCATGTTCGAGCACTCAAGTACATTTAGATTGTGAAAATCTTAGTTCTTTATAAGAACATTGATGAAATAACTTATACTCTTCGTACAACAAATATGTGTAGATTAATAATTTAAAATTCTTAATGTAGGAAAAAACATCTAATAATAAAAAACACTTTAATAGTATAAACAATTAAAAAGGCACATTAATAAAGGGTAAAAGAAAAAATATAATTAGCTACCATATTGGTCTAGCCACTACTATATATTAGTATTCAAATTCGGGAACATATTCTTGTACCTCGCGTAGACACTTGTGTCACATCTTTCATTAACATCCGTGAATTGCTTGCTATTTATGGCTTTAAAAATTGCTCACATCTACAACTTATATAATACCGGAACGCCGAGATAACTTTGCATATAATCATGAGAATCTAGATATAAAAATATTTTTAGTTGCACATACCCATTTTTTGAATTTCATCAACGTATTCTTTATTGACAAAGTATGGTGCCATAACAAGATTATTAACCTTATATTAAAAAGTCTTTAAAATATGATTTCTTGTTAAATTAATTATAAAATTATGTATTGTGCTTATTTTTGAAGCATCATACAGCAGATCATAAGAAATGTATTTATTAAAGTTGCTATTAGGTTATCTAGAACGAAGTGCATGCTCTAAGTTATTTCTGTTCAAAAACTCCCATTTTCTCTATATATGACGGCACAATATTGTACCCAATTTGGCAGCCATTAGTTAGTATGGGTCTAATTAAAGAGTGATATAAGATTACTTTAACACAAGGGTATATATATACTCGTATATTTGGAATAAAATAGTTTTTTGGGCATAAAAATTGCTTTTCTTGCCTTTAAAATTTGTAAATCCATATGTTTGTTGAAATACAGAAATTTATGAAGGTGAGTGCCTAAATATTTCACCACCTGTTTGTTTGCTATATTAATACTAGATCCTGCGTTAACTACAAGCTCTTTCCAGTGCTTTCTTATATTATAATTACACTTTCCAAAATGTAGACGAAATAGGATGGTCTCGCATTTGTCGATATTTGTTTTAATTTTTCAGTAAAACAAGTGTTCTAATTTTCCATTAATTTTCATTATTTTGTCGTCTGAATGAATGCGGCAAATGCAGCAATGATGTGGGGAAATTTTAAATGCAACAGTACAGAAATTTAAGATGAACCAGTGCACAAGCTGTACAGAACATCTTCTAGTTAATCTTTCTAGATTTCCTTCTCAAGTACACGAGGAATATATATTTAAAGCGGTGTGCACCATACGTAGACTTCCTACATCAGATAGACTTCTTACCGAACCGTTTAAATGACAAGTTGAAACAATAAATCGTCTAAGTTCTTTTTTTAAACAAACACAAGCCGCGAAGCCATTTCGGATTGTATTCAGAAACATCCAGTGTCTAGGCAGGAATCGAACCTGCGACCCCTCGACTAATAGTCTAGTACGCTATCTACTAGTCTACGAGGCTCCTTATGCACATCATAATGTACTACATGCAAAATAATATAGAAACAAATTTGTTGTTTGTTGTTCTACTGTGTACTGTGTTTTAAATTTCTCAAGTCATCTTTGCAGAGATCCTTAACAAAAAAAATAAATTTTTAATAAATAAGTCGACAGCATTTACAACATAATGTTAATTTTGTGCCACCGTGTACTTTAGTCATAAGATGTACAGAAAGATTTCTCTATTTATATGCAATTTCTCGCTTACCAGTGACATTTCAGTATTGTGGAGCTTCTGAAAGTATCCTTAATTTAGGTACAGACTATACAGACATGCATCCATTCACGATAGAGACATTTTTCCAATTTATTAATTTTTTCACTCTTCGAAAATTTCAGGTATTACTCTAGAGGTTTTGACGATCATGAGTGACTGAATCGATCATGAATTTCAGATTTCTATTAATCTGAAACTATGTCAACTAGATATTTCATACACAATTTTGAATTTATGATTATATTACAGCAGTTTTCTGATTTAACGGACCTAATTGTTGTCAGGCTTGTTCGTTTTTTATTCATATTCGTCTATTTTATTCATAAATATAAATATGTATAGTTTTTGTTTTAGTATTTTATTAAAATTATAGCAATTTAAAATAAATATATCTTTAAAAATATGTATAAGGAATGTTTAAATCCATAAAAATACTGTAATACAAAAATAATTTATTTCAAAAGTTGGTGAAGCACAGTCTGTTACATTTTTGAATGGATGTCTTTCTTTTTTAAAGGCATCTTCTAGAAGCTCTCTCAAAAGCATTAAATTTGTGCTACTAACATTACTTTGCTGTCGCCATTTAATACAAATTTCGCAGTGCTTAATGACATCTTCGTGTTTTATTTTGGGCTCTAGTATTTCAGTTTCATCAACCCTTCTTCATTTTACAAAAATACAAAATAAAACTTTTACCTGTAATATAACTTTCAAACTTAATAGAAATAAAAAATTAGGTGTTCGTTAAATGCAATGTTCATTAAAACAAATGTTCGTTTATTCGGAAAACTACTGTACTTATAAAATGATAGTCGGTTTTTAAGGACTAGATTCAAAAAATAGAAATGCAAAACAACGGACAGCTCCCGCTTCTAGACAACTCTGGCAGACGCAATTTTATTTAAGGAATTGATCCCGTAGATGTACATCTCCAGGAAACCGCACAAAAACACCCTGAAAGTCACCGTCCGTATACGGAAGCTTTTACTGTATATAAACGAATTGATAACCATATCCTTTATTGGAATTTGGCTAAAAATAAAAATTTAGCAAATGTTCAAAATTTTGCTTAAAAATTAAAAGTTCGCCATAAAGAAAAAACACTTATAAAAATTCCATAGAAATAGAACAGGCATTTAAAAAATTTATATAAAAACGACAGACGTTTCTTGATCTTTAAAATTTGTTTACCGAAATATCGGAATGTTTTCGAGATGCTGTAGTTTTTACCTTATTTTATTTGTAAATGTCATAAAAAAGTAATTGTTATATAAAGATACCTTAACTTAAAAAAAGTGTATCTGACTTTAAAACAAATATATGTAAATTAGAAGAAATTGTTTCAATAAAAGAACTTTAAAAGAAGCACAGCTACACGTTCAATATAGTATATTGTCAAATTTAGATCGCGATCCATTTTCTGTATTTCAAGAAAATTAACTGAGCCATCAGTACTATCATTAGTACTGCATGCTATACGATCAATATACACCGCGATACTGGATCGCAGTTAATATTTTTTGAATGTGTAGCAGTGGCCTATGAAATATGCAAGTTATACTTTTTTCTACATTTCTTACAGTTCTCCAGTTGTATGTAAGATTTTTTTTATTTTTTTTAAGTCTGTTTATCATCTTTAACACGTTTGATATATTTGATACGCTGTTTTTTAATTAAAATAACCAAGTGTATGTATGTATGAGATTCAGTACAGATGCCTCACCGTTTACTGCAGGGCTTACTACCATTCGAAAACAAAAAGTAATTAAATTAAAATAATTTTTTAAAACACTTTTAAATGTAAAGTACAGTTTCTATAATCTATTTGTTTGTCTAACTTACTAAGAACACTTTTTATAAAAGGCACGTTCTTAGATTATTTTTTAGGCATATAAGACGAACGGCTTGAATAAATATCATTTATATTGAAATTAAAATTTTTTTTGCTTGAGTTTAAATCTGAATTTACCCATTTCATCTTAATTTTTAAGAAATTGTTTTTGGAGAGTACTTTTATTTAAAACAATTTATTCATCAGGCTAGCAGAACGGATCAGTACTGATTTCGAGGTCGCTACATCATCTCATCAGCGTTCTTTGTTCGATTTTACCACTTTTTACGGTGGATACTAGTGACTAGGAAATTCAACTATTTAAACGTATTATATAACAAATCAGAATACGAAAAGTACATCTTATTCATTTCTTACAAGTTAAATCAATTTCGGTTAGTACGAAACAATTTCTTAAAAATTAAGAAGAAATGGGTAAACTCAGGTTTGAAAAAAATTTCATTTCAATATAACCCTTAAACAGTTCAACAATTACGTATAAATTTCCAAAAACTTTTGTTTATTGAAGGTTCTTTAGCTAGTCTACAAAAACTTTTAAAAAATTCCAATGAGAATTTCAAAAATTACAAAGGTATAAATAAGCGTAGTGGGCTTTGAAACATATTCAAAAATCCCAACAAACAAATTATATTATTCGATACGAATCTATTTTATTTTCTTAACAACTTTATAAATTAAGAGGTTTGAAACATTTCAAAATATGGTTTAAGGTCTACTAATGATTTGGCATTAGCACCAATGAAATGCATGTATATAGACTAGCTAAAACCCTCAACAAACAAAAGTTTTTGAAAATCTTTGAAAGAAGATATCGAGGCAAACTCGATTAATAAATTTGAAAAAATTACGTATAAATATTAATAAATAAAATTTAGTCAAATATTACATAAAGTTTGTACATTATATTAAATGTTTATAATTTTTTTCAACTAGAAAAATTTCATCTTCTTGTTTGTGGTATTCGGTCTGACCTCAATCTGCCATAGTTTAAATATAACAATTATAATCTTCTTCATATTGATTTCATCAAAACAAACAACGAGTTTAAATTTATTTTTCAGGATATCATATGCATATCAATTTTTTGTTGTTGTTCGTTTATTTTAAAATTCTCTTTAAACAAATTTACGAACAGAATATTTATCTAGTAGTTTCAATTTTATTTGCGCAATCTTTTTATACTGTTCCAATAACTCACTGAAGTTGCAGGAAACCATTTTAGTGTTAATTTATGGCGATAAAAATGTTTTGAAAAAAATAAACAAAAATATCATGTGTTTCAATATGAAATAATTTTGCAAAATTGTTTTTTTTTAATTCTGTAATTGAAAATAACTAAATTTCCCATATGTACGTACAGGGTGTTCCACTAAGACATTCTATTTTCGATATCTTACAATTTTGTTATCATGATACAACTTGCAACTACTTGACGGATAATAAGTCATTAATACACGTCATTAACAAAAATGGAACGATATACGCTTCAACAATGGATTGAAATCATTAAAAACCACTACAGAAATCTTAAAAATTTAGCGGTCTCAGTTCTCAAAACTAAATCATTTTCGCGTCATCGTTAAGCATCTGCTCGGCCAACAATCGTAAAACTGGAGGAAAACTTAAATTGTTGGTACATAAAAGTAATGAGAAGAACCAAGATCGTGCATTTTGCTTAAGGAAAACTGAGTCTATTGCTGTTGTAGGCCATATTGTTAAGAAAACCCCAGGTTTGTCCATTTCCCGTCGATTTTTGCAGTTGAATAATGATCAATAATATTGCATGATCGGAAGTGCAAGCTATTGTTTTGGACGACTTATATTTTCAACCAACGTGCCACTACGTGCTACAATAAATATTAACGATACCATCGCTCATTTGCCTGAAAACTTTCCTGACCTTGTGATTTTTCAAAGAGGCGATCACAATTGGCCACCGATATCTTGTTATTTATACCTTTAGACTTTTTTCATTGGGGCTACGTTAAAGCTAATTTATGTATATGCAATGACCCACAATCGATTCGAAGAACTAAAGATAGAATTCGCGGACATACAGCTGCAAATGTGCAAACTGGTGATGAAAAAATTTATGAAAATAATATAGTCTTACAAGCGCAGCCATGGCGGCTATTTGACTGATATTGTTTTCCATTATTATTGGCATACCCTTCCCTTTACAAAAAAACGGATTTTGTTACCAATGAAAATAAACAATTTTATTGGAACACCCTACACTTGCAGAGAACAATTTACAAACAAAAAACGAGAATCTGTAAGAATAAAATTACTTTTTCAATAAACATAATGTAGTACATTCCTCAACGCATGGCTTGAGATGGATTTTATTTTTGTGAAATAATAATAATAATAATATGTACACAAAATATTTGTATCTGGGGTATACACCGATGACACGAATCACGGGCTAAAGATTATTCGCTCAAAGACAGGTTGACTTGTCTTGGACCTGCTGCTCTACAATGTAGCCTCTAAAGCAATATTTAACCCACACACTTCTTGATTAGATCTGATTACTCCCACTAGGAAGGGAGGTGTGGTGTTAGAATTTGGTTGTTATTATTTTTACTTTACACAACAAATTATGGATTTGGCTACTTTAATTTATCACTACATATATAGAGTAGTGGACTAAAATAGATACATACTTCAATATTTTTAAAACTTTATGAAAAATTTTTGTTCAATTTGTGATATCAAAGTGACATTTTTCCATTATATAACATGCACTATTTTTACTTTTTACATAAGTAAGAAAAACGTTTATAAAATTTTTGATTAGTTAACCGATATTTCGCCACTTCCTTGTGTGGCTTCTTCAGGGAAATATAAAAATTTTTTAATTAAAAAATTAATAACTAATCAAATTTTATAGACGTTTATTATAAAAAATTTACCTGTAGCTCGAGATAAATTAGATTCATTTAAAAAACAAAAGGTCGAAAAAATATATAAGAATAATTTTTTTTTTTATTTTTTTTTTAAAAGAGAAGTAACACTCAGGCAATTAGTATGCCTACCAACCCGTAGGTGTGTTACCTTCTTTGGGAAAGGGATAGTGAGAGAGGACAGATGGTGAAAGAGAGAAAGCTTAATTTTTACAACTCTGATATTGCGCGTTGTGTTAGTTTTTAGATCAGTGTTGCAGCGCCTCTGATGTCAAGTAGGCGCATTAAATGTGTTTTAAGCTGTTGTAGCCATTTTATTAATTATTTTACTTCGCCGGCGATTTTGCTACAATACCGACGAAGGAGGGCGCTGTGATGTCCGCTAGCATACACCAGTATCAATTGCTGCCAGAACTGTTCAGTGACCAGTGCTATGCCTTCATCACTTAAACAATCTGACAACAACAAATACAATCGCATACTAATGCACATCTGAAAAATGCTGGATGTTATGACTTGTCTGAAGCTGGGCTCGAATCCACGTTCTTAGACATTATTTGCTTTGCAGTCAACGCGCTAACTACTTCAGCCAACAGCACCCTCAATTCAAAAGTAAAAAAAATAAATGACAAAAATTATATGTATATATGTTTCTTGCTTGCTGAACAAGAATTTAAAACAATGAAGCAGACAGCTCAAAGCCCCAATTTGAATCCCATCGATAATTTGTGGGCAATTGTTAAAAGAAGACTATCCCAATACTAGCAATCACCGAACAATTTAGAAGACCTTTGGTAAAGAGTTTCAGTGGAATGGGCTATTATTCCACCTTAAATTATTTGAAATTCCTATAAGAAACAAAAAACTATTACAAAGTTGTTCAAAGGAATGTTATCACTACCTAGTTATGCTATTTGGGACCAGCTGCGTCCAGTCGACCTGAATTCTTTCTCAAGCTGCCTTCTCCATGTGTGGGCTGGTTTTGCCTTGGGGGTTCCTTAGTCAGTTCTGGTGATACAAGCGGATGGTTTCCTAAGAGTATGTGCTATCCAGCGCAATCTTCGACTATTGATTTTGGCCTTTAAAGAAATTTGGTGCGTAGTAGCAACGAGTATTTCGTTACTGATACCGGCAGGCCGAAAAATTCACATTATTATGCGTAGACAGCGGTTAACGAATGATTAGATAGCGCCAACAGCCTTTGGTGCGGCTTTCTACCAGCAGCCGTAAACCAGTATGAACTTAACATTACTGTTAAAGATTTTAATTTTATTGCCTGTGGAAGATCGGAAAAAAGGAAAAAAATGTGTCGATGAATATAACGCACAACTGGAAAATATCTTTTTTAAGTTGTAGATGATCTAAAAGCCTCCACTGTGTCCTAGAAGTACAAAAACAATGTTTTTGCAAAAGAACTTTCCTGTATACAAATATGAATCAAAGCAAATGAGTTTAGTAAAGAATATATTCATCGTTAAAAAATGCCGCCTGTCGCGTGTTAGGTGTATTTTAGTGTACCAAAATTCTGTTTGAAAAAATGCACTTGTGTTTTGTTTCATATTTTACTCTCTCCTGCTACGTTTCTAATGCCATTATGAATAATCATAAGTTCAACATTTTTGCACACAATTTTTTCTAAATTGGTTTCACAATTAAATTTATTTTTCTTTCTTTCTTAAATATTTTCTTTCGAGTAACTCATGCATATATAAAAAAATATTTCTAATGTTTGCATGGATATTGTAATATCCAAAATGTTCTTTCTTTTGTAAAATTGTATATACTCTTACGCATTTTTTACGAAAACATAAATTTTGTATTCTAATTCAGCAAACATTTTCCTTTTTGTATGGAAAATATTAGAATATATTTTTGTGTGTGTTTATTTATTAGAAAATATCATTTAATAATGCATATTTTACTTTGAAACTATTTAAATACCTTATGAATATACACTGCTTAGCAAAATCAAATTTGTTTCAAAATAACATGATCTTAACGACTGATTCTAGTTGAGACACCCAAAAGAGTTTACATCTCCGACTTATTTTACGGAGGGTTTAGGATCCCCCTAATACACGAAACCCATACAACGAAAAGTTGGATGTTTAAAAAGTTCCACAAAAATTATGCTTGTGGTATCTTAGTTAAAACTTCTGAACATATCATATATTTTAAACGTAAGTGTTGCAAGGCTCGCTATGCCGATTCACTATAACAATTCGCTTTAACTCCCCTTAAAATTATCTCAGCTGTAAATTTTCAAAATGCTAAATCAATCTGTAAAACCATGTTATTATTTTTTTGTTGTACAGTGCAATTGATTTCAAAGTTTTGCATAATTGAATGGAATATTAAATAAGATTTTTTTATAACAGCAAGTATGATTTTTAACGAATATTAAAAAATATAAGTCTGATTTTTATTTTTCTTTTACATAATTTAATTAATAGCATCAATAAAGCTAAAACTCATTTCGCTTTTATAGTCTACACTTGCAATGAGAATGTTTTATATTAATTTAAGGACGAAAAAAGTTCAGTTTTATCAACAATGGGAGTAAAACAAGTTAAGCAGGTTGTACGAACAATGTTATCATAGCTCGCGGACAGTTCGTCCGATTTGCTAATAAAAAAATCCGCATAAAAATTTTCTTTCAAGTCTTACTAACTTAATTCTTTGGTTAAATTCATATTACTCTGCGGAAATAGAGTTAAATTCAAGTAGAAAATATGCCATTAATAATATGTAAAACGTAAAGCTAAGATCCCACTGTCGGCAGAATGTACCGGTTATGAATGAATTTGATTTATTGAAAAGAAATATAACATATTTTAAAAATAATGTTAAAAGATTTTTAAACTAGGTCAAAGTAAGACATAACTTGAAATATTGTGTGTCTAATGTACCGATAATTGTCGCAATCCATGTACCGAAATTGTGCTGAGTATGCAAAATGCGCCAAAAATGTGAACACTCTATAGCACAATGTACTCGTAGACCAATCATTTTGTAAAATATGCGCTGATTTTTATCGGCCATTCGTTCGCCGATCACAGTCGACAATAAGTGCCGATACACTTAAAATTATATATTTTTTGTGAGCTTAATTGTACTAAAACTATTTTTTTATTTTAATTTTGTATTCTTGTTCCTCTGAAGAGAGTCAGCTCAAAATTAAATCAGTAGAGGCATAAAACTGTGTTGTTATACTACTTTTATATCACGAATAGAGATACAACTATCTTTTTTTTGGCGCAAGAATAGAAAAAATTATGTAAGATTTTTGCAGTAAGTAGATATGACTACTGTACGTCAATTTCTTGCAAAAAGTGAATATTGAAAATTTTTATATTGAGTCTCTTTAGAATAGGAACCAGTGCAATATATTTAATTATTAAACAGAACATTTGTACTGTTGAAAAAATAAACAAACAACGCGATTTTACCAAAACATCTGTTTAAAAACAACAGAATGTTTTACCAAAATTCATTAATACCGGAAGACGTTAATATACTGAAATATCTTTTTGAAAGGTGTTGCTTTAAAATGTACAGAGTGGTTAATTCAACCAATTCGAAGAAATTTCTTTCATTCATTCGTACAGAGTTTTTGTAAAGATAAATTTAGTTGTTGACTTCATGAAATTTGCGTAAGGTACTCGCCATGTTACACTAATACCAGGTAATGCTAATAGCACAGCTGACTTAGTAAATTTGAGAATGTGTGCGGTACACAGAGAACAGGCTTTGACATAAACATTGTATGTTTCTACCAACAAAGTGTGTGTGTTTTTTGGTGTTGTAATTAGTTGTAGAATCGCTATTACCTTTGATAATTGTACCATGGTACTCGCGTAGAAATAATATTCACTCCTCTTTTCTAAGCACTCTCTTAACCAAATGCTACACTTTTTAAGTGTACTTTTTTTATTTGTTCCTTTTTTAACATTGGTGCTACAATGGTCAAAGCTGTTTTCTATTTTTCATTCTAATCCATTCCGATCTGCCAACAAACAAATAAACAACAAAAAATATAATTTAATTTGACCAAAAAAGCACGATAGTGTGATCGCATTGTACCGATTATTATCACAATTGATATTTAACCGATATAAACCGAAAAAAATTGTCGCAATATGCGACGAAAATGTGACCGCTAAAAAAAAATTGTACAATGATTTTACATGTGCGCCGATAAGCACAACAAAAAATTGTCGCATATTTTGCTGTTTGCGCCGATATTGGGATCTTAGCTTAAAATTTTAAAATAAAAAAATCTATTATTTTTGAAACCTGGATTTAGTGAAGTGTTTTGAGTTTCGATATATTGGCCATGGTCAGTTTTTATCTTTTTTCGGAATTTTCATTCTTTGTGATACTTTTAGTTTTGGAGGTTTCATTTCTAAGTTTTCTATAATTTTTGGAGATATTAATTTTCACTACTAATTTTTACTTAAAAATATTAATTGTAAAAATTTTACATGAGATCGGAGGTTGATAAACATTCCAATTTCAATTCCTAGTATTAAGAGAAATATAGACCCTACTACAAAGTGGAAATCTGAGGTGGTTTACATGCAAAGTATCCATAGTTATGTGGAGATCCTATGATGCAAATTCCACTAAACTTCTTCTATCGCTACCGAAAAAATACTGTAGGCTTTTAGTAGATCCTATAACTGGTCACTGTTAGACGGCAGTATACGCCAAAAGGGTGGGGCTACTGACTAGTGACAACTGCAGATTCTGTTGGTTACCTGGTGAAAAAGATACACTGAAGCACATACTCTGCTACTGTTCGGCACTCATACGCTACAGAGCGAACTGTCTGCGTAATAATTACTACCAAGATCTTAGAGGGATAGGACTAATGAGACTTCTTGCATTCTTGAAGAGAGTGTGGAGTACTCTTGGTATCATCACACATAACAGTAAGGACCAACACGGTCTATGGGAGGTCTTTATGACCGCCCATCTTAACCCAACCTGTCCTACATGAGATCGGTACACGGGTGAATTAAAAATAAAAAATGTAACATTTCAAACCAAATTCATATTTTATAACCTGCGTATAGACGCACTGACGTAAAGTACTTCTTTCGAGTTACCAGCTTAAGAATATGTATTAATTTTATGGAGTCACAAACGTAGAATATTGAAATTACAAACGGAATGAAAAACATATAAACACCCCTTCCATCTCTAATGATAAATATAAAAATAAAGAAAAGATAATTACAAAATGATATATTAAAATCTGAAGCACCCAAAATAATTTCGTAATACAAATATAATTAAATCTTATTTTATCAAATGACACTCACACTTATAACTTGAATAACTTTACGTTTATTGCAAAGCTCATTTCTGGTTCTTTATATCAAGTACTAATTAATAGACATTTTTTATTACCTCATCCATCTTCAATGCACTTAAATATAATTCAGTCATTTATCAAATTCATAATATTTGTACCCACTATCATTCACACACACCCACACAAAAGTACAAGCTGCCTTACGCAACCATATGCGAACAAACACACAGGTATAAGCACAATCAGAACACTCTGAGGTACTAAACAAACACTACAGGCAACATTAAAGGCAGTCATTTATTTGAAGGAGTAAAAGAACGAAGGACAAAACAAGAAGAAGGTAAACAACATAAAAGACTAACTGTCAAAGGAAATGAAAAGAAATAACGACAACAGCACTACCAAAGTCATAATTAAGGAATGAAATTAAGTGTGTACTTTATGTATATTTTTATATATTTACGAGTAGTATATTTCTTAATTTTTTTCCTCCATACCTTTAGCATATTTTTCTTTCTTGTTAAACAAACTCATTAACTTGACTAATAAACTTGTAAAAAAGATATTTGTTTGTTGTTGCTTTAGAGGGTTTTCTGAAGCGATATAAAAACGAGCAATAAAATGTAAACGGAAACAGACCAGCACACAAAGAAAGTCATATTGTAGTCAAAATAAAATTATAATTTTAACGCGCCTTTTATACTTTTAATTGTTCATTTCCTTATAACAAATAAGCTGAAATAAATGAAAAGATATAAATAATATGAATTTTCTGTAAGGCAAAAAGTTAATAGTTTTTGTTACTTATTGAAATTGAAAGAGTACTGTGGGCAACAAAAGCTTGATTGACATTGAGGTGAAAGCAGAAGGACAATCAGAAAATAAACCAATCAATAAACTAATAAATGTGAGCAATATAGCAAGAGTAGCAGTGGTTTGAGTCCGTGCTTGAGGTGACCTAAATAGGCACTTGATAAAAATAAAATAAAATAAATTTAAATAAAAGAAAATGAATGGCACAAGCAGAGTTAACTTAATTTAATTTCTCCTTAAAAAAAATAGTGAAAGAAGTCCTCTTTTTACTTAAAAAAGAAGAAAAAAATTTACAGAACACAATTTAAAAGTTTTGAATTTACTCACAAAATAAAATTATAAGATGTGAGTATTTTACAAAGTACCTTTATGAATATTTGATACGATACAAAAAACGATATTAAGTTTAGATCTGCTTTATTAATACAAAATTCTAATTTTTTCGTATTAAGGTTTTTGCTGATAATGAGAGACTTACTGGGTTCTTCCAATCCGAGTTTTTATTTTGACATGCAAGAAAAAAAGCACTAATTCTAAGAGAAACCAACATGTGTTTATTTAAAATGGAGAGCGGATGTTTTGCCCTTAATAATGGAAAACAATAATAGCCAACACGGCTACGTTTGCAGAACCACATTCTCTTTATAAAATTTTATATCATCAATTAGCAAATGCTATGTCTTATTTAATTCTGAATTCCTAAAAACTAAACAAGAGTATAACTTTTTTCCCAGAAGTATTACAAATAATTGTATGAAATAGTCCTTCAGGTCTACTTTTATACGATATCAATACCGACAGTTTACAAAAGAAAATAGTATAGACAATTGTTTAGTTTATATTACTATTAGTATGCAGCCTAATTGTTTCTGGAATGTACCATCTTTTTGTATTGTAATACCTTTTTTTAATTTATCGGATGGTGTTATTTGACGCCTTTGTTCAGGACACTTTGACTAATATCTTACAATTATTTTAATTTCGTGTTTCTACATTATCTGAAATATAATAGTGTTAACATGTGTAAATTTATTCATTTGTATTTGTACACGCATAGTTATTAAATTTTTGTATATGCCCAATTGTTCAGATAGTCTTAGACGACTGGAAATTGTTTTCAGGATAATTTATAATTTGTTGTCTATTAAATAAAGCTGCGAACAAGTATGATGAGAATAAGTATGCATTTTGTTATGTATCGAGATTTATTATCGAGAATATAATGTAAATGGAGTGAATACATCCTTATTGAGGACGAGTTGATTTGATGTGATTTATTGCTTTTGCACTAGCCCTCAGGACAAGAAAAGGGGGAAGATCTGGTCCAAAGACCGGCACATTCGGTATCTGATGGATCTTTTGTGCCATAGATCTACAAGTTAAATTATATCAATATCAATATGACTCTCCTTATTAAAGCCAGCATAGATATTGGAGAAGCAACCAAATATCGCCCGAGCACAGAATCTCAGAATGAAAAACGCGCGTTCTACTGCTACATAAAACGATACACTCGCAAATAATATGTGGTGTTGTCTCATCATCCTCTTAGACACAAGAGTGAACGAACTTGGTTACTTTTTCACAGATGATAATTCAGTCCAAAGTGGCCAGAAAGAACAGGACAAGATAAGAGAAAATCTGTTAAACTTGTCGACAGTAATTTTTTTTAAGAACAAAACGAATTTTGTTGTTATAAACAACGTTGTATTCAACTTTTCTCAGTTAAGATTGAAAAGAACTTCAGTAATAATTGCAAGGATATTTTCGTTATTTTAATGCTGAAGAATATAAGTCGTAGTGCCTAAATAGCTTTCAGTATGATGGATATGGAATCGATCTCACAAATGAGGCTTTTTAAGACTATTAATGCTGTAAATTCATCAGTCCCTTATCCCGAATGGAAATACGTCGACAACAATTTTAATAACATTGTTATCTATTTGATCATCAACGACATTGATCATGGTAATGTGACTTGGACTGAAAATTGTATATAATTGTATACAAGTGTCGCCACCACGTCGTTGGTACGATGTCGTATTGCACGCGCTTTCGTGGATACCTTGAAAACATGGCCAACTGGGTATTTAAGACATTCTTATACATGTTTTTCCACCAAGCACTTGTCATAGAACTTATTCTATGTTAATAATAAGTTATAATTAGTAGGTGACAGTTGTAGAAGCAATTCATTATTAAAGCATATTTAGTATGTAAAGTTGTTTACCAAGGTCTTTGTTAAACAAAAAAATAATTTTTAAGTCTTAAATCACGTATGGAGTTCTTATGGAAATTCAAGTTCTGAAAAATAATCAAGCTGAGGCGTGAAGAAAATTGTTTTTGTATTCACACAAATTTATTAACTTGCGTAAAATATTATTGTATATTTTTCGACCTTTTGTTCTTTAAATGAATCTAATTTTCTTGAGCTATAGGTCAACTCTTTTATAAAAAACGTGTATTGACGAAAACGCCAATAGTGCTGCTTCTCTATATCGGATGGTAAGGAATAGTCTTTATACAACAAGTTTTTATTGCTTGGTAAAATATTTTTCAACGCCACCAGCCAAGGCGAATTCACAACAGGTGGCCTCGAGAGATCAGGTTCCTCAATTCCCTCAAATTTTGGTTGTCAAAATTTGTTTACTCTATTTTGCTAATTTGTTTTGTGTGAAAAAAATATTAAACAAAATAATAAAAACTAAAAAAATTCGTTACAGTTTTCATTTAAATTTTCAATTATAATTGGATAAGGAAAATAAAAAGACTGGTTTGTTTGTTTGTTTGTTTGTTTGCTTAAAAAAAAAGACTGGTTATAGTGTTAATTTCAAATTTAAAGGTGATAATAGTGATGAAAGTGTTCATTTGTGAAATAATTATTGTGCACGGTAAAAAGAATTTAAATTAAAAAATTAGAATGTCTTCATGCTGATACTGGATCTTTTATTGTTCATCTTCTTCGTGAAATAAAGTATTTGTAAAATCCATGTAATGCTGCTCCTACTAAAGCACAAATTCTATGCAGTTTTAATTTAAATTTATTTTGCACAATTTTATTTTATTTTTATTTTATACATTTTTTAATAATATTATCTTATTTTTTCGAACTTTTTTTAATAATTATAAAAGATTTTCCAAGTTTTAGATCAATTTATATAAAAAATGTGTATTATTTATTTTTTTAATTTTTTAAAATATCAATATTTCGCCAATATCGTTGATTGGCTTCTTCAGGAAATTAAAATATTTTTTTCATTTTGATTTACATTATTTTAAAATTTTAAAATTTTAAAATTTTATATAAATTTTATATAAATTGACCTAAAACTTGGAAAAATCTTTTATAATTTATAAATTTTTCTTTTACATTATTCCAAACATTTTTTTCTTCTTATAAATTTGACCACCGTTTTTGACACATCTGTTCTAATTTTCAAGACGAAGTCAGAGGAGACTGCCTATTGTGGATCTGCCTTGGCCACCAGCAAAAGTATTTTAACAGACCTTTTTTATTTTGGAGCTTAAAAGTGTTTCTTGGCTAAAAGATATAATCATCGTCAGCAGTAATAGTTTGCATGTAATAAATATGAAAAATATTTCGAAATTTAAATTTCAGTGAAAGACACAAAATACTGTATTTTGTGCGTATAAAGATACCTCTATTAATTAATTTTCAGAGTCAACCGATTTCGTCTAAACAGCCTTAATTGCTTCATAATTAATAAATTTAACTTTCGTTCCCTCCATTTTCCTGCCTTGTGGCATTTTCTATTCCACACCTAATGAAGGTATGTGATAGTGTCGCATATTAATTGTGGCAATTAAAACCTCACTTGGTTACTGCCTGCAAACTTAATGTTAAATGTCAGTTACAGTCATATAAACACAACAACATTATTAAACGCAAACACTTGTAAACATACAACAACAAACCACACAAACCAACACACACTCCCAAACACATGTGTTGGAATTGTGAACGCACCAACGCACTCATACAAAAATTAAATAAAACAATAAACGACTAGAACGCAGTTTGATTAAACACACAAGGAGCAAATATAGAATATATGTATATATAATATGTAATTGTTTGTATATTTGCTGGAGAATCTACAACTGTGATCAGACTTCCCTAAAATTATCGTAGTATTTTATTAATTGCAAGGAACAAGCAACTTCTCCATTAATTTTTTTTATCTAAAATCGGTTTTTAATGACAGAAAAAATAAATATGTTCGCAGTTGCGCCAAAAACTTGACAGATAGATTGGGAGAAAGCGATTAGGCATCCTAGAGCTAGAAATTGTGCGAATTTTAAATAATAATAATACAATGTTTTGTGTTAGTCACTACTTTATTCTATAATTGATATTTATTTCATGAACTGCTAAAGCATACCGGGTTGCAACCACTTTATGTTTAGCGCAAATTACAGCTAAACAATTCTGACAGCGACTCGACAGTAACGCAACACAATTACTCTGCATAAGATAGTTTCCAGTTGAATTTGATATAAGAAAAACTTAAATAAATAACAACTCATTTACAAGAGTTACCAATGAAAATTAAGTATTTTAAAATTGACCTCTCTTGCATGCTTTTGGCGTCGCAGTTGCCAATAAATTGAATATATGTAGATTAGATTTTTATTTGTAATAATATTCTTAACAAAAAATATTGTTAAATAATATTTATCTATGGTTATTAATAATTTCCCTGAAGAAGCTATTCAAAGATATTAGGGAAATATTTATTTTTATATAAAATTTAAACTTAAGCTCGAATCAATATAAAAGAATATCACTCATACGTACTGTGCGCACATGGTACTTCTCAAAATTATAAACTCTGACCAAAAGATTATGATGCAAGCGTTTTGAAAAAGGAAATTATTATTTGATAATACTTAAGCAGCTGCCATTTTCAATTAAATCACAAATAAAAACTTAAATGAAGTACGCTTTTTCTTTTTCGGTCTGCTTATGAAAAATAGCTCAGAAAATCGTTAATTTAAAAATAAGTTTTTCCCAATTTATGCTCAATTTGGGGACTTGTCTCTGTTGATAAAACTTAAGCACCATCACATTATATAAAATAATTAACAAAATGTAAATTTTCAAATTTTCATTTTATGATTTATGTATGTATTTATGTATTTTAGCATGCAATTACCCTATTTGACTCTTCCAAAAGATAGCAAGCGTTTTTTTATTACTCCACAATCGTCATATAAGTATTCTGACGACCATTAAACAATTGTTATTTTACCGTAAACGTATGTTACACTTGTAGATTATATTTTTGCAAGTCTTTTTGTTGTTTATGTTACTTAAAAATCGCCGTTTACGCATTCTGGCAATAGTTGGGCAATTTGAAACGTTTTTTATTCACTTTCTTCAAGGCTCGTCTGCAGTGAGAAAAAAAGTCTTACGCGATTGTTATTAAGCTCATCGTAGATGGCTCTTATGGAAGAGTCTCCGTCTTAACACAGTTTTTCCCGTTGTACTTGCATGTTGGGAATACGACATCGCGGACGATTAATTTAATCGCCCGCTCCGGTAGCGGAATACTCTTTTACGATCGAAAATGCTAGCTGGGGTACTGAACCGATTTAAATAATTAATAGTTGGGTCACTAATGTTCAACAATGTCTACGATTTTATGAATAGATAAAGCAAATAGGTTGGCAAACAAAGGAGAAAAATGAATCCAAAAATTTGTATTTGCTTTGTCTTTGTGCATCCGTGCGAATCCGTGCAGCCTATAATTTGTAATTTTTAAGATTGTGGCTTTTCCATGCAATTAATTTATATAAATGTTAATTTCTGTAAAAATGGAAGAGTTTCTGCAGCTTTTGACGCCCTTAAAATTCTCAGCAATCCGGAATGACCATTAAATATACAATGCGCCGGAACTGGGAGTATTATAGATATTTGAGTTGATCTCTTCCACACTAAAAGTAACAAGAAAGACCTCTGCAGGGGTTTATTCCATATACATCCAACTTTTCGTCTAAAGAACGAATTTTCTCTGTAATGCGTAGTGCGATTCAATGGCATATCAACCACAAATGAATGCGCACTTAATGATGAACGTGTTTTTCGCAAAAATAAGGGGCTTTCGGGAACAACTTCCCTGATTTCATTAAAGCACATTTCATTGTAGTGACGATAAAGTAGTGAAACACATCCCACATAACTCGATGCTTCAGTGAGTCAATAAAGTTGAATAAACTACTGTCACTGACGAACTTTTTTGGCCCTCTCATGTACGCTGTCGAGAAACTTCAAAATATACTATGAATCACCGACTCATACTTGAGAGTTGTATTCAACTTTCAGTCGGATATGGAGGGTATAAATACGCAGAATAACACGCTGTGTAAGAATACTATACGGGGTCTTACGAGCATTAAATTCAACCCTATACGCACGGCTCCATTCAGAGATTATTACAAGATCATGATTAAGCGAATCATTCATATTTTGCCTCATGTCCGCAATGTTCGTTAGGCTTGGTCTATTACTGAATGAATACGAATGATACATGCTGCTGTCATCTATCAAAGGAATTTCTAGATCCTTATATTATAACATTTTTATATACTTCCCCTGCCTGACCAATTATTAATAATGAATTAAGTTTTTGGGCTCCTTGTTACAAAAAAAAATTATTTTTTGTCATGGTATTGGTTGGCATTTATATTTATCGCACCCGTATCATAGCAAACTTAATTTGATAAAACTGTCAACTCTAAAAAGTCGACGATAAATGCTGATCGCTTTATTGGTTCTGAATCTGATTCGTGGTGATCTTGATTCAGAGTTTTTACTTAGTAAACTGAAATTCAACGATACTATAAGGCCTACCCGCGATTTCTTATTCATATTTAGTCAGTAAGGAAGTAAAAATCTATTGACCTAATAAATAAATAAAAATCTGAAAAAGTGCAGATAGGATTGAAATTTTGCCATAGAAGGTCAATAAAAAAATAAGAAAAAGAGTGGGAAAAAAACCGAAGTCTTACAATACCTTTGAGTTGACCTTCAACCTATTTGATGAGATCCCATCTATAACAACTCGTATAGTGCGATCCCTGAAAAAACTCACTGTCATTACTTTTCCAAGGCTAATATCTTCCAATACTTAGGCCCATATTCTCAGTCTTTTGTTTATTAGTGACAGTGATTTAACTAACGACTTTGTATATAAATGTCATTGCGTAAACGGCCATCATTAGTCAACTAAAGGTTTTAAATTTGGGCCTTAGTTGCCTTAAACTGAAAGCATAAGTTATCGTCTGTTGAAAGTCTTTCATGTTACCACTGAAGCGAAAGCCGCCAGCACTTTGGGCTTGGCTTTGTCAGATGCTCCTAATATTAAAGTTTCGGTTGGAAGAATTCAGATTGATTATTTAGATAGATGATGCTTATCGAGATAGGTTTCGTCTAATCAACCAGCTAGACACCACCGAGCTGCAAGTTAATAGATTTGTATGACATAACTATAACCTTCTAGGAAGACATTATATATATTTCTGCATAAAAATTTTTATTTCACTATTTGAAGTGTTTTTATAATTTTTACATGTCTTAAATATAAATCATTTATCACTTTAGCCACATTTTGTCTTCAGGTACTTTAAAGTCACACTTTAAAAGGTTTAATCAATGTGTCTCTTTGCTTCTGTTCATTTTTGTGGTAAAGGTATATCTAACCACCATTTAGCTAACGACTTCCTTCGAGATTGTTAAATTTTTTGTGTTGCTTTTGTTATTCCATACATTTGAAATATTTTCAGTTTTTCCCTCCAGTTAAATTGTATCTAACAATTGTTATTGTAGTTTTAAATGTGTTTTTCTAGCAAAAATTTTTTTTTCGATTTTTGTTGCTTTCTATTTCCCTTTTTTGTTTCGTGACCAAACGGAAATTACAACGACAGTGGCAATTACATTGTTGCATGACACAAATAGTGTTGCAAATGCTATAAAATATAGTTACAACCTTAAAAAAAAGCACAATCTTATACATACAGAAAGACGTAGACGTACTAACATAACTATAAATTATATTGTTTGTCAAATGTTCATATACACATTCAAACAAATATACATACATACATATATACCATTCATTTAAAAGTGTTCATAGAAACTTTTTGTTTTTCATATTCTTATGGCTTGTTTTAATAGCAAAATTAGATTTTTCCTTTTCAAGAATTCTCCTACTTTTCCTTGTATTAGCACTTTGCAAGTTGTAACAGAAATATATACATACATATAAGAAGAAAGCCACCATAGAGTTTGTGTACCCATTTCCTTGTGTGTATGTATGTGTATTCGGAAAGCATAATATGTTTGTAAATGAGTGTGATTGCAAGTATTTGTGTGTTGCTTATTTTTTTGGAGATAAATAAAACACTTTTAATTGATGTTGCTGTCATAAAAATTTTTAAAAACAGAAAAAACAAAAGAACAGAACAGTAAAACATAACAATATTTAATTGTTATCAACCATGTTGTTGAACATTATCAACACACCAATACAACAGCTCCCTGGTATGTCCGTCTGTCCCATTTTCTCTTTTCCTATATTCTGTGCATTTGCTGAGTATTTGTTTATTTGTTGTTATTATATATTTTTGTAGCCCAAAGAAGTCATGTCCTTTGCTGATATAAATAGGGAGTAGCATTTTCTTTTTGCACAATAAAAGAGATCTTTAAAAATTTTATTGTTTTGTGCTTGCAGCGGTAAAGTATTTTTTCTTTTAAGGGTAATGTGGTGGAAAATATGTTTAAAAACATTATTTTTAATAATTGCCATGTTTAAATATGTAAGTCAAAATAAAAATTATAAATAAAAAGTGTATGTTCATTGTCTGTATGTAACAAAGTGTAGTAAGAAACCAGAAGAAAAGTTTTGTTAAACTAAATTTTTATTATAAATAGGAGAATTGTGTTATTTTTTTTAAGTTCTCTGGAATATAGATTTAAAGTATAGAGTTCGTAAAGGCCGACGCACATACAATCTTTCGTACGTTATACGTTGCTTTTTTCAACTGACGTTAAAGTATCGACGGAGGAGGTTGACGGACATTAAATCAGCTTGATTTGATTAAAGAACACATTGTCAATGGAATTCGATTCTCTTCGTAATACAATAAAAATTTGATTAACCGATTATTTGATTAAACAAAAAAATTCGAATTTATGAGTAAACAATTACTTCTGATGTTTATTACTCAAAACAATGATTAATCATTTTAGCTTGCCTTTGAATAATTTACCTTTTTATCAATTGAGAGTTTTTACGTTTTTCTTTGTAAGTTTTATTTTTTTTTAATTTTTTCGAATGTCAAGCATTTTAATTTTTATATAACGAAATCATTTTCTTTAACATATTTTTAATAACTTTGATTAATCGAATAATCAAAATTTAAAATATTTGAAGCATTAAACTACTTTTCAAACTTCGGTAAATGTTTGCGTTTCCAAGAATTAAAAGTTGTTTTCTTTTTGCTTAAATGGGATGCTGAATATGAATCTGCATCTTTTGTTTTCACCTTTCTGGTTTTCAAGATATAACATTGTGTAAAAAAATATACCACTTCCAAGACATAAGCATTACTTGAGCGGAGTTTGCCCTATTTAATAAAAAAAACTCAGAACAAAATTATCTTTAATCCGTGCCGGCGTTGCTTATAAATTTTCTTAGTATTTTCTGAGGTATTCCGGTATGTAATGGAAATGGAACGTTTTAAAACAACCGATTGCGAAATCTAAATTTTTAAAAAATTTTTTTTAATTAGTGTTTTTTTAGTACTTTCGATATTTTCGACTTTATTCGCACTTAAATTCCACTTCACTACATCGTCAGATGTGCATTACACGATTTTGGCTTTTACTTATGTTACGATATCGAGTGATTTGAAATCGATCGATTTCCATCACATACTTGATTGTAAAAATTGTTTGTTGTATTTTTTATATTTATGAATTTTTAAATAAGGAAAATTTTGAAATAATATAAAATTTTTATTTTTTAACGCAACATTTACGATATCTCTGAAGCTACTGGGCAAATTTTAAAACAATATTTGCACAGACTAAATATAATTTTGTAGCGAAATTTCAGAAAAATTTCATTCAGTAAAGGAATCAATTCTTGCTCGAAATATTTTTTATATATTACGTAGTCTATTTTAAATTTATTTAATTCTATTTCAAAAATAAAATTATCTATCGGATCTTATTTCAATAAACAAAGGAATTAAAGTACTTTAAAAATTTAATAACTGATTGGCATCCAACCGACAGGTTTCAAACCAGACAAGAGCTTTTTCTAAAAAAAAATTTTATAACAAAAAGAACAACAGCAAAAAGAACTGCCAAAAACTCTAAACTAACTTGAAAAAAATCTTATTTTCCTTCCCTTATTATTTAACAACAATTACTTAAAAACTCTTGATCCCAGTGAAACTTTTTAATTTGCCAGAGTTAAGAGCTTGTTTAACTTTAAATGCTATAGTGAAGAAGAAGAAATAAATATCCTGAAAATTTTGTTAAATGTTTACGCTTAAAAAAGTACTGGCCCTGCTGCTAGTTGCTTACGATCCACATACTCGTTTATGATCATGACTTAAGTTGCCGTTAACGGTGTTCATGACATCGCATCGACAACTGCAATCTGCCTTATCAGGTGCGGTGCTTTTATATGGTGTAAACGTCTGACACTGCTGACTATTTAAAATTTAACAAACGGTAGGCTGACACTTTGACTTGGGTTTACCAAACCCACTATTAATAACACAAAGACTACTGATGGCTCAGAAAACACCTTTCATTCAGCTTGTTGTCTGCAACCTGCGAATTTCGCTTTCGTATTGAAAAATATGCAGAATACGATAGTATCCTTGTTTTATAATTTATATAATAAGAGTACATATTTTGTAATCAGCTAATTAATTTAATTCATTTTTTATGCATTATATTAGAACACAAGAATATTTAATACGGTTTCTTATACCAATTGAAATCAGAGATTTCACTTCAGCTTTTTTAATAATATGATAATATAACAATTTTGCTGGGTTAACTATACTGCATGCATTTACTCTCCACCCACACCCTGCCAACCAAGGCACATCACAATTATATATGTGTTTGTGTACAATGTACATCTGTATGTATATCCAAATATATGTTTGCATTTATATATTTCACCTGCTTGTTTTACTTTGCATGAAAAGAAAAAATAAATAAATAAATAAATAAACTTCTATAGTGAACATAAACATATCAATCTTAATTAAGATTTCACATTTCAGAGGTTAAATATAAAACAAAAATAACGATATATGATAAGGATAGTAACTGAAAACGAGAAATAAAAGGAAAAGTGGAAGTAAAGAACAATAAGAAAAGTTTGTGTGCTTAAAGCAGAAAGGGGAAATAAGATTTGACTAAGAGGGTGCCAAGGAGCTGGAAGTATACAAGTACTAATACGAAAGTATAAATTTGTAACTAAAAATATAATTTTCTTAAGATTTATAAAATTTTCATGTGAAGACTGGGGTTAAATGTGTGCTCCAACTATATGACTTGTATTTTAGTAACTGATCAAATATATATGTAGATGTATGTATATATGTATGTATGTATATAATACAAGTAGGAAGCCAAATGAAAATTGACAAGCTGAGGGAGGGTGTTGTAAGGCCGAATGTACTTCATATTAAGTGAATTCTTAATATATTGATTGCACACTAATTGTAAGTGGCAGTCAGATTTGTATATCTCTTTTTGGGGCTATTTTGTATTAAATAAAGTAGTGGACGGGACGCAGTGACAGTTTAATATGAAAATGTTTATATATTTTTATTTTCTTGTACTAGGATATGGTTTAATAATTTATTTGATGATATTTGAAATTTAAAAGAGATTAAAACGTCAATAATATATCTTTTTGGGAAGCTACTTTTTTAATGGGAAATCAAAAAATTACCGACAGCTTAACAGATTTCAATGAGTACTAGTACAATAAAAATATATATTTTGTATATAAAAAAACACTTGCTTATATATATTATACAAAAATACAAGTCCATGGAGAGTACTTTAGTAATAATAATCAAAATTATTAAATTTTGTCTATAAATGAAAGTAGCAATAATAGTGTTTAGACACTTTGATTAGAAACAGAACTCATGTATGTATGTGTATAACACAATTAAATTTTTATATTTTTGTTTCTATGTACATATAAACATATACGCATAAATATTTTTAAATTAAATTGGTTTTTTATGTGTTGAAAAATATCTTCTCTTGTTAGAGTTAATAATTGTGGAGCAACATGAGCAAAAAAAGATCCCACAAAATTTATCCGCATTTAACACTCAAGGGATATAGTTTCATTTAAGATATAACAAAGTACTTTCCTTCATATGTATATATATTTATGGGTGTGAAAGAAAAAAAATAGAAAATAGACGAAAAACTAAATAAAACGCATATAAAACTTATCCATAGAAAACACTATAACTTTAATCATACATTTATTCAAAGTATAATATCTAATATAGTTTTTTGCACTATGGGCTAGTTAGTGATAATAAAAGTATGTATTGAGTGTAAAAAATCTGATAAACAACTTGAAAATTTTACTCTAAAATTCAATTAAGGATGTTGTGTTATGTAACAAAAGTTACTCTTTTTTTGAGCTACCGATAATTATTTACTTGCTGTTGGCGTTCCAATCATCACCGTAGGCAATCTTCATTAATCTTCAGAATATGGTCACATTTTTGAGAGAGCTAACACTCCGGCTTTTACGGCATACCAAACACTTTAAGTGTTACTTTCTTTCGGAAAATAATAGTGTAGAGAAGGCAGATGGTGAAAACGACAAACCTCTTTATTTACAACACTACGCTGTTCCACGTATTGTTAATTTTCAAGTATCATGTACCTTATCAAATCTCAATATGAATCGTTGCTGATACTGTTCAACGACCACTACCTCATCTAAGCAGCCCAACAACAGTTAACACAATTTCACTACTGAACATCAAAAATATTTATGAAGAAAGCCCACTTGGAAAATCACTTCAGATTCCATCTAATGCATTTTGTCTTTATTTACAGTTTCAGCCCTTTTTATCAGTTTTTAGTTTTTTTACTTATAATTTTTTCTAAACTTTGCGCCAACGTGATTATATTAAAAATTTTATGATCGCAGGATTTGTTTTAGATTTTTTAGATTTTTTGGCAGTGCGCTTAATGTTCTGCTTGGAGGATTATTTACACATAAATTTTTTTTATAAATTAACTACTATCAACTAACTACTGCTAGTCTGATGAATAAATTGATAAGGTATGGGTAAACTCAGATTTGAACTCAATATCCAGCAAAAACCAGCATTCAATGAGGTACTTTTGAAACAATTAATTGGTTACTCTCATGTTTAACTTATCGAGGTTTAACTGTTGAATAAAACGGTTTGCGTTAAAACAAATTTTCCTTAAGTCAAAAAATTTTAATAAATAAAAATCCATAAGCTATTAATTATTTTGACACTTTATAGCTAAAACCAATAATTTAATAAACAAAATAATTTTTGAAATAAATCAGGCAGAAGATAAATTCAAAAATATGTATTAAAATAAAGTATTGGAGATCTTTTTTTACTATTTACTATTTCGTATATTAAGGACACCTTTTAAGATATTGATTTGGAATCATATTTGGATTGAAATGTTTAGCTTTTAAACGATTTGTTTGTTTAGTTTTAATTAAACTTTACTTAAAATTAATGAATCGAATACATTGCAGATATTGTAAGCAGTAAGCCCTTTTTTGGGCTTCTCTAATTATATAAAATTTAACCATTTATACAATTATAAAAATTTTATTAATCTAGTTCGATTAAATTATACACATTAACTCACATGTGTTTATGTACAACAGGTACAAGTATAAAACTTTGTTTATTTCCTTAATCGACTCATATTGGCCGATTTTAACGATAATTTTAAATTATTCGTACAGTTAATCAAGTGGTAATTAATACATTAACCGATTGAAACCACCACAATCAATGTTCGGAAAAATATTATTGTTCAGATATATGGAAGAGATCGTAATTTTTACAAAAACTTTATGCCGACATGCAATGAATGATACGAGTATCACAACTTTTTTTTTGGAAAAATGCGTCGAATTTATGGGCAGTGGCTTCTTCAGCATACTGTGAACAAGATTCGACCTTCAGCTGTTATAGAGTCATTAATTGAAAAAAAACTAGTTTCACTTACAACTTTAAAGAAAAATTCAATAAAATTATCCTCTCAAACGCTGAACATACAAGATATTTATTTGTATGAGACTTTTACAAAATGGGAAGAATCAAAAAATCTCGCATTAAGAGTATCGACTATACTTGTTTGTACTCTGATTGGGTCAATAATATATATCTGGATAGTAGTGGCATTTAGTCCTATTCTCAGCCTCATCTTTGGAAAATTAAAACACTAAGCTACTGAGAATATCACCAATCCAAAACCTAAGTTTCTCACGTTAAAATATCTATAGTCATGGCCTCTAAAATAAGTTACACGATCACTTATGGGCTTTGGTAACTCTAATTTAAAATGGTTAAACTCTTATGTATCACAAAGAACTCAACAGGTCAAGTACATACTATATCAAAAATCATTCAAGTACATTCCGGTGTTCCTCAAGAAAGTCATTTGGATCCAATTTCACATTATTCATCAATGGCCTTCCTACTGTTGTTCTGCATTCTAAAGTAATGGTGGCAAATTACTTCAAAAAATTCAAACAATTTTGTATGGGATGTATGCCGATGATGTTAAATTTTTTAACAGATTTAATTTACTTGAATTAAATATCCCGAAATGCAAACACATGTCCTTTTTCAGACACTATTCGATCGAGACTTCTCATTATATTGATACTACTATTTGAAATGAAAACCAAACCATATTTGATCTTGGCACACTATTGGATCATTGGCTCAACTTTCGTGATCACATCTCTATAATTCTAAATAAATCCTATGGATTACTTGAATTAACGAAACACTTGTCAAAGCAATTTTCAGTTTCTTATATTACAAAACTTTTATATACTTCTCTTGTTCGACCAATACTTGAGTATGAATTATATGTTTGGGATCCATTATTATTATTAAATTTATTATTTGAAACAGGGCTCGATATCTTTTTTTCTTTTTTATGCTTTTTATTCTTTTTATAACAATATTATAACAATAGTATTAAATGTGTACAAAAGCCTTTTTTTATTATCTGTCTCCGAGGTCTTGGTTGCAATTATTTTGCCTTTCCGCCGTATCATAGGAGGCTTGATTTGATAAAATTTCCGGCTATAAAAAGTTTATAATTGATGCTGAGCGCTTTATTTGTTCTGGGTCTGATTCGTGGTGATCTTGATTCAGAGTTCTTACATAGTCCACTAAAATTCAACGTTTCTGTAAGACCTACCTGCAATTTTTAACTCCTGGCACTAAAACATTTTTTGTTTTGTTATTCACATTTAGTCAGTAATAATGATGTAAAAATCTATTGACCTAATAAATAAATAAAACTAAAAAAATCAATTTCTCAGCTTTACCTTATTTTTAAAACTTTGGCTAGAGTGCGACGGCAACCTCTAAGGTCTCAAACTGCAATATTTCGGTTTGCGGGAGCTTTTTTAGTGGAATTCGATTAGTTTACTGCATAAAACGAGTTTATATAAATTCACTGCAATAGTGATATACTCCGCTTGCACTTTCATTTTATAAGCAATTTCAAACACATTGGTTTTTGCATATTTCCTGAATTATCCCACTGTGTCTCAAGCTTATTGTATACAAACACTTCTTTACATACTTACAAACACTCACTCATTTGCAGGAATACAAACACAACATACAAATAATGTTGCATTAAAGTACACTTTGTAAAGATTTAGTTTCATTTTTATACTTGAAGCTTATAACATACAACCATATTCATAGCCACAGATTTGCACTTATATG